>BLKM01002924.1:0-378584 GCA_013340265.1 Coptotermes formosanus
TGTGTGTGTGTGTGTGTGTGTGTGTGTGGCAAAATATAATTCTAACAATGTCTCAGTAACCACTCTCACACAGTACTTCTTTAAGATGAATTTTAATATTATCTTCAGATGTATGCATAAGTGTGCTAAGTGTTCTCTTCTTTTCAGGTTTCCTGACTAATTTCTCATCTTTCCTATGCATGCTACAAGCATGCCACAGCATCCTCCAACATCTGATCGACACAAAGAGCAACAAATGTACAGAAATGTAAATAACAATGATCTTCAAGTATCCCTGTAATCTGTGACAAATAAATTCATGCAAGGCAAAATAATTTAAGGAATATCCAAATACTGTAATTACCCAAATTTCCAGTTCTCATGAAAATACCTATAAAGAATGTGTTTTACCTTTGTGCATACTTACCAGGTAACATTCCCTCCCCTTCACCATTTTTCAGATGAAGACTTATGTAAAATTATTTCTTGTCTTATAATAGGGTAAACATGATATTACAGATGCACCCACAGCCACTGTTAAGTTGACAGTATCCACTCCTGCTGTCTTAACCTTTTAAAGCCTAGCGGTAACTTTACATACCACCAGGTTTAACATAAAAAAATTCTACGTGGTGCCCACATTGCGTTTATGTGTTTTGTATGGATCTCAGAACAAACAGCAACTTTTGCCTTATAAAACATTAAGAGACTGGTTTTTATAACCGAAGTGGAGACAGTTTACAGCGTGGTACGCACTGAGTTCTTATATAAAACAGATACGCTTCGTCTTTAAAGGGTTAATCTTACATACAGACAAAAAGTCCAGGCTCTTCTGAACTGTCATGTTACATGAAAAGCACAGGAATATTTCTTTGGCTCAGAACAATGAGTTTGTCCTTATAATTAGTTATACTGTGGCTGCTGAAAGATGGTGAGAATGATAAAATACCAATAGTAAAAGGTAAAGCAGTCCCATTACAGGCCTGGACAGGCCCTTAGGGTTCCAAGAGGTCGAGGCTCCCAGATTTCTAGACAATCGGCACATGAAGGTGGCAGGTTGTCAGCCATACGCACCGGCCACGTTTACCTGCCAGGAAATATTCCTGGTACTCATTTCTGTTAGAGGCTGAGTCAACCCCAGGGCCATAGTGCGACCGACAGGATTATGCCAATGAAAAAATCCACTGACACCATCGGGAATCGAACCCATGACCTGCCGGTTTGTAGCGCAGTGCCTCAACCAACTGCGTCACCGCGGCCCCAAATACCAATAGTAAAAACACAAAATAAACCCCAAAAGTGGATTATTTTTAATAAAACACAATTTATAGAAACATAAAATACACCAAATGATTGAAAAAGACTGTCACTTTGTAAAGCACGAAAGCATTAAGCCTCACTTAATGACGGACAGAGCCTGACTGAGCTGGGAGTGATCTGTGCAATAACAGGTTTGTGGCGCAAGCTGATTCATCAGCCATGTGGTCTCATCCCAATGTGTTTGAATCATTGGCAAAAGGCTGAAACAGTGGTATTAAAATATGGGATCTTGAAAAGTCAAAATCCCACACATTGAGACCCTAATGTATAGCACAGCATGCTCTGGGGGGAGGGGAGCATAAGCAGCTTGGGACCAATTTGGAGGGAGTTAATCCACAGACTTCTTTCCAAGGCCTTCATACAGTTAGTTGGTTGCATAATGAACACATTTAGTGCCCTTTTGGTAGTTTCGTTGCTGTCACCACTGTCTGCATGTCCCAACCTATCAAGGTAGCCCAATGCAGTACTTACACACTTACGTTTTTTAAGTTGAATATGAAAGTGGATGATATGGTGATGGGCCAGTATTTGGTGTGTCGATCTAACCTTGACCTCATTCTGTTCAGTGGCAACTCGGCATCTGCATCATCAAACTTTCGTTTCAGAGGTACCAACTTGTTGTTTTGCATCAACACACCGAAGTCCTTCACAGGAAACAATAATGCAATTTAAATACATGACATCTGGGGTTCTTATATCCATGAATATGAAGATTATGGCCCTCTGGGTGCCCAGTAGGTTTGCAGGCAGATATTCTCACCCTGAAGAGGGATGCAGGAGGTTAAAAATGTTACTGTATCACTACCAAACTACAGAATGTTCTGCAAAATTTGAAATTCCGCAGCACTGCTGCTGAAGATGCTATTCTCCTGTGGTGTGACGGCCCGTTGTTGGGCAAGTAGTTCCCAGCAGTTTGAAGGATAGCAGTGCCTTCATCTTCAGGGTCAAGTGGTCAAAGAATAATATGCCTTCAAACCTCCAGGAACCATTCACCCAGTGGCACAACATCACATACCAGAAGACTTCAAGCATCAGCATGAACCACTATGAGAACCTCAAATATTGCGAGACTGATTATATTTACAGCCAGTTTTCTTTGATCAGATGCCTGAATGGTGACAGAAGAACTGCATCTCCTCAGGGCAGTTGCAGCATACAAAGTGGCAGATCATGAATGTCCTGACCATATTAGAGGAGAGCCAAGGATACTACATATCACTACAGTGGGAAATAAGATTGCCAAAAATACACTGTAAAACTGACAGGCAAACTGAGCAGCAGGAATCATGACATACCAAAATGAATGCTTTAGAATTTATTGCAACAAGCTCAAGAGTTATACGTATTCAGTTAAATCCCAGAAAGTGCCTGTGATCTTACATAAAATTATATTTCAATGACACATATAATTATATACATACATGTAGACATGTGGAAGCCTTGTTTAATTATTTACTGTGAATGAAAGACTTCAGGGAGCTTTGCATGTTTGCAAAAAAAAATCCATCTATGATCAACGAGGAAATGAGTACATAATGTTAACAATTCTTGTTTAATTCTGTGGGCAACAATACAAATTATTGGGCGAGCATATTTGAAACAATGTGTTTCATTTTTGTGGTCAGCTTTTCCTCAAAGTATTTTTTGTTCCAATAAATATTCCAGGGGTTACGCTCGAGATACATACAGACCACACGTAGGTCTTCATGTAAAGGTCTGCATTGGAATGTGTCCACAAATTTTCATACACCTTTCCACTACCAAATATAAAGGAAATCCCTTCAGCAGTGACAGACTTGTTTTATACGTCGAGACAGCCAGACTGGCAGATGCACTGATTTTAAGAGGCACACCTCAGAGATGTGAATGTGACTAAACGTGTGAAATTTCAGGTTCTCACAGCGGTACAACTGAAGATTCAAGTCTCCTGGGATGTGACACTGTGTTGTTGGGTGAGTATTTGTTCATCTTTCAAAGGATTGAAGTGCCTTCATCTTCAGTTCTTGAGCATAAAGATGAAGGCACTATGATCCTTCAAAATGCCATGACCTACTCACCCAACAACACATCATCACATCACAGAAGACTCATATCTTCATGCCTATGAACTATTCAGCAGCAAATAAAATCCACTGTAGCACTGAACAAACTTGTTTCATGGAAAAGCACGATGTTTCTATATTTAGCAGCTGTTCTGATGCTGAAGAACATATGTAAAACAACTGCACGAAAGGATATATAATGCTAAACAGGCATCATGTTACCGTTATTCTGTAGTCTGTGACTCTACCACCACAGCCTTCACTGATGGATGGAGGGTCCTCCAGTACGCTTCTTGCTGTGACAAGCGTGTGAACAAATATCTCACCGCCGTGTGCAGCCAGCATGTGGGATATAATCTTGCCGCCTGCCTTACGAGGCATCTCCAGCATCACTGAACGGCCATTGAGCAGGAAGTTAATCAAGCATGACGACGGGCGACTTGAAACAAATTGCATTAAAATGTGAAATGCTAACTGCATCAAGTTTCTGTACAGTTTGTTCAATAAAAGCAGAGCGATGTTCAAAATTCTTATTGAGACTATGACTCTTCTGGGATGCCTTTTCTCCATGGATTAACGACCCTCAATGATGGTGACAAAATTGTGTGAAGTGCTTAAGCAGTGACAAAGTGTCACATATCAGAAGATTCCAATCCTCACTGTCACTCTCGTGAGAACCTCAAAGCTTGCATAGTTTTTTTACTATTGTACAACGGATGATACGAAGTGCCCGAAAATGGAATCTATGAAATACTGCAATGTGTTTAGCCCCCTGACACTAACATTTCACTTCCTTCCACAAATAAGTCACATAAGCAAAAGTTTCAGGTATCTGTAAACCAACTTCTGCTGTAGTATCAACCAAATTCAACAAAATGTTGTTTCTGTCTCTAAAAATACTGGTTTTACGTTTCAATGACTTACCCCGTCAGATCCTCTGTTCATTTGTGTATCTTATTCAATTATCAGTCCAAAGTAGTTTTGATCACCTTTATAAACATGCATAAAACAGAGGACAAAAAACAAAAGGCAAAAATCAGTGCACAGACCCAAATAAAAACATTTTAACCGGGGCAGGGGTTGTTGGAAAGGCAATTTCAGTATGACATGGAAGGCAGCAGCTTTGGATACAAGGATTGCAGTCTTCTGGAATGTGGTGCTGCATCACTGTAAGGGGTTTCCAGTGTTCTGAAAGCACTACAGTGCTTTGGAATGTCAGGAACCATTTGCTCAATGACACATCATAAAATCCTTAGTAAAACTGCTGTGAGAACTCAACTCTTGCAGCTTCACATACTTAGCTCAATCCTGATTCAGCTTATTGCTTCATTACCTTTTAATGCATTAATCCACCATGAAAGGTTACACTCTTACATTAATTAATTCTTAATCTACTCAGATACCTGTTCACATCAACAGGTGTGATACGATGCATGGCAGTACAGTTCTGCATCTCTGATGCACTGCAACCCCTTGGAGTGCACCATTTAAGTGTCACCGTCTCATAATCAGTGCCCTCACGCTGCGTCCTGATCAAAGCAGAATCTGCTGCATTACCTAATAACACACGTAAGTATTAATGGTAGCTTCAATGCAAACTTAAGAGAACAGAAACTCGCAATGACTCTGAATAAATTTTAGCATGGACTGTTATGCTGGTAAAATGATACACATACAGCACAACATACAATAACGTCACTGCATTATAAAGGATGTTCAATAAGGTAATGTTCCCTAGGCAACAAAATTACATGAGTCATTAGAATGCTAAATGCAGCTCATTTATTCCACTGACGTATCATTATTTACCAGCATCATTCCCAAGCACATTGATACATCCGTCTGTCCTGTCTTCATACAAGTCTAAGAATTCCATCACAGAAGAAACTGGGCTTTTATATTTGCAACCATTCATAAACAGCCATTTCTATTTCCTTCTTATTTTCGGATCAGCAACCTCACAATTCTTACTTCAGCAGCCCAAACAGGAGGACAGACGTTCCAGAAGGTCCCAGTTAAATTACTGCAACAGTTCATGTGCCTGACATGTGCTGTGTGGGGCTGCGTTGGGGTGCTGAAGGATCACACCATGTAGCAGCTGTAGCAGTGAGGTGAGGCTGAGTCCCCTGGTACTGCAGCCTACTGTACCAGCCCTTGATGACAAGGAGTATGGAGCAATGGTGGGGTGACAACTGGCATGGGAAAAACCTGCTGCACTGTCGCATCATCTACAGCAAATACCATACTGACTTTACTGGGAGTGAAACAAGATCTCCATCATGAGAAACCAGTGACTAATACCTGATGTGTGGTATGACACAATACAATAGGACATATCACAGCAAGAACTATCCCTGCATCAGCAGCACACAGACGCCAATACAGCCTTTAAGGAGCAAAAAAGCAAATGAAGACACGGGAAAGTCTCAGTTTCGTACCTTTCAGTATAGATGTGTGTGCAGCTGCAGAATGAAATATTTCAACATCATAGTTGGCTGAAGAACTGGCGTTTTGTTCCTCTTTCATTGGAATTCCAGTTACTGTTGTTGAGCCGAGGTCATAATGACTTAGGATTAAATTTGACAGTTTTGATGCAATCTGACCACCAGCCTTCACTGAGTGAACTTCTGTAGTCAAGATAGCCGACAGCTGTAACAGACAATATTACTTCGGTATCATCCTTCAAAGGCCACGCCACCTCACTCTAACACCAACGTCTATCACTTACATCCATCCACCTGGTCATCAATCACTGTCTGCAATGAAAAGGTCTGTTCTTGAAAGACTCTCAATTCCCACTGGCTTGCTACAAGCTCTTCCCTGCTTCCCTGTGCATCACTTTGATTGACCAGAATTCTCAGCAACCTTCCTACATAAACTACACATTTCTTCCTCCTAACTACTACAACAACCACCTGAACCACATTCAGTCACCCTGAAGATGGAGGCAGTATGATCCTCCAAAACGTTGGAAACTGTACTACACAATACCAACACCCCCACCCCCCACCACCAACAAAACAATGTCATCAGATGTGGTACTTACAATCTTTAATTTTCATGCACAATTATAAGGTGACACCTCCACCCCCTATTTTTCAGATAATGAATTAGGAAAAAATTCTTATTTTATATTTGGGAGAAAATGATATCCCAGCCCCACACTGGGTATGACCAATAGACCAGGTACTGAATAACAGACAATCACACCTCCTTCAGGCACAACTTTCCACAACTTTCATCTGAAACAAGGTTTAATGTTGTAATATACTTACATCTCTCGGAGGATGGCCTGTCACTTGTGACTCCACATTATTTGGATAAACATTGATGATAACCAGGTGACAGTGATGTATGGGGATCAGGCTGCAAGAAAAGAAGACAGAAAATTCAGTTTCTATAAGGAATTACCATAAAGGCAGCCTATTCAGAGTTCAGCCAGAACTTGTATCAATTATCAACAGTACCTTTGAAGAGACCTTTGAAGTGACTAAGAGACGAAGCTGAAACAGGCCTACTAACGCCTAACTTGTGATGGCTGATGATGATGATGATGATGATTATCAACAATACTGAATTTGGAGCATAACATCTATCCAGAAAACCAGTTATATTCACACACAAAATACTTACCTCCACACAAGACAAGAAATTTTCTTCCCAATTCTTCATCTTAAAAATGCGAAGTCCCCTTACAATCACATACACAGTCAAACGTATTCCTTACTGGTATCTACCTTACAATTAATCATGTAGGGGGTTATCTTATATTTTGGCAAACATGATTCTTGCCTGTTAAAGCAACATTTGTCAACAACTGAATTCTACAAGTTGTTATGACATCACATCCCAGAAGACAGTACCTTAAAACTACCTCAACTGTAACAGTTATTCTTGCACCTGAACATCCTACATGCAGTGACCAGTCTGCTTGCTGTCTAGCTCCCTAACACTGTACATAGCTGTGGTGGACACAGCTAGGCTCACCTTAGAATTACCAGAGCATTTTACCTCTTCCAAAGACATTTATTCTGTTGAGAATATACCCATTGCTTCAGTCACTGTAGATGTTTTTTAAACAGACAGAAAAATGCATGGCGGTGCATGTGCAGTGCTTCTCCTCTTACCAGCTTGCCTCTTCACACCCACGCCACGAACTAGCAAGTAATCTGGTCACTACCAGAAACTTACTGACATTACGTAACCAAAGTAACCCAACAGGCAGCACAGTGCATGAATGGTGCCAAGTTTGTAAAATACACAGAATATAATTAGAATTATTACCAGATGCAGAAGTACAGACTCATGTACTAAAAGTCTGATTCATAATATTAAACAATTTAAATCCACTTTACAGAATTACCTACACGCTCATTCCTTCCACTCTATAGGCGAACATTTTAATGTAAACAGAGAATGTTAAAATCAATATTTTATTAATTTGAAGCTCACAGTGTATAGCATTAATGAGCCACTACATGTTATAATTTATTATGACTTGCTCTGTATCCAACAGTATTAACCTGTTTTGGATTCATGACATGTGAATAAATTCAATTCATTTCAACAGCAGCCAATGATAGCAGGTATGGGCAATGAGGGGAGAGATGGTTTATCCAGGGGTAAGTTAAGCAGTTCTCATTTTTTCTGCATGAAGTTAGACGTGGCAGAAATACATAGAAGACAGTCACTAACTTCACCCTCCAGATTCCCCATTACCCACCTGAATGGATGCTGGTTTGCATTCTGTACCAATGTGGATGCAGTGGGAAAGAGAAACATCCAAATGGCAAATGCGACTTGCACGCCAGACATCACCAGCAGTTGGTTACTGCAATGATTCAGCTATCATGACCAACTGAATGGCTTGCGGACAGACCAACGAACCAACCCCATGGAGCAAAGTCCTGCCTCAGAAGCTAAGAGTTCCCCAGTTAGTCAAGAAATTCCCTAAATTTTATGGAAACCACAGGCTCATTACCATATTCATAAATGCCCACCACTTGTCCTTATCCCAAGCCAGACTAATCTAGTCCACAACCTCCCATCATATTTCTTTAACCTTTAAACGCCAGTGACTTAAATGCCCTGTGCTGTCAGCGGACCAGAATTTTCTCTGGGGATTTAAACGTTTGTTGCTATGGTTAGGAAAATATTGAATATCTTGAACAATATTAACGCTGCATCTATGAAATAAACTGTATTTATTCAAGTAAAGCGTGGAGAACATGGTAATGCATATCAGAATTTATTATAAAGTGTTTTGAAGCAATATGAAAGAAACACTTCTCTACGAGACAGAAATTTTTGTAGTGGGTTATGTTTCGTTCTCTTTAGCCTTAAATTCAGGCTCCTTTCTCCTGAATTCTTCCCGAATCTTGAGGGAAAATATTTCTGTAAGGGTCTACTAACAAATAGGTTTACAGTTATACAACCATTAGGAATCTGACCTGCGAAAGAAATGCATGTTTCTTGGAATTTGCACCAGTGCCCACACTCTTTCAGTGTTTGTCGCACAGCGCAGTGATCCTGTCAGTAGTGAAAACCATTTCTTATAAGCAAGTACTCAGCACCATGGCTCGCAGGAGAATACTTCGTGATGAAGACATCGAATTGGAACTCATCTGTGACACGGATTGTTGAGGACTCGCAGTCAGAAAAAGATGAAGATGACTTTGCCGATGAACAACAACCACCACCAATATTACAGCTACAACACCACCACCACCACCACCACCACCACCACCACCACCACCACCGCCGCCGCCGCCGCCGCCCCCGCCGCCGCCACCACCACCACCACCACCACCGCCGCCGCCGCCCCCGCCGCCGCCGCCACCACCACCACCACCACCACCACCAACAACAACAACAACAACAACAACAACAACAACAACAACAACAGAACATGAAGTGGGGGCTGCAGTCTCAAGCTAACCAGACCCATGTCCATCAATATACAGGCGGTGACAGAGGCAAGAGGCAGAATGAAGCACCGCATATCAATAAAGATTCGTCACCGCTTAGCGTTTTCATGGTCTATTCTGCATCTGTTATTGATCTGCTGGCGACAGAGACTAACAGATACTACCACCAGTATTTGGACAGATGAGAAGAAACACCAGCCCAACTTCCTGACATAACAAACTCCGAAATGTGTCTGTTTCTAGCAATCACCGTACAGATGGGCCATGATATACGCAACAGACTCAGGGACTATTGGACAAGGACAGAACAAGTCTTCACATCTTTCTATCCCAATACAATGACACGAGACCGTTTCTTGCACATTTTACGTTACTTGCACTTCACAGACAATGACAAAGAAATTGACCACAATGACGAAAACTATGACAGACTGTGGAAAATTAGGGAAATGTTTGATATGCTCAATGTTGCGTATTCCAAATTTTACAACCCATCTGAACATTTGGCAATTGACAAGGTGATAATACTTTTCAAAGGGAGGGTTGTATTCAAACAGTATATTCCAAAGAAACACAAACGATTCGGAATTAAAATTTTCAAACTCTGTGACGCATCTGGATACACTTATGACATGGAAGTTTACTTGTGTAAAGACAGACAACCTGCCACAACAGACATGACAGCGACCCATGCTACAGTGAAACAACTGACAAGAAAAGTAAAGGGGCGTGGCCGTAAGTTATATATGGACAATTACTTTTCTTCTCCTGACTTATACAACGATCTGACAAAACATAAAATAAACTGCTGCAGTACAGTTAGACCAAACCGTAAGGGAATGCCAGACGACTTCAGAAGCAAGACACTGAGACTCAAATGGGGCGATGTTAGGGCCAGGACAAATGGTGACTTGACAGCAGTGGTTTGGAAGGACAAACGTGACGTACACATGCTGACAAATATGCACGTTTCACCAGAAGAAGGTAACTTTTGTGATGAGAGTGGAAACGCCCTGAAGCCAGCCATTGTGGAGGATTACAATCGACACATGGGTTACGTTGACAAAAGTGACAGAATGGCCAACAGCTACAGCATCAGTCGCCGTACGTGGAAATGGATGAAAAAACTGTTTTTTCATCTCCTCGACCTCACAATTCTGAACAGCCACATTCTGTTGAAGTTTTGTGGTTCTAAATTTTCACACAGGGACTTCCGACTGACACTTGTAAGGAACATGGTAGAGCATGCTGGACCGCAGCCACGCCCACTAAAACCTGTAGGTAGGCCATCGGCTTTGGCGACAAGAACTGGTAACCTAGAGAAGAGCAGGCATCAGCATTGGCCTACTACAAATGAAAAGATAATGGACTGTGTAGTGTGTCATGCCTGTACAAAAAAGAGATGCCAAATTCAGACGAAGTGCGAAGCGTGTAATGTTGGACTGCGTATATCAGGATGCTTCAAAGACTACCACACAAAGGCACAGCTCTAGGTGGTAACTGCAGCGTCGTGTTACAGGAGGAGAAGTCATCTGCACAGAACATCTAACCATAAGGTATGGAGTAATTTCTGTAACATGTAACTTTCTGCTGACGACGCATCATACACTGCCTTTCACGGGTGAGATGTTTCATTTTTGCTTCAAATACCGAAGGGTAAATACAGCCGGAAGCTTTTAACTGGTTTGTATATTTGCACAAATATATTGTGAAAAAACCAGTCCTCAAACGTGTTCTGTGAGTAAAAGCACGGGGTAGAGCAGCGAATAAATTATACGTCTACCAGACGGGATATCAGGGTTCGGTTCCCGGAAAGTACATAAATTTGCATGTCAGCTCCTACAAATCTTACCCCGATCCTACCAGCTTTGTATTCGGTGGGTATCTGGAGCACGTGAATGTACAGATGCCCGAGCATGAAGTTGAATACCCTCTAAACAGTGCTGAATACACTATTTTATTATATATTACCTCTGTGCCCCTATACGCCCCCTTGATATGAGGCGCAACTGCACAATTACTTTAAAGTTTGTAGTACGTGTGCATAGCATTTACACACGCATACTGTCCTGCCATCGTATTTAATGCGAAAAGCCTACATACATATTTTTGGACAAAAATGTCCGTTTTGGCACTCATAACTACACATAACGATGGACAGATTTGTCCGTTTCGGCATTTAAAGGTTAAGATACATTTTAATATTATCATCCTATCTAAGCCTAAGTCTTCCAAGTGGTCCCTTTCCTTCAGGTTTCCCCACCAAAAACCTGTATGCATTTCCCTTCTCCTCTATATGTGTCACATGCCCCACTCATCTCATTCTCCTTGACTTGATCACCCTATTACAAATCACGAAGCTTCTCTTGTGCAATTTTCTCCAGTCTCTCGTTGCTTCCTCAGCCATCAGTATACTTCACAGTGCAGCATGCAACACCACGTACTGATCAGATCCTGCAGCAATCTTGTTGTGCTGAATGACAGCATTCTGGAATATCTCCTTCAAACTCTTCATGCTGTTGTTATCCCGTGCCGACGTTATGCAAATGACACGACACCTGTTCAACACTTTACTGGCATTTTCTGTCAGTGAAGTCCTCTTTTCATGTTGAATGTCAGAACACTCACACACGGCTTCTATTGCTGCTCTCAGTCCATGAATAACCGAAAACTCTCCTTGCTGATGACTTCTTGCAGGAACACCCACTGTAGATAAGGCGTTAAGGACCTGGAATATATTAAAGATGTGGGCATAACATTTACAAATCTATATGACATTTATTACATGCCTATTATTTTAATTATGCTGTTATTTAGTTGCACACTGTCCATTTGCTTATGTACATCTAGTACACAATGTTCCCGGAGCCGACTTCACTCCCGTCATCAGGACGTTGTACCATTCACACACGAATTCCCAAATTTCAATGACTGCAAATTTTGCCAGTCTGAAAATTTCTGTAGGGTAGATAGACTTGGTAAACAGCATGTCATTCTGTTGGTATACCTGCTAACAGCAGACATTATTCCAAGCCATGACAATTTTCTTTTTGCAAACAGGTACGAACTCAAAAATTTAGGTGCCAGAATTTTATCATGTGTAGATTTGTGTTCTAATGACTGACTGACTGACTGACTGACTGACTAGCTAACCACATAGATCACAGTCCTTCTTGAAAAGCTACTAGCTCCTCAGTTAGTCAAGAAATTCCCTGCATTTTATGGAGGCCAAAGGTTCATTACCAAACTCACATTAGCCCACCTCTTGTTTCTATCCCAAGCCAAATTAATCTAGTACATGTCCTCCCATTCTATTTCTTTAAAATCCATTTCAATATTATCCTTCTATGTAAACCTCAATCTTCAAAGTGGTCCTCTCCATATGGTTTCTCCACCAAAAGCCTGTATGCATTTCTCTTCTTCTCCCTACATGTCACATACCCCACCCATTTCATTCTCCTTGATTTCGTCACCATATTAACATTTGATCCCAGAGGTACATACAAAATCAGAACAACATAATAATCCTCAGACATACTTTTAAATAAAAATCTCAAATTAAAACTCCTTAACTCAACAGTAAAATACTTGCAGCATACAACAGATCATCCACCCGCTCAAGTCCTGACCTATTTTTACCTCTCACTCTGTCTTACACACCAGTCACAGCAAAGACACTTCCAAGTGCCTGTCATGCATTTTCATAGTATGCTAAACCAGGGGTGCACAAATCCCAGGCAACAGGTCACGACGGTTTCTAAATTTTGTACAGTGGCAACTAATATTTGTTGGTCTTCTGCATGGAACTTGCTCCATGTGCTGCGGCGACAAGTGTGCCCAAGATTTGTCAAGCCCTGTGTTATTCTATTGGCATAGCTGCTAACAGCCGATGCAGTCTAGCAGTAAGGCACAGAGAAACAACATGTAACATATAAGTGCTTAACACAGTATTGAGAGTTGAAAGTATGCTCCACTGGACATTCGCCCACCAGATACAACATTACAGTTCTCAGCAATATACAGTTTTAGAAGTTTAAAGATAAGATGGTAAAGTTGTCCCTATGCAAACCATGAAGGCATACAGGAGGAGCAGAGGTAAAGCTCCACTCATTCTTAACCTCAGCATTAGTGGATGTACATGATCAGCATCATGCCCTGGCTGCTTTATCCCTGGGGGGAGAGAACCCCCAATACCCAATGAATAGGAGGATGTGTGGGCCCAGAGCCAATCTGGACATTCTGGAGGAGGGAAAAATCTCTTATATCCACTGGCAATTGAACCTTGAATCATCCAGCATGTAGGCTACTCACTACACTCACTGAGCTATCCCAGGTCCCACATAATTTTAGAAGAAATCACATTTTTCAGACAAAGTAACATTATGAAAATATGTAACATGTGCAACAACTTACGTGAGTCAGATTCTGCTGAGATGGGCTCCATGTGTTTAAGATGTGTGCTGTTGTGTCACTGACAACAAACCGGATCTGCAAGACAAATCAAACAATTGCAGAAATACCTAAACCAAAATCAAGTAGCAATGTTGGGCTAACCAGAGTCAATACTAGACAAATATTCATTGATCACTGTAAGTATTTGCAGCTGGACATCTAAAAGACACACATATGTTCAGACAGAAGTCGCTTGCATCATAACACGTAGCATGGCAGCTTCATCACACAGACAGCCTGCACCCATTGGTATATCCTGTAGCACTTTGTGCTCCAGGACAGCATACAAGAGATACCCTGTACTTAGTACACAGGAAAATGTAAATGTTATGTCTCCTGTTTCCCACCATGGACCTAACACAGAGCACCCAAAGGTACTGACATTTCCACTGGATTCTTCCCAATATGTATGGTAGCCATGGCTGTTGAAGGGATGTGCAAGAGTTGCAGTTGAGTTTGTAGATATGATTCAAAACATGATTTAACAATCTTTCTTTTTATAATTGCGTCGCTACAGTTCAATTTCGCACCTTGAGTGTCCTTGAGGTCTTCGCTCTTCCAGGACATTAAATAGCATTGCTTGGTAGTTAGTTACTGATGTCAGGGGGCAGACTACTAGTCCCATCTTCAACAGTCCAGCAGTCCAAGACTGTTGATAATGGGACTGATAGGCTGTCCTGAAATGTTGACAACTATCAAGCAATGCAATGTAAAGTCTCAGAAGAGCAAAAACCTCCTCTGCACCATGCAGGAGGCCTGAAATCACGGTTCAGTGTCATTATTGCTTTACAGTTTCAGCTACTGCACTCTGATATTGACAAGGAAAGCAACCATATGTTATACGATGAAAGGGCAACTATGCATATTTCTGCATAAATACAGGGTCTGTCATACAGCATCCTTATTTAACTAACAAATATAGTTTGTTACTTCCTGTTCGCTCACTTTTTATATTAACATAGCCTACTCAGCCAATCATCCATGTGCATGGAGGAATGGAGGTGGGAAGTGGCAAAGAAGATTTGTCAAATAAAATAAGGACCCTGTAAAACAAGATTCTGAAGAAAATTGTGGAGTAACATTTACACTGACAGAGTAAACACATCTTGATTAAGAAAGTTTCTGATTCAGTTATACAGGGTGAGTATTAGCTAGGCAAGACAGTGGTTCTTGAGCATTAAGAGACTGACAGTTTCTGTTACACAACAAGAGAAATTAAAAGGTTCCACTATTCACAGCCACTGACACTTCTATCAACAAAGACATCCCATTTTCATTTTTTGTTCATTCTATCCACTTTTCTTCCATTGGTAGTGGTCTGTACAGTCAGTCCACATTTTACCTTCCACATCCACTAATATACGTAGGTACTTCAAAAAGTTTCCGCACTTTTTTGTCTGTAGGGTATTGGTAAGTGTTAGACTGCTGAGAGTTGGCAGCATTGCACACCATATCCTGATTGTCTGACCTTGACTATGGCTGGTCCCCATCCTCAGTGTGTGAGTAGCTATTGAGCGGTGTACTTGTCAGTGCGTCTTTCAGTTTGCACCAAAAAAGAGCAGAGAAGTGTCATAAGATTTCTGTGGGCAGAAGGTGTTAAAGGTGCCGAAATTCACGCACGTTTATGCACTCAGTATGAGGACAATGCATTGCCATGAAGAAGCATATACAAGTGGATAGAAATGTTTAAAAATGGTCAGACAAGTGTAATGTATGCCGAACGCTCGGGACGGCCATCAACATCAGCCGTCTGCTGGAAAGCTTTTGTTGACAGTGTTCTGGGACTCCCAAGGGCCTATCCTTGAACATTATATGGAGAAAGGTGTCACAGTAACAAGTGTCAACTACTGCAACATGTTAAGAAATGAACTGAGGCCGGCTATCCGCTCAAAACGGAGAGGAACGTCGACACAGGGTGTTCTGCTGTTACACGACAATGCACGCCCTCATACGGCACACCTCACCATCAACACCATTCGGCAACTGAATTGGGAAGTTCTCGAGCACCCTGCCTATAGCCCAGACCTGGCCCCTTCAGACTTCCATCTGTTTGGACCCCTCAAGAACGCTCTAAGAGGTCGTCGATTTGCAGCTGATGATGAGGTGAAAGAGGCGGTGCATGACTGGCTTTGCATTCAACCACAAACTTTCTTTTCCAACGGCATTAAGAAGCTTACAGATCGCTGGGCTAAATGTATCGAGAAGAAGGGAGATTATATTGAAAAGTAACGTTGTTCTCATGTCTGTAACATAAACAAAGATTTTTTAAAAGATAAAGTGCCGAAACTTTTTGAAGTACCCTCGTAATACAAATGTCACTTCAGGTTCTTAGGTACATGTATTGTTATTAATGCTGGTTAAAGCACTTTATTTCAATTCTCCTGCATCCACATTTCACCCTTTTAAATGAATTTAATATGCACATTACAGATATTTAAGGTCTGCTGTTAATGATAATGCTGCTACATCAATCATTTCACATCATACCCCTCATGGGACTATAACCCATACACTATGGTTGTTTTTTAATAGTTCTCTCTGTGATGTTATTATTTATACAAATCAGATGTGGCATAAATATGAGATTAACTTCTGTGCTGTAGTAATATATACCAAAAATCAAATACTAATTCATACAACTCATTTACACACAACAAACCATATTAATCTCTTACCAGTTTTCCTTGTGGGAATAAATCCCACACAATTCGACAGTACTCAATGGCTGCTTCAACACTGCATGTCCAAAGAGACTTTGAAATGGGTGCAAGGGGTATAAATGCTGGACCCCGCGATTTGGTAAAATCAAATTCAATGAGACATTCACATGATATGCCGAAGTATGGAGTGTGATCCAAAACGAAAATTGTTTTATGATTTGATGGATACATCTTCTCGTACAAAGTCATGGTACCTGGAAAAAACGCAATAAATTCTAGGAGCATAAATTAATAAAATGCCATTTCATAAAACCAAGTCGACCACGCAAGCATTAAGGCCCTACCCCATCTTATGATATCCAGTATTAACGCTGTTTCATGACATAAATAACAAAATAAATAAAAACCCTCAGATATTCCATTCTGGTAGGCACACAAAACGGGTGGTCTAGCGCACAAGCCCAACAACACAGCATTGAAACAGCGCTAACTGCTCAATGAGAAATGCAGCCTTGATGATAACATACAAACTGCTGCCTTACAGATTCGATCCTCCAAACTTAGTTCAAATATAATTACCGAAGACAGAATTATCGGCACCATTTGAAATGCAATTACATTACACCATAACCTCTCACTCATTCGTGATTTGAGATGCTGCAACGTTAGTTCATATATAAATATGCACAGTACATTAATAAGCACTTTTTCTTCTGCAGTACAGTTTCATCATATTTGATGCTGCATTCGTAAATCAATTACGAACGTACATTACCACAGACCATCCCTGCGTGTCGCTTGTATCAATACAGCCAACAAGACCACCGGAAGATACTGACATAGTAACCGTACGGCCCTAAAGATGGCTGATTTGTGCACAATGTGTGTTGTTTACATGGCATTGATTTTTTGTTTTAGTACAAATCAAACCTAAAAGTAAAATATTATTCATCGGTGTAGGAGTAATTACGTTAAAAAATGAATGAAGGCCGTAGGAATATAAAATGCCGTGATTTCATTACGTACAGAAAACTTCAGAAAGACCGCGAGACAAATATAGATGCGGGATCCAAAATTTTGCAGGTACTTACATAATTCGAGAAGTACAGTTAAATAAACCTTACACTACCATACCTGGACTTTTAATTTGTAGATACTTGTGATATTAAAGATGTTACTAGCGTATTTTCTTGAGGTTAGTGTTTTAACCTAACCTAAAAGTTTTCACATATGAAATGTTAGGTTAGAATATTGGAAATGCAGTGTTTCTTCATTGCCGGGAAGTTTCTATGCTTGGTTGTAGAGTGCATTTTTAAATGTGTGAAACTATAAAACTCTATATAAAGATTTGCCTACGTAAGTTGTAATATAGTGCAAAGAATGGGTATACCCTTACATGAAATTTTATGGGTCCGGCGTTTTTTTTTCTTCTAGATTAAAACGTTATTGGCTTTTGAACGAGTCCTGAGTATTTCATTATGCTTTCATGTTTCACTAAACAAATTAACATCAGCATAGGAACTTATGTGATACATGTAATTCCAGCTTCAAATCTTCTGAAATGTCTTAATGGCATTCAGTCAACTAAAATTAAACAAAAAGAGAAGTGTATGGACGTACAATGTTACCTTGTTTTACATTTTCTGTTAGCGGTGAATAGACTAGAAGAATAGAATGTATAATAGGTTGAAGCCCGTAAAGGCCTGATGCATGTAGGTCATTTTAACAGGCCCTTCGTGGCCCCTAAAAGGCAGATGTGTTCTTAAAAGTGTTGTGGCCCAAGATAAGGCCATCAACACTCTAAGTTATACATAACAGACACTGACATCCCTTTGTAATTTGTGGTGTGTATGTATAGGCCAACTTGAGACTCAACGAATAAATAAGTATCTGTCTATCTGAAGAGTCTGTACTAGCTGTACAAAATTCATTAGATGTTTGTTGAGACACATTTTAAGTATTCTCGTCCTTGGGGAGCATTGTGGTCAAAGTCAATGAAAAATACTTCAAGTGTTTTGCCTCAGTGTTAAGAGAAAAATAAATCAGGGTGAGTGGTGTGTTATTTTTCTAGTCAACAGTAACTATAAAATTTTTCTTGGGCTAGGAATTTGACATGTATTGCAATGATAATAGACTCATCCCAAACCGGATACTTGCTTTAGATAGTGGCTATCTGTGACATACTGCAACCACTGAAGCCAAGAACCTTTTTTATGCCTCTTATTTTCACTGTATCCTGACAACCTTTACACACTGTGTTTTAGAACATCAAGCACAGTGGGGCACACTTAATTATATTCCGTTCTGCTCTATTACGTCTGAGACAGATGTGACATTTCTTATGAGCCTGATGTTTCTAATGAACTTTCTTCCATTATGCATGGAATGGATATTATTTAATTTGTATTTTTTTTATTTTTCAGCCCAACATAGTGACTTGTTTCCTCTCTTAAGAATTTCTGTGCTGATTCATGATGCACAATGTTCTCAAAGAAATGGAGTAAAATGGAACATGTAAGGCCACTGATGTGGCCTGTATAGAAAATGACATCAGTCTGCAATATTTTCAGACAGCAGAAGAAGGACTTTAAAGATGACAGTGTTGAGGATGAGGATGATGGTGCTGGTGGTGGTATGGAAAGTACAGATTTTAATCCCACCAGATTTCTGACTGTTACACATAATGAAACTTCCATATCTGAAAATATTTCACCTGTCATCAAAAATCCCCCTATCATGCATTATGCCATGTCGGAAGGCAATTATAAAAAGAGTAAAAATAGATGGCCAAGAAGATGTCAGTGGTTGGCTACACCTGCAACGTCAGTGCAGCCAAAACATGGCAGAACGAGTGAGAATAGATGCCATTTGAATTCAGAAGAAGCTGTATATTGTTGCACATTTTGTGATAAGTGCTTTGCAAAGAACGATTTGCTGAAATGTCATATGAGGCTGCATACAGCCAACATTAGTACAGAAATGAGTGAGGCATTAGACGAGAAGTCAGAACTGAAGGAAGAAGTGGATAAAGTTTCCTATATTTGTGAAAAATGTGGTATGGATTGTCAGTGTGTATCAGCATACATGCAACATCAAAAAATCCACAAGAAGAAAGAGAAAAAATTGCTGTCATGTCACATATGTAGAAAAGAATTCAAATTTAATTCTTTGTTGCTTCACCATGTGGAAAGGCATAAGCCCAAAAATAAAGTAGGGAAGTCTTTGTCATGTCTTACTTGTGGGAAGAAATATATTAAAACTGGTAGCTTAACAAAACATGAGCTTCAGCATGAGGGAAAGGGAAGTTTTCGCTGTCGCCCTTGTGGTAAAGTGTTCAGTACTGAAGCTGAACGGACAAAACACCGTGATGAGAAGCATGAGAAGCCTTGGAAGTGCACAGTATGCAGTCATATGTTTGCCAGTGAACAGAAACTTGATGCACACGTGAAGTGGCATGAAAGCAAGGAGGCAGAAGTGTTTGTTTGTAATGTGTGTGATAAAGAATTCAAACTGAAAGTAAATCTTAAAGTTCATGTGGAAAGTCGATGCGGTATGGACCCACAGCATGTGTGTAAAATTTGTGGGAAAGCCTTTATGACACGTGGGACACTTGTTACTCATTCGTTGCTTCATACTGGAGAAAAGACGTTCCTCTGTCGGTTCTGTGGCAAGAGCTACCGGCTTAAAGTGGAGATGCAGAGACATGAGCGGTCTCACACAGGAGAGAAACCGTTCGTGTGTAAAGTGTGTGATAAAGCTTTTGCTCATAGAGAGAGTCTTGTCACACATAACACTCTCCATACTGGCGTGCGCCCGTACATGTGTGAAGCGTGCGGCTCCACCTTCTCGTGTATTGGTAACCTTATCAAACACAGAAAAACTCATCGTAACAGATGTGCACTTGTGACCCCTACCATGACATCAAATAAGCCTAGGATAAAATCCACCACCAGTGAACTAGAAACTCATGAGAAGAACATTACAAGAACAAAACTGCCAACTGAACACGCGCCATTGGCAATGCAGGGATGTAGTAACAGTGAAGAGGCTCCGGTTCTGTCTGGTAGTTATTGCGGTTACAAAAATTCAAATTATGAAGAGAATCATGACTGGATTTCGCCTGTCTTCAGTAGCAGTAATAAACCAGTTGAGCAGCCAGTGACAGATGATCGATTCTGTCACATTGCAGATCTTCATCTTGCTAGTATGGAACGAAACATTAGAAGGTGCAGTATTTACCTGATGTTAGGAATTGTTAGACTGGGTAAAGTGATGTAACTGCTCACTATAAAATTGTCACTGCAAGTCCGCAAATCATGGAAGGAATTAATGAGTTACTCCATAACAAGCTAAGGGGCACACAGTGATGCAGTTGGTTGAGGCACTGCACTATGAGCCGGAAGGTCGCGGGTTCGATTCCCGATGGTGTCGTTGACATTTTTCGTTGACATAGTTCTTTCAGCTGCACTGTGGCCCTGGGGTTGACTCAACCTCTAACAGAAATTAGTACCAGGAATATTTCCTAGGGGGTAAAGGCAGCTCATGCATAGGCCTCACAACCTTACCACCTTCATGTGCTGATTGTTTATGAATTCTGGGAGCCTCAACCTCCTGGAACCCTCAGGACCTGTCCAGGCTTGTACAGGGACAGCTTTACCTTTAGGTAACAAGCTAATATTTATTTGCATGTCAGATAAATCCATTGCCTTTTATGGAACCTGGAGGTACATTACGATGCTCAAAAATACTGTGGAATTCTGAAGTTCATGAACCTTGACCTTTTGTTGTCATCTATTGTAATACCATTATTTCGACTTCTCACGTCTGGTTCTGAAAAACTGGTATGAGACCACATGGCTGGTGAGTCAGCTTTCCCACCCTGTCCTGCTCTTGTGCAGATCACTGTCAGCTCAGTGACGCTGTGTTCCATTAAGTGAGGTGCCTTATGAAATGAGACCCTCCTTCAATCATTTACTGTATTTTATGCTTCCAAAGTTGTGTGTTATTTAAAATAAACTCTCATGTTTTTTATGTTTTATAGCTTTATTTTATATGTTTATTACTGGTACCTCAAAAGTTATTAGAACTGAGCAGGTGTTTTACATTGAAGGTGAATTCCAGCATTTTTGACAGTTTTGTTAGATTTGTGGAAAAACTCATTGGATTCACTACGAAGAAGATTCATTCATCAGATCTTTATACATTGTAGTGTGCACATGTCACGTTCTTGCACTAAACTGCTTTGATGGTATCACTGACTCACCTAAGCACATAAAGATTGTAATTACTCGGTTACTATCAGTTGATATATGTGTGTTGTTGGTAATTGTTCTGAGTGTGCAACTAGAGGCTGCTAAAAGTGTCCCCCTGGATACTGAGACAGGCATTCCAATGACATGCCAGCTGCTGCTGGAAACACTGTACCACTGCAGCCTCTGGCACTGTAGTGTTCAGTGACCCTGAGATGCGGCTACTGTGGAGCAATCCAAGACCTTTGTACCATCATCCGCTTGCTCACAAGATGTGTCAGTGTATTATACAACACTATGCCCATGTGGCCAGTACTGGCCATGATGCTGCACTTTGTGCACTGGAATGTGTCGGAACAACCCACATGCAGCACATGGGTTTTATCATGTGGCTCTCACACTTTGGCTGTGGTGGTACTCTGGTTTCAGCAGCAGCCCAGGGATTGCTGGTAAGGGCAGTAATGGGATGCCTACCTCAATGCCTGTGTCTTATTTTGAACCCTTCAACATAGGCCTGTGTATGCTGCAAAGTAAAGTAAAATTGTCCCTGCACTGCCATGAAGGCATATAGAGGAAGCAGAGGTGTAGCTCCGCTCACCCTTAACCTTGGCACTAGGTGGAGGTGAGTGGTGAACTTCATGACCCAGCTGCATTACCCTTGGGTAAAGAACCGCACTACCTATCGAATAGGAGGCTGAGGTGGGCCCCAGAACTGGTGAGGATGTTTTGCAGGAGAGAGAAATCTCTTGTCCATCCCAGATTGAGCTGTTGATAGTCCAGCCTGTAGCCTGGTTACACTACTGAGTATGCTGTCCTGGTTTGTGGCTGTGTATGGTCTTTAATTTCTGACTTGTTGCCAGTCTTTGTACACTGACCTGCTTTGAGTGCATTTTAAGGTGATTTAAATTTAAAGTCTCCCAGGCAGTAGTTTGAATTTAAGCCCAAGCACCACTGAAGAGTTAATAGCCTCTTCCTTCACCCATAACAATCCCCAAATGGATTTCACTTTTAACACACCTTCTGTATGGATGAAAAAGAGTTAATGAAACTGGTGGTAAATTAATTTCTTTCTTGAGGATTCAATTCTTCTGGGACATGATGCTGGCATCTGTGGGTCAAAGAACCTCTTAGACCATTGAAGATAGGTAGTACTGTATTTTCAAAACATCAGGGACTGATTAGGCAGTGACGTAGCATATTCTAGACAAAATGAATTCTCCACCACACTGCTGTGAAAACCTCAACACATGTTTTTTTCTTGTTCTAGTACTCAGTACTGCTGGGGAAGTGGCAACATCGTGGGACTGCCCCCTGATGCCATGCAGTCACTTGGAATGTACAGTGCAATTTCCAAGGAATTAAAGCCTGAGTCAACAAGAAGTCTTCCTTATCCTTTCTCTGCTGATGCTAAACCTACAGTTGGTAGCACTTTCCAAAATTTAGACAACCTTAAGCTTCCAAATCATAGTTCAGAAAAATATCCCCATGATTATGGGCCTCAAAGTGCAGATACTGAGAAAAGTTGCTTTATAAAAAAAACATTTGCTGACCTTTTGCAGCAGCACAGTACGTTCAAACCTGTAGACCATGTTGCTCAGAGTCTAATTGCAGCTCATAATAAATCTGGTTACAATTCAAGTTCTGGCTGTGGAAATCCTTTATTATCTGTGGTGAATGGACCAGAAAATGATGGTGTGTGTGATGATGATTTTGTGGCTAATCACTTCACTGTAAAAAATTTGGTGAGTAACCTGAAGTCCAGTGGTATGGATGATAAACACAGCAATCCTGCTCTTAAAATTGATTCTGAGGAAACGGAAGAGTTATCAAATACTGGATCGGACAGTGTTTTGTCAGAGACAGATGCGACTACATCAGAAGTACCAATAAAGTGTTCTTATGCTGTAAAAAACGACAGTGAAGTAGATGTGAAAAATGTGCATGATGATGGAAAACTCTTATTTGAAAATGGAGGAAGTTGTCTATCCAGGAAGATTCCTCGAGAACGTAAGCAAAAATATCCTGCAAGATGTGATGTTCAGAGTGAAGATCCAGAAACAACTTCAGCTTCTAAGAGTGAAGGTGACTGTCCTGATAATCACTTTTCATGTGCTTTATGTGGTTTAGGTTTTGTTCAAGAACAGTTATTAAATGAACATATACAGTCACATTCAGACTGTGGTAACAGAGACGATGATGTAAATGGGGATGGTTGTAAAAGAACAGGTGGAGCTTCTGATGATGATGAGCCACTAGATAAACGTTTGGAACGTCATTTAAAGAAAGCAGAGGTTCTTAATTCAGAAGTGAGCCCAAGAAAGTTTCTTTGTCAGTATTGTAATAAGTATTTTGATTTTGTGTCACAATTGAATCGTCACAGGAAATGTCACTCATCAGAAGAAAAGGAAGCCACTCCGTGTCGTCACTGTGGTAAAAAGTACACTAACAGAGCCTGTTTGATAAAACATGAATCTCAGCACACAGGTGTCGGTGTTTTTAAATGCAAGCAGTGTGGTGATGGTTTCAACTCGAAACAAGAGTATCGAGGTCATCGAGCAAAGCAACATGGCAAGCAGTGGAGCTGTTCAGAGTGTCAGCGTTGTTTCTCAAACTCAAGCAACCTAAAAAATCATTATAACAACAAACATCTTGGTCGTGAGGCAAAATCATATGCTTGTAATGTCTGTGGCAAGCTGTTCAAACAGAAAGGTAATCTCAAAGTTCACGTAGATAGTCGGTGTGGATCGGAACCAAGACACGTGTGCAACATTTGTGGCAAAGCATTTATGAGTGGTGGTTCTCTCGGTACTCACTTACTGCTGCACACAGGTGTAAAAACGTTCCTCTGTCGGTTCTGTGGTAAGAGCTACCGGCTCAAAGTGGAGATGCAGAGACATGAGCGGTCTCATACAGGAGAAAAACCATTTGTGTGTAAAGTGTGTAATAAAGCTTTTGCTCATAGAGAGAGTCTTGTTACACATAACACTCTCCATACTGGCGTACGCCCGTACATGTGCGAAGCGTGCGGCTCCACATTCTCGTGTATTGGGAATCTCATAAAACACAGGCAGACTCATAACAGAAGGTGTGATATAGCAAGGCAGTGACAGGAGACAGGCCATGTTTCATTTCTTATTCTTCTTCTGCACCACCACCACCACCACCACCACCACCACTGTGAAGTACCCACTGCTGGCAGTTCTGTGATGATACACTGTGTTGTCCAGTAGACAGATGCTTGCTGCTGATTTGTGTCTACCCAATCGCTGTACCCATGTGAAGATGCTGTGCGTCCACCTTACTGTAAAGGGAATTGCTCTGTGTTGGTGCCCATCTTGTGTAGGTGTGCTTGGAGGTAATTGTAGGCTGTGGTTAATCGAAAAGAGGTTATGGTGACTTGCTCTGGGGAGGCATGGCAAGGCATTCCCATGATTTGGCTACACTGAATTGCTTGGAATGGCCATGCGCACTCTTCTGTGTACCACTGATACTGTTTTTCATGCAAGGGAGTGTCATATTGACTTCTGGCTATTCCTGTTTTCTGCCAGAATGTCAGCCTTTTGGTTCAGATAATAAGGGTGAGTGCCACTGATGCTAACCCTTTGTTTAACACTGATATACACAGCAAATTAGCCATTTTCACATATTTTAGTGCACGAGATGCACAAGCATGTAGTCAATAGCTGCTCTTTAAATTATATAATTTTATTTTGTGTTAGTTTTGATGCTGTACTTGAAGACCTAGGCATAGATGAGAGGATAGTGTTAAAACATATCTTAAAACAATATGATGGAAGCATGTGGACTGGAATAATGTAGCTCAGGATAGGAGTAAGTGGTGGGTGGTTGTGATCACAGTAATGAACCTTTGGATTCCATGATATTTTGGGAATTTCTTGACTAGCTGAGGAACCATTAGCTGCCTGAGAAGGAATTTGCTCATTGAGGTAGTTACTTTGTTGCTATGCTTCTAGAAGAGAAATGAGTTGAATTATTTCCCACAGTGGAGGTGCAATGTCAGCATCATTTTTATGTTTTCTGTCCCACCAGAATACAAGCTAGGATTGCTGTTAAGCTGAAAGGTTAAAAAATTGATACTGTCTGCTCATATATGGCAGCGCTGTGGAGTTGGTACACAAACCTTCCAACTCAGACTCCTCAATTTTTAAAACTGAAACTCCGATTCCTTCATAAAATCTCAATATGTATTAATAATGGTAACCCTATAAGACATTTCATCAGCACCACTTGAATCATCAGGCTACTTTTTGACTTACAACCTATATTTAAGTATAAGTCGAATTGTTATTGTAGATGTCAGAGCTCTGAATTTGGAGTATCTAGTTAAGATTTTAAATTGAATTCAGAGTCGGTACATTTTTACCAACTCTGACTCTGACTCCACAGCCCTGCTTAACAGCACTCAAAGCATGAAGATTAAGAGTGGACAAATGTTTCACACTTTGCATTACACATACATCCACAGTGCATTCTGTGTAATTTTACTTAATGTGTTCAAGGTCTGGGATGGTTCATTCACTAGTGTTGAAGCTTTGAACTGCATGATTGGCACTTACCATATTATCTTTGCTGCCATGTCTGGACTGTCTCTGGGGCCCAAGCATCCTCTCTAACCTTTTAAAGCCTAATGGTAACTTCATGTAGCACCTGGTTTAGCATTAAAAATGTCTACATTGTAGTGACATAGCGTTTATGTGTTTTGTATGGATCTCAGATCGAACAGAAACTTTTGCCTTATACATCATTGAATGAATGGTTTTTATAACTGAAGTGGAGAGTGTTTACAATGCAGTATGCACTGAGTCCTTATATAAAACAGGTTACGTTCCGTCTTTAAAGGGTTAATAGTTACCATGGGTAAAGTGGTTGGTGGGTGAAGCTGTTGGCTCAGATTAAGAATATGTGGAGTTATATATCTGTTCCCCATACATCTTCATTTCATGTAGCTTAATTAAATGCAGATGTATCTTTACCATTAATCTTGAGGTCAATTTATTGCAGATACACAGTCAATAAATGGCCCAGATACTGCAGATCGTGTACTTCATTAAATATTGGCTGCATTAAAGAGACTTTGAAATCAAAGCTGTAGTTTTTTGAGGACTCCATCCTTCTGGGATATGATGCCAGATTCTTCTCAGATGTCTAGGCCCTTGAAAATGAAGGCACTGTGCTCTTTTGAAATGATGGAAACCATGAACCCAGTGACACAGCATCTTATCCCAGAAGAATAGTCCTCAACAATACTACCATGAAAACCTCAAGACTTCCACTGCAGTTCAGTAACGGATGTACAATTTTGAATTTTATATGAGTGATGATATGTTCAATTAGTACAAATCAAAAGGAAATGCAAATTACCAATAGCAGATGTCATCACAGTTTTCACAGATTAAACGTGCAGACAGTTATGCAACCTCCATATTATGTGTTTATTTTAGGTACTTTGTTAAGTAACATGTACAAATTCTAAAAGAAATGGCATGGGAACATAAATATGAAGCTTTTTCAGGCAGTTAATAAATTACTAAGATTTGTTATGTTATGGTATGTTAATGGCAGTACTAAATCTTCTTCTGTTTTAAACTTCTTGTCTTAATGGGTAATGATGAAAAATTAAGGTTATGTTTCAGTTAACTTCAGAGCCAAGTGGTTCATATGTATACTGCCAGGTTTCACATTAAAATCCCTGCATTCTATTCACACAATGCATTTGTGTGTGCTGTATGATTCTTCCAATACCAGCTGTTATTTTGCTACACAACATTCACCAATTATTTGTCCAAAGCGAGAACACTGTGTTCTCTGTGAAGTGCAGAATGAATCTTTTATGTAAAGTAGATTCATTTCACTTCTCAAAGGGTTACATAAGAACAAATAAATTACCTAAACTGTAAAAGAAACATTTTCAACAGAAGTCAAACTTACAGTTTTCAATTAAGAAGTTAGAAACTGCAAGACATGGTTAACTCATACTCTAATATCATTTACTGATGGTCCCGGGATCACGCAAGACTCAACTTCTGCAATTGTGATGCATGTAAAAATGTCCCAAGAATAAATTAATGCTATGTGCAGTTCAATTTATAAATGGGTGAGCAGACAGCTTACTTGGCATTCTACCCTTATGCATAGATTTTTTCAAGCTGACACTATGAATTAATGTAAAGCTAAAGTTGAGCATGCCTTTGAGGCACAAAGGGGTAGTGGATGTACAACTCCATTCATTCTTAACCTCAGCACTAGACAGAGGAGCATGGTCAGCCTCATGCCCGGGCCATTTTACACCCAGTGAAAGAGCTCCTGAATAAAAGGCACTGAAGTTTAGTAAAGTTCAATGTACTCGTCTTTTGGAGTAACCTTAATGTTGCATGTATGTGACTGCAGTGGGCACTGCCCCATCAAAGAAGGGTTGGCAAGCAATGTTGGACTTCTTTACCACTTCAGGGTTCTAATGATTTGTCTGTGTGTGTGTGTTCCAATACCATTATCTTCATATTACAGTACTCCACTGCTAAATCAAGTCAAGGTGTAAATAAAACACTCAACAGATGTCCGCTTTATAGTTTGGACACAGTAGCAGCACAACTGTTCTGACAATGTGCTGTGGCAACTTGTGAATGTTGTGCAATTAAAGTCAACAGGTGCCATGAAACAGGTGCACACATGGATTTATGCTGCACAATTTGTTCAGTTGATGTCTCTCTCTTACAGTGACATATTTATTTCATAATTTAATTAACTAAGCTTAAAACAATCAGCAAAAGACCTTTTCCTGGATTCGATTTTGTATGTTACAATTTCTAAAACACTAATTTAATAAGGAAGTGCCTCTATTGAAACTGACAGCCTATGATTTGCATGCATAGTTTCAGGGTCTTTTTTGTACAAGATGTAATACAAAGTTTTCAAAATAAAGTGACAGACACTCTGATGCCTAGAGTTTATGCTGACTTAGACATATACGTGACACATGTGCAGCAGATGGTTCACATCAGATGTCCTCGTAGTCACCATTGACATTTAAGCATATGTCTCACCATCACATCATGGCTTGTATCCCAACATGGAAGAAATTGGTATTAAGTGTCTGTAGGCGGGAGGTCACACCTTGCTTCACATCAGTGTCTGTTACAAAACACCTGCCAACCAGGAGTCCAGAGGATGGAAATCACAGGGGATGCGTTTGGGACTGTAGGGAGGGTGGTCCATAACTTCGCAGCCATAGTGATGTAACCAATCGTAAGTCCAGTTGACAGTATGCGGCCCAGTGATTTCCACCTCTCTGGACCCCCTAAGAAGCAACCACCATGGTAGTTGTAGGATCAGAGGTTCGTACAGTGGTGCAGCTGAGTATTCAAGTCTTCAGGGATGTGACATTGTGTTGTGGGGCAAGTAATTTCTGGTATTTTGAAGGATCATTGGGAACCACTCACCCCACTGCACAGTGTCACATCTCAGAAGACGTGGATCCTCCTACCATTGTAGTTGTTTCATATCTGACTCTATTTAACACATTTTTTATTCCAATTTAATTTAAAGAATTTCATTTTGGATTTTATCCCATTTTGTTTCATATGGATTTTAAATTATTTAAAAACTTGGAGAGGAAGATATTCACGAAATACTGTAACCTACATGGCCAATCCAGGAGTTGGAGATGAAATGAGAATGTCAGTTTCAATACTGGAAATTGTTCAGTAATTATATAAGTGAGATTTCTGCCAAATGTTTTATAATAAAATATTTGTGTGTCTGTTGTAATATAGATGTGTATGTGGTATAATGTGTGGCAATAATGTACATAAATATTTAGTTATTTTTATAGTAATTTCTTTCCTTTACAGTTTGTATAAGAAAAGAAGACTGTGAACTTGTCATAAAAACTTTCTTCCTGTGATGTTTGCATAGGCGACTATATAAAAACGTGATAATGTGCACTGAACTGTATACTGTGCTTTAACTTCATTTATTGCTCCACTGATGTGAAAATGAATAGAAACTGATAAAAAGTACTGAATATTAACCCTCAGTTTCAAGAGACTTACAAAAAAGCCACTGAATAATCACTGAAGTGTGACATTTGAGACTGTGATTGTGGTGATGCCTAAGATTAAAATCTTCTGGGATGTGATCCTTTTTCTGTAGGCATGTAGCTTCTGGTGGTTTGAAGGATCACAGTGCCTTAAACTTCAGGGTCAAGCAGTCCATTCCCATCCAGTCTTGCACAGCTTGTCCCCGAATGTGACAGCATTATGATTGTTCAAAATGTTGGTAAGTGCTCGCCAACAACACAGTGTCACATCTAAGAAAACTCAAAGCTTTAGTCCATAATGTGCTGTTCCGGACACAAGAGTCAGTCTACTGTTAAGGAAAACCTCTTATCATTTCCTGAAACTGGTTCTCCCTGTTTTTATCTCTGCGACTGACAGATGAATTTCCCAGCAGATAGAAACGAAAAGGCTTCAGTGCCCATTCAGTACCGACTGAATCAATTCCAATTCGATGTGATGTCACGATGTGCAGTGCCTCCTCCTTGGAGTCATCTTCCTCTATCCACATTCCATCCCATACTGCCAGGTCTCGTTCGTTACACGACGACTTAGTAATACTGAAACTCATGCACAGTTTTGCTGGACCACTACACAGGTCATGGACTTGTAGCTCTTTACGTTTCGTGGCAGCTGCTGAAGTAGTCTTTCTGCGTTTCTGTCTCTCCAGCTGCATGAATTCTAACCCCTCCAGAGGTTCTAGCGCACGCAACAAAACAGCTGCACCAGCACCTGAAATTCATGAATCAAGTGCCATTTTTTGTTTGTATACAGTGGTGTTTATATACTGAGTACCTCATTGACACAGTGTGTATGTTTGTCCACTTTTCATGCATTTTATCATTCTGTCAAGTCCAGTGCCTTACTATAAATGTAGCCATCTTTCTAGAACTTCTGAGGTTCACAGAATAAATATCCAGTGAAACCAACATTATCAGTGTCCCTTGTGGGCTATACTGTACAGGGTCCTTATTTTATCTGACAACTATCATTTGTCACTTCCATTCACAATTCTGCTGCATGTGTGGGCAGCTGGCTAACATACCAACAGAAAGTAGCAATTTGAAAGTCGTCAGATAAAATAATGACCTTATATACAAGTGGAACTCAGTGACGTAAGTACAGTATGACTGACTAGGATGCTGATAACCACAGCAATTTCCCATTGCAATGTGTGATATTTATGAAATAATGATGCTAAATTATGTCTCACACAGTTGGGACACCTGCACCAATTATTATACTGGGACATTTTATGAAGTGAAAGACTGGCCACCATTTTGATAATGAAACTTACAGGTAATGAACTGAAGTACATACATTTTGACAAAGAATTGTATACCTTGACTAGAAATATTGAAGCAGTGATACATGCCATATGTTATATACACATAAGTTGTCCCTGGCTTCATGTACATCGGTTTACTTCTTTCTGTGATCCTTCCATTGTATGAATGGGAAGCTTTGTCTTCACCGCCAGGGTAACACTCCGTCTCCACGACACGACCTTTAAGAACTGTTCCATCATTTATTCGCCTAACTAGAATTTTACCCAGAAGTCTCTTAGCCAGGTCTTCACATGGTACATCAAAGAAACTGTCTTTTAACCTGTTTAGGCCATAAGTAGGGGTTCTGCTGCCATTACATGATGAGTGCAAAACTTTATCAGCATTTAATGTGTTGCTTAGCTTAAGCCTTTTCTGAACAGACTTCTTGTGCGCTTCATTTTGTTTGTCAGAACCTGTCAGATTTTCACTGGTGTGTAATGAACCTCGTGTAACACTGGCACTCCCACAAACTGATGCTGTGTTTAAAAAATAATCACTTGTAACAGCCATCTGCATTTTTGTAGAAGACTTTCTCATAATTTTTTGTACTGGGCTTGTGGTAGCACATCACCAGCTATTTCAAAACAAAAGCGTAGAAGTATAAGAACAAAGTAATCTCAGGATTAGTGACAGCAGACAGTTCAGTGACAGTGGATAAGCTGTGAGTCCAGTTATCAGCCTTCTCCTGTGATGATCACAACTGCTCCAAGAACTTGTATTTATGTCTGTTGGAGGAAGCTGCAAAGAATGGAGAAAATCACTGCACTGGTTAAAAACTTTGTTGTAAACAAAAATAAAATATGTATACAGTAAAAGCTGTGAGATGTGGCGCTGGCTGATCTAGAAAGTTCTGTTAACTGGGAACTGATGAAGAGGTCCTGTACATTTCACCTTTCTATCACCTGCCATCACCCAGCACTGATTCTGAGAGTTCTGGCATTAATTATTTGTGTCACTGTTGTGACTGTTTTCCTTTTACATTAGATATACACCATGTTATGTATGTGGTGATGAAAAGGGACCAGGAGGAGGAAGAATAACAGCTGACAGACAAAGGTATGGGGCAGACAGAGTGCTTTTCGTAACTCCCCTTCATACTCTAAGACGTAGCTGTGAAAACCAAATTGTGGCAGTATGACCATGTTACCTGCTGTGGAAACAATTCCATTAATTGTCAGTGGAAAAGTTAAATTAGTTTCTTTTTGCACAGGTTCACAGGTCAACACAACAATGCAACTGATTTGGGTGAAATTACAAACCAACCACAGCATTCCTTTTATTCACTAACAAGCAGATCCTTAAAATTACTCATAAAGTGGTTGGAATCCTCATCTGCCATTTTAACATGTAGCATGTATTTATGGCACATACGTCTAGTAAACTAAAAGTGTAAGGTAACAATTGCTTTTGAAACTTCATGACCATTATCAGTGAATACAAAGAATGCTCTGACACATAAAATTGCATGTCACACATATAAATACTTCACAGCACATTGCTGTTTATAAAGGTAAATCACTTTCCATTGTTGCTGAGTTAGTTGTTTTGTAACATACGTCCCAGTTAGGTTTTTATCTAATTAAAAAAATGACAGTATCATATTTGTTTACTTACGCATAGTTCATTTGACCTAATTTGTATCAGTATCTCAGGCAAGATAGCACTGAGATATTAAGCTGATCAAGCAAAATGGGTGTACTCCAAGGTCTGTGGCAGATAAAAATAACTTTTAAGAAAGGTCTACTCCATTTTCTTCTTGGGTACATGCAACTATATACAACCAGGCCTTTTCACAATGGTAAAAATTTATATTTTCGTTTCCTGGATTATGACACCATGTGCCTTTGTATGTTGGTACTACCGCCTGGGTCTACCTCCAAGACGCTTCCTGTTCCCCCATAACATGGGTACGAACCTACCAGACTACACGGTGTCATAACGCATGAAGACCACAGTAATAAGGTATGGTTCTTTTTTTTAACCGTGTAATTTAACACGCTGGCAAGTGGTAGGAATATACAGAGTTGGGACACGATAAAGAATGCACTAATCGGTCAAGGAATTGATTTTGAGAATCATGCATGTCTATGTACGTACGATAACCAAACTATACTGCAGATAAAATTACGGCGCGAAAAACTGCTGATACGTCCTCCGCAATTAGATACAGTGTACCGGGCTTTGAATGCATCAACCACTATACCTGCTAAACGCAATGTATAATCACAGCAGTCAGACTCATTTTAAAATAAATGCAACGATTAAGACAGCTGTCTGCGGAATAGCACACAATCCACCCTCACACCACCAGCCGTTTGGCAGCCATGAGAACGTAAACATCAGTGGCGCATACATGATTAAATTTGCGAAATCTGGAGTTCTTACAGCGGTGGGAATCACTATTAAGTTTATCTATTACAAAATGTTAATTTCTGTACACAAAAACTATCCGTTTTTCGGACTAAAAGTCTGTCACTGCAAATTTCGAGCGAAACACAAACACCTCCCACAGCAGTCGGCATGTGATCGGTTACATGGTGTGAAAATCATGTGCTTTATTACAAACGTATCTAAAAATGTAAAACATTCATAATTAACACGCAAGTACTCCACAAACAAATTAAGGCTAAATGGACTGCTGACGGTGGCTGGAATCAGTACGAACAACTGTCTTACTGACCACGCGTCATCCAGTACACCGACTCTACTACCATCGTCTAGACGCCGTTAGTTTCCCATATGCTCACCGCGCGCACACGTTGCTAGCTGCGCGTCATCTCCTACCACCTCGCGGCGGTATGCAGAACGCTCTCGAACGCAAACCAAATCAGGTTGTGCACGTCCACGTGCAGCGCACACGTTCCGAGGTACTGAGCAGTGAAAGCTTCTCGGAAAATGAAAAAATAGTAAGAATTAGAAAACCAAAAGTTAGAAGTAAAGTATAAACGATGGCAAAAGGTAAATCCCTTTACACCTTAATCTCTTTATTGTACGGAATTTATGGAAACACTATTTGTGTAATTTTTCTATAAAGAAAAGACAGTAAAGTCAGTTGTGTGTACTTTAAAAGCGAAGTTTATTTTTCGTTATTTTAATTTACGTTTATATTTTACAAGCAGTTGATTTGAAAGTAACAGAAATCACACTGACGCATGTTGCAGATTTTAGCATACAGTGTAAGAAAATTAATTTTAGGGCTCGTTATTAAAACCGCTGTGTCTGTCTGTCTGTCTGTCTGTCTGTCTGTCTGTAGGCACGAAACATCTCGAGAGCGCTCAACGGATTTTCATGACATGTGAAAAGTTCGTCGCTCTGCTGCAGTTCCTCGATACCTGCCGATTTTGGTTAAAGTCAGACAAATCACATGACGATTTACACAAAGACCTGCATGCTCTGAGCGTTAACTCATTAAGTACAGGCTGCGTATTTTATCTGATAACTAACGCTTCTCACTTCCCGCCGCTTCTCCGCCGCACGTGTGGGCGGTCGGCTGAGAGCGCTATGTAATACGATAAAATAGCCGACAGAAAGTGTCAACCTACAGTTGTCACATAAAATAAGGGCAGTATATTTGTAGCAGCAATTAATATTTTGAACAATAGTCGCAGAAAAGAATGAAAGAATTTTATGTCCAATTAGCAGTTTTTGAAATAGGCCTAATTGAACAGCGAGGAGAGGGAGGGGGCTCTGCCTGCTTGTCGCAAAATGTGTTTTGTAACTCACTACGGAGGCACGATGATCCTGCCAAAAGACAAAATGCCGTACTGAAGCGAAAGTCGGTTGATTGTGGCGATGGTAGGCTGTGTAATTCGCGGCAACGGCACACCAGGGCGACCCCGCACACGCATTGTTAGATCTGCCAATGTATGAAGAACACAAAGAGTTGTGGAAGAATGGAACAGTAAGTCGGAGACGGCTGGTCGTAGAACGAAAGGAAGAAGAAGGGTGAAGTACGGCTGAGATGAAAAGAATAAAGAGATAGAGGCAGGGAGTGTAATTGAAAGGCCGTGAATGTGCAGGGAAGGTTCGTCCCACTGAAGCTTAGAAAAGAAAAGGAACGCAGTACCTCTCTACCCCACGCGCCCCGATTTCGCGCGATTCGCCCCTTTGTCCTGGTAAGAGCAACATGTGTCTGAATGAATGAGTATGGACCGTTGGTGGAATGGTACTGGCAGGGGAAACGGAAGTACCGGGAGAAAAACCTTTATCCTGAACAATGTTTTCCTGTAACTTGCTTTCAGGTCATGTCACGTCAGATTCGCAATGAATGGCTGCAGTAGGCAGTATGAACAAGTGCTCGTATGGCTAGACAGGTGTACGCAGAATTACAGAACGCTTGTCTGTTGTGACGTCACCCCCACGCGTCTGTCCCACAGCTGTCGTTCCCGGTTAGGTTTATATTCTTACGTTGCTGTTAGAAAATGACGGACAGAGTGAAAGGTGACGTCCCAGTACACGCCACGAAAACATATAGGTGGAGCAGAGGTATAGCTCCACTCATTCTTTACCTCAGCACTGGGTCGGGGTTAGCGACGAGCTTCACACCCACTGAGCAGGAGAACGGACGGGTCCCACAGCCGGTCTGGACGCTTTGCGCAAGAGAAATACATCCAGCGCCGAGTAGCCCAGCCCCTAGCCTGGAAAATTATGCAAGTAAATTTACAAAGTGGACGTGCATATGGCTGACAGCGCGCAGCAGAACAAACACACGCACTGCGTGGAGCTGCTGTCGCTGTGTTTCAATGTTCCGTTCGACTGACGTTGCTCATTGCTCGCCGTTCAAGAGGCATAACAATTACTTCCATCAAATAAATTCTATTAAAAACCGGAACCAATCCGGTTTTTGTTATCATCACTGCACGGTGATACAAAAATTAAAATATCCTCCGTTCATAATAGGAAACCAGGAAAGAAATTTTTAACAAATAGTGTAGGACTTATTTTGACATTCTTGTGTCTTTTAATTTTATCGCTTTTGTCCTTTTCTTCAGCCCGTTCAAATAATTATTGTGACAAACTAAGCAAAATACGCGATCTGGTCGTTTGAGGACTACGACGTAAAATACACATGGCTAAATTACGTCGTATTTCAGTGGAGGAGTTATTTTAGACTGGCTTCATATTTCTTTGTCTCTGAAATTATCTTCTTTAGTTAAGATAAAACTCACGAAGCAAACTGCTAAGTGGCACTAAGCAATTTACCTGCTGTATTAAGGACTAGTATCAACCTGAATTATATATAAAGACCCAGTCCGTACCTCGCAGTAAACACACTCCGACTCGGTTATAAAAACCAGTCAGTTAATGCTGTATAGGGAAATAATCGCTGTTTGTTCCGAGATCCACACAAAACACATAAACACACTGTGTGGGCAGAACGTAGAATTGTTGAAGGTTAAACGTGGCGGTACGTACAGTAACTACAGGTCTATAAGTGTTAGTGTTTTTACACGGCGGTTTGCTGCAGCTGGAACCTTCAGGCGATAGTTCAGGGAGCCCTCCATCACTTTGTTGTGCAGCCGCTCCACACACAGGGCACAAATTAAATTTATGTACATGGAGTGTGTCTGTAGACGTGAGGGTTTGAATGGTGAATCCTCCGAATGCTGTATCAGTGCAGTTTTGCTGTCTTTCGCCATTCTCTGGCTCGTGTCTTACCCTGCGTGTATCTATTGTCAGATTAGCGAACAATACTGAAATTAACCCTCAAGCTTACAGCCAGCTGTTCGCGCATATTTTGTACATGTGCTTACACTGTGATCCCAAGTAACGCGTAATTATACCGTTTGCCTGCAGTACGTCTGTCGCGCGGCCTGTTGTCATTACGCACTCCAGCAATCCAGCTGCTTGACCTCCCGCAATCTTCATCAACCAAACCTGAACATTTACTTAAGTTATGTACAGACCTTTCGTTACTTTGTGGCCAGTAGGGTTTCAAGCACAACATTGGGATCGAGTCACCTGTACAGTTATAGCGTGCTACTTGTCCTACCCATCTGATCCTCAAAAAGAGAACACGCTCTGATTTAGTGCAGCTGATTGCCGCGCGTCACATTTTCATGTGTGCCAGAGCAGGCCTTGTGGTCTTCACATCACATCCTTTCTTTTTGTTTTAGGACATCTTATCTCAATTTCGTACAGGACTGTACATTCTCAGGTTTCCATGTGGGATGTGACACCGTGCAGTCTGGTAAGTGGCTGCGAGCGTCTGTCCGCTAGGAGACAAGGCAGCATGGATCTCCGCCATGCGCCCTAAGCCCGTCTCCGGGTACTGTGGGCAGCAGCCATTACAGTGGCCCCTCGGTCATCCGGACGATATGGTGGCCCGGACTACCGGGCAATCCGGACTACCGGGGGGAAATTCCGTGGCGTAGGTAATGTGAAAATAATCATCAGACAGTACTTAGGTAAAATTCCTTCAAGCGAAAATATCGCAGCTAGCGGTGTGTGGTGATGGTGCAGCGGTGATACTGATGATGGAGTACCATCATTGGCACTCCTAAGTGCATTACCAGTGATAATGCTGATAATAATAAAGTCATGTTACAACAATTTGAATTGGAAATGCTGGGCTGTATTTAGCTCAAAATTGTCCGAACCACCCGGTGATCCGGATTACCCGGATCCATATTACCGGCAGCCCAGTGTGTTGAATAAGAAGTTAAGGACAGCTGTCAGGTCCGGCGGGGGGGGGGGGGGGCCAGCACTTTGCACAGGGCCTTCGACTGAGAAAGCGATTCTTTGCACGACGTAAGCAGAGAAATGCGGCTTTGACAACCGAGGCAGATATTATGAGTTCTTACGAAGTTAGTCGCACACGGCAGAGGAAGGCCATTGCACGGGAGACAGAGACGTACAGGGACCGTGTATTAACTCTTTTAAAGCCCAGCGGTTACTTTACGTACCTCCCGGCTTAACATTCAGCAATTTTATGTTCTGCCCACACAGTGTCTTTATGTGTTTTGTGTGGGTCTCAGAACAAACAGCGGTTATTTCCCTACACAGCATTAACTGACTGGTTTTTATAACCGAGACGGAGTGTGTTTACTGCGCGGTACGGACTGGGTCTTTGTATAAAATTAAAGGAATTCTCGTGTTTAAAGGGTGGAGCTGGATCGAAAAAATAGGATGAGAAACTACGGGTTAACATAGTGTGGCTCAAAACAGGGTGTGATGCGGGCAGTTGTGCACTCGGTCAACACTAAGGTCACAAAGGCGAGTCACTTGCAGAAGCTGAGTGCCTGTCGGCGTTTCAGAAGGACTTCTGGCATGCAGTTAATCAGCTTGTAGCTGCTTTAACTACGCCTTCTCAACTGCACATGTTATGTACCGTCAAATGGGACGGTGGTTATGCGCCACGTTATCCGCAGAATACGGTCACGTATTGTATTGGCTATCCCGTAATTTTGCCTGGGGACTGAGGAAAACCACGGAAACTAGTCGTTATATTTGGCTGTGCCCTACAAACAAATCCGACAGTTCCTGGACATGACGCGTGAGTGCAGCTGATCACCCATAGTGGGTGTGTCAGTAATGCTTGAAAGCACAGCGGTAATTATGTGTCCCACCTCGTTTAACTGTACAGCTGTCAAATTCCTGGCCGCACGGTGCGTCAGTGTGCTCCGTGTGATTACCGCAGCAAGCAGCGATTATTTTGTTGCACTGCGTCTGCGTGGCCTTTGACACGGACAAGCGTTTAATTCCTGAAGAGTGGAAACTGGACGTTTGGCCGACGTTCCTTTTTAACGGGGGAAAAAACGTGCCTTTGGGAACAGCATTCCCACTGATCCCACAGGCTGTGCCATGAACATCCAGACGCGTGCCAATACTACGTTACGCAGACACTTCGGAGCTAGAGCACTAAGGCACAGGCCATACTCGGCCTCTGATCTTCGGTCTGACACACAACGCCGTAGGCAAAGCCAACATGCCTACCCTTTTAAAGAAGACATATTTTGTAGTCACCCTGTACTGTGCATTGCACCTCCGATAATTCGGACTGTGAAGAATATCTAAGCTCCATTTTAGTGTATATACATGTAATGACAGTGTTTGGTACAAACACTATGTAACAGAGTAGTTAATTAACTTTACATCGATATGCTGCTCGTTTCTTAGGTTCTTATTACAGACCAGGTTTGACGCATGTAGGAAAAAGTTACACTTCCTGATGCTTTGGCGCCTGTAACACTTTGTATCCCCTGAAGATGGCGGCATGTCCGTTGAAACATGTGGCGATACTGTCACTGTAAACACAACCCTGTGAATTTTGTGCGTGGTGGTTGGTTTGTTCCAGTTACCTTGCCATACGCGCGGCACACAACGTACAAAATTCAGCAGTCTGTCTGTATGTTCTTCAGTCGTACTTTTGAACCGGTTAGCCGACTGTTCGGAAGTCAGTGTGAACACTGTTTGATGCGCAGCCTCACCTGCTCCACACCTGTGCACTGCGAATTCTTACAGCCGGTAATAACAATACGGCGGGGGCACGGGTTTGTGAGGTGCGAGCGATAGTAGAGCCACCTAGTTGAGGTTCCCGAAATGACGTATCGAAGTGCGCCCTGTAAAGGGGTACAGCCTTCGCTAACGTAACATTTTTGTATAATGTAAACTGACAAGATGGCGGTCGTACAAAAACTTTATTTGTGTTTTTCTTTCGTACGGTTACGTTACGAACCGGCGGCGCCTGAATGCGAAATTTGGTACGGAGACAGCGTATAGAAATACTTGCGAACCGTCTTTTGTAGGTCTGTAATTAAACGCACAGCAATGATGCGAAAATTTGAGGTTACTTCCGACAAATTCAACGAATGCAGAATAAAGAGTTTTGTCACAGAAACGGAGATAAACAGCAACAATTCTATTAGGCATGTGCAGTGGGAAAATAGGCTCTGTGAGTTTCGTTATAATTTGAACTCCTGGTTCCCAGGACTGAAGGAACACCTGTGTTTGTGTGTTTGTGTTCTGTCACTTGCACCCCTTCCTGCATGCTCCCGTCTAATATGCAACACTTTCTCCTTCGTTCCTGTTTTCACGCATTATGGCGGCCCCGCGGGCGGTCTAAGGAATCATTAAAAAAGGCGCTCCTTCCCCTTCCCCGCGGCCCTGCAGCTACGCCATGCTATCGTATAATCTTTACGTATATTAAAAGGGCAATGTTACACGTAGCAAACAGACTCTTTCGGTCACTCCGGTGGCCGCTCCATGGCTAAGGCGAATACTCGCCAGCATCTCACCGCGGACGCCCGGATTCGAACCCAGGTCAGTCCATGTGAGATTTGTGGTGGACAGACTGGCACTGGGACAGGTTTTCCTCCGAGTATTTCAGTTTTTCTTCAAGTAACTTAATAATTTTCTCTGGGAAGCCAAAGATTTTCATGGCCTTCATTATACCAGTCCTCAGACGGCGGAACTCCACGGTCCCCTATGCCCTATTGAGGAGTCACAGGACAACGTCAGCACTTCAGTTTTCCCCCGTCAGTGTCGTTCCACCGATGATCCACACTTACTCACGCGACGTTAAATAACAAAGTCTATGTGGTAACTACGTATGTGCGCCGCTACCATTTACTGTAACATTACACAACTCTGAATTTTACCCACAGCTGGCGATGTGCAGTAACTGACGGTACTGGGTTTCAGCAGGGTGGGTGTCGTTAGTTGTGTGCTTCGCTTGCTGACGGATTCATTTTTGTATTTCACTTAATACAAATAGTTTTCTATTTCACAGGACACAAATACAGTTTTGTATTTCATATTATCCATGTTAAGTGGGTCCCTGTCACCACGGCATGGCGCGTCCTCGGGTTGCGGATGGAGGAACGGCCTCCAGGTATGGAGGGTAGCTGCGAATACATTGAATAAGCAGTCGCGGACAGCCGACAAGGGGTGGTCCTTCAGCTTGGGGGTTGGGCGAGGTGCTAACAACTCCTCACCGTAAAAAATTATGATGTTACGAAACAACCTACAAAGCCTCGGACCTGGACCGATTCTTTGGTACGACCCCAGCTACGGAAAAAGGATATGAGTTTTGGAACATGGAATGTGAGGAGCGTGTATAGGTCAGGGTCAATTATGACAGTGATCAGGGAATTAGCTAAGTATAAGTTAGATTTAGTGGGTGTACAGGAGGTTAGGTGGGACAAAGAAGGGACTGTAAGAGCCGAGGAGTATACTTTTTTCTATGGCAAAGGGCAGGAAAATCATCAATTGGGAACAGGTTTTTTTGTGCACCAGAGAATGGTATCAGCAATCAAGAGAGTGGAGTTTGTTAGTGCTAGGATGTCATACATAGTGCTGAGAGGCCGCTGGTGTAATATCATTGTTCTGAATGCGCATGCACCAACGGAAGAGAAGGGTGATGATTCAAAGGACAGCTTCTATGAGGAATTAGAAGGGGTTTTTGATCATTTTCCTAAGTACCATATGAAAATTCTGTTAGGAGATTTTAATGCAAAAGTGGGGAGAGAGGATATTTTCAAACCGACTATTGGGAATGAGAGTTTACATCAGGATAGCAACGATAATGGTGTTAGAGTAGTAAACTTTGCCACATCAAAGAATCTAGTTGTTAAGAGCACTATGTTTCCGCACCGAAATATTCACAAATACACCTGGACCTCTCCTGATGGGAAGACTCACAATCAGATCGATCACATATTGATAGATAGGAGACGGCATTCCAGTATACTCGATGTGCGATCTTTCAGGGGAGCTGACTGTGATACTGATCACTATCTGGTGGTTGCGAAAGTTAGGGAAAGACTGGCAGTAAGTAAACAAGCAGCACAGAAGTTTGATGTAGAGAGATTTAATCTCAAGAAGCTAAGTGAACTAGAGGCTAGGAAACAGTATCAGCTTAAGATCTCAAACAGGTTTGCAGCTCTGGAAAGCTTAAATGTTAGTGAGGACATGAATAGATCTTGGGAAAACATTAAAGAGAATATCAAAATCTCGGCTCAAGAGAGTCTAGGTCTACACGAACGGAAGCAGCATAAACCATGGTTTGATGCAGAATGTGCAGAATTTTTAGATAAAAGGAAGCAAGCTAAAATTCAGTGGTTACAGAATCCAAACCAAAATAATGGAGATAATCTGCACAACGTAAGACGTGAAGCTAGTAGACATTTCAGGCACAAAAAGAAGGAATATCTGAAAGCTAAAATTAATGAAATTGAAACAAACAGTAAGAAGAAGAATATAAGAGACTTGTATAGGGGTATCAATGAGTTTAAGAGGGGGTACCAGCCTAGAAGTAATGTAGTAAAGGATGAGAAGGGTGACCTGGTTGCAGACTCCCACAGTATTTTGGCTAGGTGGAGGAATCATTTCTCCCAGCTGTTGAATATACACGGGGTTAACGATGTTAGGCAGATTGAAGTACACACAGCAGAGCCACTAGTGCCTGAGCCCAGTGCCTTTGAGGTTGAGATGGCTATTGGAAAACTAAAAAGCCACAAATCACCAGGTATTGATCAGATTCCAGCAGAATTGATTAAAGCAGGGGGTAGGATTATTCGGTCTGAAATCCATAAACTTATTATTTCTATTTGGAATAAGGAGGAATTGCCTGAGGAATGGAAGGAGTCGGTCATTGTGCCTATTTATAAGAAGGGTGATAAAACAGATTGTAGTAATTATTGAGGCATATCACTTTTGTCGACTACGTACAAAATTCTATCCAACATCCTTTTGTCAAGATTAACTCCATATGCAGAGGAAATTATTGGGGATCATCAGTGTGGATTTCGACGTAACAGGTCAACCACTGATCATATATTCAGCATTCGTCAAATACTTGAGAAAAAATGGGAATACAATGAGGCAGTGCATCAGCTATTTATAGACTTCAAGAAAGCCTATGATTCAGTTAGGAGGGAGGTCTTGTATAATATTCTCATTGAGTTCGGTATCCCCATGAAACTAGTAAGGTTAATAAAAATGTGCCTAAGTGAAACATATAGCAGAGTTCGGGTAGGCAAACATCTGTCTGACACGTTCCCTATTAAGAATGGCTTGAAACAAGGAGATGCTCTGTCGCCATTGCTTTTCAACTTTGCTTTAGAATATGCCATTAGGAGGGTTCAGGCAAACCAGGAGGGCTTGAAATTGAATGGTACACATCAGCTTCTGGTATATGCTGATGATGTTAATATATTGGGCGGAAGCGTACATAGCATAAAGAAAAATGCAGAAGATTTAATTATTGCTAGTAAGGAGATTGGTCTAGAAGTAAATGCTGAGAAAACTAAGTACATGGTCATGTCTCGAAATCAGAATGCAGGACACAATCACAACGTAAATATAGATAACAAATCCTTTGAAAGGGTGGAAGAATTCAAATATTTGGGAGCAACCCTAACGAATCGAAACTCTATTCATGAAGAAATTAAGAGCAGATTGAAGTCGGGGAATGCTTGCTATCATTCGGTGCAGAATCTTTTTTCTTCCAGGTTGCTATCCAAAAACACAAAGATTAGGGTATACAGAACTATAATTTTACCTGTTGTTCTGTATGGATGCGAAACTTGGTCTCTCACACTGAGGGAGGAACAAAGACTGAGGGTGTTCGAGAAAAGGGTGCTGAGGAGGATATTTGGGCCTAAGAGGGACGAGGCGACAGGGGAGTGGAGAAGACTACATAACGAGGAACTTAATGACCTGTACTCATCACCAAATATTATTAGGGTAATCAAATCGAGAAGACTGAGATGGGCGGGGCATGTGGCACGTATGGGGGAGGAGAGAGGTGCATACCGGATTTTGGTGGGGAGACCCGAGGGAAGGCGACCACTTGGGAGACCCAGGCGTAGATGGGAGGATAATATTAAGATGGATATTCGGGAAGTGGGATGTGGGGGCATGAACTGGATTGAGTTGGCTCAGGATAGGGACAGGTGGCGGGCTCTTGTGAATGCGGTAATGAACCTTCGGGTTCCATAAAATGCGGGGAATTTCTTGACTAGCTGAGAAACTGTTAGCTTCTCAAGAAGGCCTCTGCTCCATGGAGTTAGTTAGTTAGTTAGTTATTTCATATTATACAAACACAGTTTTGTGTTTCACAGGACACAAATACAGTTATGTATTTTACATGATACTAACGCAGTTTTGTGCGTAAACAAAGAAGACTGGAAACGTGGCACAGTGCCGGCGGGTTCTGTACTTGCAGCATGTCTTACAGTTGCACGGCAGGCTGTGCAGTATATGTAACTTTATGTGTCGCCACAAAACACAGCCTTCCACGGCAGGCTGTGCAGTATACGTAACTTTATGTGTTGCCACAAAACACAGCCTTCCACGGCAGGCTGTGCAGTATACGTAACTTTATGTGTCGCCACAAAACACAGCCTTCCCTGCGACAGTTTTCACGAAACTCGAAAATAAGTACGCCACATCAATATGTGCCGATGTTATGTGCGGAACTGCACGCTTGGGACCCTCTTGGGGTGGGCAGCTCGCAGCTCGGCTAGCGCTGTTTGTGTCAAGCTCAGTGGTACTGTCTCCAGTACCTGCGGTGCGGGAGACAACTGTGTGCCGCCACATCACAGAAACCCGTGAGCTGGTGGCTGCACACCACAAAGCCACGAATGTTATGACCGCAAGGGGCTGGCCACACTGCGCAGCCTTGCACAGTCCTGTCCCTGCCCACAGTTCGGGGACACCTCGCCACAAGTTCGACACGAAATAAATATGATACATGACGTTCATGTCCTTAATTACATGAAGGTACAGCTCCAGGCGTTCTTAACCACGCAAATGCATAAAGACGGGTTTCTGCCTTCACGCTCCTGCCACATTTAGTCCACGGTATCCATCTTATCGGAGTCTATTTTTGTTGTAATATCACACTTTATCATTTAAATTTATTTACCACATTGAAGATTAAGTCAAGTCAAAGTCACATTAGGGCTGACGGTCAGTCCACCCTTCTTGGGGTCGAGCCCCTCCAGTGGCTCATAATCAGATGTTACTGAATACTAACGGCTGTCAGTCTTAGGGATCCCTCTCGTCAGACAGCGTGCTTTAAAGACCAAGATCAACCTAAATTATATCTAGAGACCCAGTCCGTACCGCGCAGTAAACACACTCCGTCTCGGTTATAAAAACTGGTCAGTTAATGCTGTATAGGGAAATAATCGCTGTTTGTTCTGAGATCCACACAAACACATAAATACACTGTGTGGGCAGAACGTAGAATTATATTTAAAGACCCAGTCCGTACCGCGCAGTAAACACACTCCTCTCGGTTATAAAAACCAGTCAGTTAATGCTGTATAGGGAAATAATCGCTGTTTGTTCTGAGATCCACACAAACACATAAATACACTATGTGGGCAGAACGTAGAATTGCTGAATGTTAAACCTGGCGGTACGTACAGTAACCACTGGGCTTTAGAGAGTTTAACCGAGCGAAAGGCAGTTGTTTTCGGTAGGAGCAAATCACAGACACTGGGATTCTGCAAAAAACATCGAAATCAAAAACATAAATGTTTATTCGGAAGTTAAGGACGAGTGTTCTGTGTTTCAGAATATTCTAACATTAGTAACTGCAATTAATGAATTAACAGCCGGCTGCACTAAAGGCCGCTGCCAGTACAGCGCTCTGTTGAGCGTCAAAACCAACTAGAAAGTATTTGGAATGAAGCCGCTGTGTTCTGTTGAGAACATTCAGCCTTTGTGTAGAGGGACTGGGGACCATCTTGAGCGAGCCTGAACATGAAGCCGGGACCTCTGTGACACGTCCTTTCCTATTTTGTTAAGTGATGCTCGGAATGTGGCGAGTGTGTGTTGTGAGGCTCACCTCTGACTGCCTGTGGTTGCACTGTCTGACGGAACACAAACGCACACATCGTGTAACATTGTCTTCTGCCTGTCGCAGACTGGGCAACAAAAGTCCCGTGTTCCGCCGTCGCTCTGTCTGACGCAGCGCCTGTGATAGCAGATACGTAGGCTCTGATCGGCTCATATCACGTGTGGGTGTCAAGGGAAACTGTGGGAAGCTGACAGTCGTGTAGCTGGTCAACCAATAACACCTGCCCCGCCCCCGCCCCCGCTCCCACTGCACGCTATCTTGGGCCGGCAACCTCTCTACTGCCTTGCATCTTATTAAACGACGCTGTCAATTGCTAAGATTGGACAGCGTCAGTGACGCATCAATACATGAGTGTGCAGTACTGGTGGCATGCACTGACAGGGGACCTGAAGTACCCAGAGAGAAAGCTGACGCAGTGACGCTTCGTCCACCATAAATCTCGCATCGACCGACCTGGGATCGAAACCGGGCCTCCGCGCTGCCTTTTTTAAAGCTGCCTTTTAATGCTATCCTTTCGTCTGGACCAAGTGTCCCAAATCGTCTTTTCTATTCGTGTTCCCTCTAGGCATTGCTTATCCGCGCATGCGTGGTAACCGTTAGGCACGTTCCATTGGTAATAACAACATGGCGGATGCGGGTAATTGTGAGACGGGAACGGCACTGGCGACACCTGCTTAAGTTTCTGGAGTAATGCGCGGTAATATATCGGTGGAAAATGTGCCATTTTCCTAAGGCCAACATTTTGCAGAATGTGCGTGTGAAGTAGCAAAATCACGTAGAACTTCATGTAAGCCTTTATTCCGAGCACTGGAAATGCTAACCTTATCACCGCAATACGTCTTGCCTTTGGTGGGGGTTTTAATAAATAATTTGAAACGTGTCACTCTTAACCGCTCAGCTCGTGATATCAGTACAAGGGGAAGACTGGAACTTCTTAAGCAAGTGGCTAACCTCACATCTTATCAGAGGGGTGTGTATTAAGCTAGCATAAAGACATTTAATGCTTTGCCAATATCTATTGCTGAATGGGTAACAACAAGAAACATTTTATAATAGCTCTAAAAAATTCTTAATTGATAGATGCTTTTGTGCTGTTGATGAATATTTTAATTATTGATGTAAGGTGGGGACTGCTGGTAGCTGTGAGAAAAAATATTTTGTCATTATTTTGTAACTTTAGATATTCAAGAATGACCGAAATTGCGCACAACTGTACATAACTGTGCATAACTGTACATAACTGTGCATAACTGTACTGCAAAGTGACATATATGGACACCCGCCTGTATGCTGCTCATGTCCAGCGACAAATGGCTTGTTTCATATCCAAGCCGTAAGTGGCAGTCTGATGGACTGATGACATGTGTGTGTGTGTGTGTGTGTGTGTGTGTGCGCGCGCGCATGTATGTATGTAAAATGGCGGACCCAAGAACGCACTTCTAACTCTCGGTTTGAAGACGATAAGCAATGAAACGTGTAAAACTGGGTTAAGAGCAGAAAATTCATATTGTGTTACGTAAACACGTTGTTGGTAAGTTAGTAGTTACAGATGTGACGACGTTCGGAGGTTCTGGGGTTCTGTCAGACAAACCTAACCTACACGCAATCTGTGCGTAAGCACGCCGTTACAGTGTACGCACGGTGGCCGACAAGCAATCTGTGCGTAAGCACGCCGTTACAGTGTACGTACAGTGGCTAACATTTGACCCCTACAGGCTGAGGGTAACTTGAAGTACATACATTCAGCTCGTACCGCGCAGTGAGCACACTTCGTCTCGCGTAAGAAAACCAATGAGAAATGAAAGCCCTTTGTTCTGAGAGCGACACAAAACACATAATTAAAAAGGGCTGGCGGCGAGGATTCGAATCGCACCGTGCACTGTAGCCAGAAAACTGCACGTCGCTCTAACAGCTGTTGCTGCTGTGCGTACTGGTTATGTGTTGAGTTGCTGCGAGTTAGGTGTGGGTGGGAAAGGGGCAGAAGGACGACACTTACATGTGTGTGTGTGTGTGTGTGTGTGTGTGTGTGTGTGTGTGTACATGCACGTACGTTACAACAGCAACAGGCAAAGTGCAGCTTTCACAGGGAAAGGTATTTGTTTACAAGACAAGTTGCCCCGGGTTTATACCAATTTTTCAGAGCTGAGTACTGAACGCTAATCATTGTTACACTGGTGGATGTTTCCAAGTGCAGATACAATGTATATGTGTATTTATATATGTATTGTATTGTAGCTATATGTTACATATGGATGTACACGCTGTGTAACGTAGGGCTGTCTGTTGCAGCCGCGTGTTTACAGCACGCACTTACATTAATTGTATCAGTTTATTTACATTATAATTTCACTAAAGTTCAGCCAACTATTATTTCTAAAATCCGGTTTGAATTGTTTATGGTAATTTAATTCTATATCTCACACGTTACAATGTGGGTTAAACTTAGGCAAGCTTAAGACGCACCGTGTTTGTGGTAAGTCGCCATGTATATTCACCACGAATTCACATGCTGTCGGTTACTGGCAAGAACAGAATTGACCTAAAGAGTGTGCGTATGTCGATTTTTAAGATGACTGCGCCTTAGCCTAACATATCTGTAAATTGGCTGCACCTGTCACCTGTCACCTGTCATGAATACCTGATTATCTGACTTCCTCTTGCGTAATCGCGGGCAAGGCCATAGATGTTTTTGTGACTAAACGCCTATACACATACAACAGTTTCCAAATCGTAGCTGAGCGAGCTTTTTGTTTTGAGGTTACGTGGGGACATAAATTCACACTAGGATGGATATTTGAGCGATCGGGTTATAAAGTTGACTGCCTAACCCCTTCTGGTGGGGGCTGTTGACATGTGCGACCCCACTGACACGGTGTTTAGACTCAGGGCTACTTCATGCTAATTCTTACGGTATAAAAGTGGCTGTTAGTTCGTATCATAGCCCTAGGGGAATAGTAGTAAGTTACACTGGATATTCGCACCTTGAATTTGAGAAGTTTTTAGTTTTATAGATGTTATCGGCACTGTAAGATGGCTGCAATGCCGACCGAAGCATAGGCACCTCTGTACCTCTTGACAGCTTCATAAAGATACTTGCATCAAGCGTAACTGTCATCAAACAATGAAGTAGAAACGAAGCACGTTATATGAAGCACATGAGGATATACAAATGTCATTAAGTCACCGGGGGGGGGGCCCCCCGGTATAGGTGACGCTGAGCTAAGTGGCTACTGTTTCGCTCATGTCGAAGGATGATAGGATGGCGTTGACGACAGTTGTCAGCCCGCCCAGCCCCAGCACCACGTTGTTCAGCACCGTAGCCGTCTTCTGGTGGGACTCATCGGCGATGTTGTACAGCGAACCCAGGACCACGTTTATGCAGCCTCTGACCACCTGAAACACAAACTCCGCATTACACCGGCTGTGCCACCTGTCGTACCCGCACTGGGCGGTACAGTGTCAGACCTCTAGTGCGTTCGCAGACCTCAACCCTCTGAAGCCTTAACAAGCAATATGAAAGTACTTTTCTATCCAGTGATCTTCGACACTGGACAGAGCGTTGTCTTTTTTGCAGGTTCCTGCATTCGCCTGCTCGTCCTTCTGATACTATCAAGATGAAGGTGAATGTGGAAAGTTTATGGAATGACACTGACGGGGGAAAACGGAAGTACTGGGAGAAAAAGCTGTTCCATTGCCACTTTGTCCACCGCAAATCTCACATCAATTCCTCCACTGCTTCATGTAGCCAAAGTACAGCTGTCCCAGTGTCAGCCAGCCGTTACGGCATGTGGGGAAGTGCAGTGATAGCTTCTCTTATTCTCAACCAGGGCACTAGACTGGAACGGTCACTTAACTAATACAGTGGAAGTCTCAGTCCGAACCGCGCAGTAAACACACTCCGTCTCAGTTATATAAGAGCCAGTCAGTTAATATTCTGTGCCGAAACAGGCGCTGTGTTGTAACCGTAGCAAGGAACGTACCAAAACACAGTCGGCAGAACGCAGACAGTGGCGGTGTATCGAACATATGACACTGATAAGCTATCACACCTGTCTGAGCTGCACGTGACCAGGTGCGGGCTAAAATACTGACTCACGGGACTGCCATGCCGAGCGTCTCCATAGTTCAGATCTTGGCCGAGGATCATTTTTTGCCACTGTTACAATGGAAGTCGAAGAAATGTATCTGTTACCTACAAGATGCGTGTGTGTGCGCTTGTATGTATGTATGTATGTATGTATGTATGTATGTATGTATGTATGTATGTATGTATGTATGTATGTACACACTGAACTGTCAACCCCAATATGGCGCCGTACTCTCCATACCATTTCATTACTTCGGCTTAATGTTTCGCCACACTCACCCAGCTGAATCACACAACCAACATTCTTGTGTTTTCGAGGCGGTGCTGATCACAGCTGGACTGCCGTCGCATCTGGCCAAAACATTTCGCAACTTTGCCGCCAGTGCAGCCGCACAGTGCCCCTGTTATCCTCTCCAGCAGCCGGACAGCTGTATCGTACAGAAAGCCTGCTTACCGGAACATCCCGTCTTACGGCAGAGGAACGCTCTGCACGTTGTAATGCGCACCGTGACCGCCGCGTGTCTCAGCTAAACTTTGTTCAACAGTTTCCGCCTCGCGTTCGCGCAAGCAGGCGCTAACGAGAGATCCAGGAACTCTTGCTCGCAATTCCGCTCACTGTAATTAGCGCGACTAGTGTATATTTGGCTCAATTAATACCCACCGTGGTAATGTGAAGCATTTGGTATCTTAAGTCCCCTAGACCGGAGATGGACAAATATGAGTGCATTTAAAATTATACTGCTCTGGAAGTTCGCAGGCAGTGCCTGCTTGTTCTTCTGGCAAACACAGTTTGGAAACAAGGCATTGGGAAGTGAAGAAGTTAGCGTGCTGGGAATGGAGTTTGGGAGATCGCAGCAGAGGAAAGAAGGTGAGAATTTGGGCCGAATTTTCCGTTAAACTTAAAGACCCAGTCCGTACCGCGCAGTGAACACTCTCCACCTCGGTTATAAAAACCAGTCAGTGAATGATGTATAGGGAAATAATCGCTGTTTGTTCTGAGATCCACACAAAACACATAAACACACTGTGTGGGCAGAACGTAGAATTGCTGAATGTTAAACCTGGCGGTACATAAAGTGGCCACCGGGCTTTAGAGGGTTAAATTTGAGGCGTACAAAAAGAAATAGAACGCTACAGGAAGTAACGTCTTACCAGCCTTCACAGTGGTCTTGCGCCAGCGTTCAGTTGCTTCACAACGGACACTGGCGGCTGTTGCTTCCGTCATATGTGTTTCAGTCCCACAAATCGAACTGTTGAACGCATTTTTATGGCATTCGATATTGATGAGTTACACAAATACGTTCCGACAATTCCCAGCTGTGGCTGTGATTCCCTACATGCATTTCTGCACGGATTGTGGCAGCACTTCTCTAATATTTGTCGCAGCGGGAACTCTTTCGACTATAAAGAATGAGTTTTATATCCGGTACAATTCCGTCTATTGCCAATGTTAATAACGAGTGGAGCTGTACCTCCACTCCCTGTATACGCGTTGTGTTTATTGCCTAACTTTTTTTTTGCCTACGTCGCAGAGCCGCGACGCATGAACGTCTCTGAACTGTCAGGCGAGCTGAGGTGGGGGTAGCGTCAAGTGGTGGGTTGCTTGATTAATGGCGAAATGGAAAGGAAACAGCCGTGGCCAATTCATTGCCGTATTCCGACATTCGCCTGGAGGGACTGATGAAAACTATTAAAACGGCAGTCAAGATGAGGGATGTCCCAGGCGACCACGGAATTTGGCATTTGTAGAGCTTTGCAGTAATGCTAGAAAGGGACAGCCACGTGACGTCGTGTGAGGGCCGCCACGATATGCACGCGCTACTCCAAAGCACACTCCAAACATACACACCAAAGAAATACACCTCTGACGTCACGCAAAAGCCTACTGCACCGTAACCCATAGTGTGTTGCCAGCTGCGCGTGCTTTGTTAACTAACTCAGGCCGTGAACTGTTTCCTTGCTAATCGAAGATACCAAATATTAATCTCATCTTTCTGAATGCTGCCATCTGGTTGTGCGCTCTTATATTATATGCTTGATGCTCACCCTTGTCTTCGGACTCAGTTCGTACCTCACAGAGAACACAATGTATAATATGCCTTGTGGTCAACTGTTTCATCGGCCTCAGCTCCTCGCAGGGCAGCAGTGCGTGACTCACTCTGCTTACCTGCACAGTAATGGAGACAGCCAGCAGCGTGATCAGCAGCGCGTAGTACGAGTAGGCTGGGCCCACCTCCAGCAGGAGCTTCAGTTGCGCGGCGTTGGCCGTCAGCAGGGCGATGTCCAGCAAACCCTCTGTAATCGTCTTCTTGCTCGCGTAGTTGTTGTGATTAAAATCCTTTGCAACATAAACAGATAAGGCCATGTGAGATGGCACTGCAGACTGCACGTACAGGGACGACTGCTAACTGGGGGGGGGGGGGGCGATGGTGAAGAAAAGGGAAGCCGGGGCTTGGGGTCAGTAAGTCGGTGCTTGTTGGAACGTGTAGCGCCGGACGGAGATCGCTCCGTAATGGGGCGCCTTGCAGTTCGCTGGTTGTTGGTGCCAGACTGTTGCGTGGGACTACGGGGGCGGCAGCATTAGTACTGTCTTCCCTGCAGGATTGTCGAAATAATGTGTGTGCAAATTCGTAACTCCAGTTTTTGCTACGTGTGCCTCCCATCCTGTCTCCCTTTATTTGCGTATATACAGTTACAACAGAATCTCGATGTTCGTCATTAATTTCGGTAGATAAAGCCATCACGAACATTGGAATGCCCTTTCAATATAAAAAGCGAATTTGGTTCCAAGAACTCAGGAAATACGAGTAATGTAAATATAAAACAACGTGACAAGGCACGGAACATTATTTGAAGTGATACACAAACACTTTCGGAAGCATAATTTACATCAAACGGTTGAAGGAGAGCTCATTCCATAAAGCACAAAAGCAGTCAACCTCGCTTAATTCAAGACAGAGAGCGATTGAGCTGAGAGTGACCTGCGAAAAACATGCTGGGCAGTAGTGGAAGTCGCATCGCCAGCCAAGTGGTTTCGTCACTATTTGTCGCAACCTGTCACGGAAGGTCACGGTTTGTCGCAACCTGTCACGGAAGGTCAAATCGATGGAATTCAAATGAGCGCTAACAGAAGTTCGAAATCCCGAAGATGAAGGTTCACGAACATCGAGACTTCACCGCAATATACGGTGAACAGTATAAATTATGAAGTTCCTCACTGTGAAATTGTCTCCACTCTCATGTCGCTTCCTCCCTCTTGTATCCAAATTTTCCACTCTCCTCCCTTTTCTGGAAGACCCACTCTGTGTTGTCACACCATCAGACAAACGTCAGAGCCGCTACTGGACGCTTGCAGTTTCACTGACAGCGGTTTGTTAAAGTTATTACAGTTAGAGCTCAGTCTGAAGTATGTTAACCCTTCCTGACTTATATTAAAGACTCAGTCCGTACCGCGCAGTAAACACACACCGTCTCGGTTACAAAAACCAGCCAGTTAATGCTGTACAGGGAAATAATCGCTGTTTGTTCTGAGATCCACACAAACACATAAATACACTGTGTGGGCAGAACGTAGAACTGTTGAATGTTAAACGTGACGGTACGTAAATTAATCACTGGGCTTTAAAGTTTCAAGCCTGCAGCCGCTAATACATTTTATTTACTTACAATTTACCTCTCGCACACCCAACTTTGACCCGAAATGGCACAGTGTCAGACGCCAGCACTAAGACACCATCTCTGTATCCCGGAGGGTCTTCGTTCGAATCTTAGCCTGTAGATCTACAATCCTGTCCGCATTTTTCGTGGTTTTCCTCAGTCGTCGACCTGACGGTATACTAAGGCATTCCCTTTCACTGCGTTATTCGCTAATAATTCTACCATTTAACGCTAATGACGATGTTGTTAAATGAGCAGTAAAAATGTAAATAAATAACCATCTTTTATCTGTATGTGACAGGCGACTTACAGAAGAACTGGACGCCATTGCACCACAGCAGTAGCAGCAGTAGCAGGAGCAGCAAGGACAGACGCAACTGAACACTATTGTCTGTCTAGCAGAAAGTCACACGTCTTATCTTCAGTATCTGTAGTGTCTGCACTGATTAAGTATGAACACCTGCCTGTCACTAACCTTCCCGTTCAACTGACCTGTTGACCGCTATTGTCCGTAGTGACGCACTTTCTGTTTCCTGTATAAGTAATGCCTTAACACAGCGCAGCACCCTCTGCTTCACGAAATGTTGTTATTCTCGAATTAATTGTTATCTATGACAGTCTAATTAATAAGGAAATAGGTGTCAGAGCAGGCGGTACGTAACAGGCCAAAATGATGAGGGTATTATTACGCGCTGATACCCAGCGGCCACTTTATGTACCGCCAGGTTTAACATTCACAAATTCTACGTTCTGCCCACACAGTGTATTTATGTGTTTTGTGTGGATCTCAGAACAAACAGCGATTATTTCCCTATACAGCATTAACTGGCTGGTTTTTATAACTGAGACGGAGTGTTTACTGCGCGGTACGGACTGGATCTTTAAATATAATTCTACGTTCTGCCCACACAGTGTTTTTATGTGTTTTGTGTGGATCTCAGAACAGACAGCGATTATTTCCCTATACAGCATTAACTGACTGGTTTTTGTAACCGAGACGGAGTGTGTTTACCGAGCGGTACGGACTGAATCTCTAAACATAACTGAAGCTATTACAGTACAAGAAACAGCCAACAGCCAACAAATATTGTGCCTCACTTTGTTACCTTATGAGGTTAGAACGACCGGTTTCGGTCTGTATCAGACCATCATCAGGTTCTGCTTCAATTACTGACATCAGAACTGTACTTATCAGCGAAGAGAAGGCCTTCACTTTTACAGCAAGTTAAAATATGCATGAATGTATATATGAATTGCTTAGATAAAATGAAATAAAGAAGCGGTATGTGTAGATATGCATAATAAGTAGATAAAGATAAAATTACTGTAGTTGACCATAGGAGGCGTATGGCTATGTGTTGGATGCTTCCACCTATACTGTGCGTGAAATTTCGTTGGCTGGTATGTTACGCGGCTCTGAGCTTGGTACATTCCAGAGTTTTATAGTCTTATTATCTTCTGCTACTGGTATTTAATTCGGATCTGAGTTGAGCTTATGTATTCCAGTTCTGCAAAGTGATATAGGGGGTTAGAAAATGAGAGAGTTGTTTAACTAAACTGAAGTTGATGAAGTATGGTAATATCTACTTACTGGATATTGTTACTCTTGTGTCTGTGTGCAGCAGGTGGTGTTGGACTTCCTTGTTAAGAATGCGGGTGCTCAGGTAGATAGTGTTGAACTTCCTTGTTAAGAATGCGGGTCCTCAGGTAGATAGTGTTGAACTTCTTTGTTAAGAATGCGGGTCCTCAGGTAGATAGTGTTGAACTTCCTTGTTAAGAATGCGGGTCCTCAGGTAGATAGTGTTGAACTTCCTTGTTAAGCATGCGGGTCCTCAATTGGACACTGTGTTGCGGCTGCCTCCGTGATGTATGATCAAATAAACTAGTGCTGTGTCGGGTGCATGCTTTTATGGGGGATACTACGTTAGTCAGCGTTCGCTTCCTTTCGTATAATGGTTCCAAAGACCTTGTTGTGTATAACGGTATGTTTGTCAGTGAGCTGGTTATTATTTTTAGTTTCTTGATGTATGTAAAATCTCTCCATTGTGTCTGTTTTCCTTTTTTATCATAATATTTTATTGACATAATGTCGTCCATTTTTCCGAAAACGTGACCTATTTCTAATACATGTTGTGCATATTTTGAGTTATAACCGTTGTATTTAAAGGACTGAAGCATCCAACACATAGCCATACGCCTTCCTATGGTCAAGTGCAGTAATTTTATCTTTATCTACTTATCTGCATATCTACTCATACCGCTTCTTTATTTTATTTTATCTAAGCAATTTCATATATACATTCACACATATTTTAACTTGCTGTAAAAGTGAAGGCCTTCTGTTCCCTGATAAGTACAGTTCTGATGTCAGTAATTGAAGCAGAACCTGATGATGGTCTGATACAGACCGAAACCGGTCGTTCTAACCTCATAAGGTAACAAAGTGAGGCACAATACTGTTTCTTGTACTGTAATTGTTACACTCGCAAACGGGGATGTCGAACATATAAAAAACCTGAAGCTGCTTTTCTGTTTGAAATCACGAAGTGTGGCTTCTCCGTACGTTATGTTTGCCGCATAAAACATTCATCTTACCGTCGCTATGTGCGTAACCGCTGACCCACAAACAATACTTCGTACATAAAGCACGGCGTGTGTCTGTGTTTGTGTACTGCTTTCCAGTCAAACGATGACACGCTGTAACTCTGTGAGGTGCGTGCCGACGTTCAGTACGAAACTGCCCGCTAAGTGTTGACTTCTTTCAGCCCGAAGATAGAGGCAGGAGGCTCTCCGAACCAGTGACACATATCTGCCAACGGCATCGGACCGTGACCGTGGTCACCACGAGAACTTTCAGTCTCCTGTTCTGTTTTTCCAAAGTATAAAACTTGCTTACGATCTAAGACAACGATGCCATATTGGAGGTGCTCACAGCGGCGTTGTTGAAGAGTCAAGTCTCATGGGATGTGACGCCGTGTCGTTGGGCGCGTAACATGAAGATGAAGATACTACGATCTGTCGAAACGTCGGTAACCGCTCCCCCAAAACACGGCGTCACAGCCTGCGCAGCGTCAGTTCGGTAATGAGTCCGGCTGGCATTCCGACTGACTCAGCCCCCGACCCAAGGCTGCAAACCGCACTATCAGCGGGCTGGAGACAAAGTCCGACGCCGGGCCTTGTGCAGTGACATTCCGAAAGCAGGCCACGGCTGCCTGATATCGCCGTCTCTTCGCACACAATAGACCGCCCTAATCACACACGAGCTGACTGATACGGCCCCATTCTCGACACCAGTCCAGGCTGCTTCATGTTTTAGCGACATGTGTAGACTTCTGGCTGCTGCGTCTTTACAATCAGTAGGCACTGGGTTCGACTTTCCAGCTGGACAGGGTCAAACCTGTTTCAACGCCCTCAGCCAGTTGTTGAGGTAATTATAAACAGGCCACAAACGGTTCCTTCCACATCCTGTCCTATTCACCGTTCAGTGACCATCCAACTGTTCAACACGTGTGTATCTGTTGAGGTACGGATGTCATTAAATGAAACATAAAGGCATTTAGAAAATTATAGGAACAATTTTTTACGCGACATCTGTCGCTAGCCACTTGCCGTCGGCTCGCTTAACTTACACACCTTCAGCGTGTTGTGGACAACGTACGCGTTAGATGCCAGCCGACGAAAAACGTTTCTAGCGCCTTCTTTAAATATGGTTTGTGAAAACACAATATTAACTGCAATACGCTGAATGAAATAAAGCGCGTGGGTCGCAAATGAGGGCAAGTCAGGTTAGTGGGGGGTGCTGCGCTGTTTGCCCTCAGGCGAAATGTTTTCGGTCAAGACAGATGCGAATTGTCAGATAAAATAAAAATACCGGATATAATTCGTAGTTGTTTGCTTAACGACGCTGCTAATTACCAGGATTTACAGCGTCAGTTGCAGATGAGTGAGGAGAGCGAAGCCGTGGCAGGGAACAGCTGCAGCACTCGCAGAGAGGAGAGTGGAGCCGTGGCAGGGAACAGCTGCAGCACTCGCCCCCAGAGAAACAGTCCCAGTGCCATTTTTCCACCAAAAATCACACGTGAACTGGCCTGGGATCGAGCCCTGGCCTCCGCGTTGAGCTATGGCAAGTAAATCGAGCAAACTGTGTTTTGTTCTTTTTACGCATTCAGTTTGGTTTGGTTAAGATAATTGCGGTGGGCGGGTTAACATCGTCCTAACAGCGGGCTCAGGAGTTTATGTGGGCCTAAGGGAGGAAGTGGCAGGAGGATGGAGAAAATTACGTAGTTTCTACGTTTTACCGAATATTGTTAGTGTGATCAAATCAAGGTAGGTGAGAAGGGAGGTGCATGTAGAAAGCAAGATGGCGTGACGCTATCGTAATCCGCATCGAAATGTTGACCAAAACATGTGAAGGGCAAATGCAGGCTTATGTGGAAGCGCGGTACTGAAGTCGTGTTGAAAGGTATGTTGTGAAGGGTACTGGATTTGATAGGGCTGTTTGGGGGGGCTAGCGACAAACCGCGGCAGTGGACCTGTCACCGCGAACAGGAACGACAACAACAACAACAGTAACAACAACAACAACAACAATAATAATAATCAGTATCTATTAACATACACGCTTAACAGCAAAATGCCTATTATAAAGCCAGCACACACACACAAAAAAGAAACACAAATACGAGAAGAGCACAAATACACAAACATTAAACAAACAAACAAACAAACAAACAAACAAACAAACAAACAAAAGAATACAATATTACAGGAAAAGATATATAAAAGTACTGGGGCAAAACCCCTACAGTCTGAAGAAACACAGATAAGTTAATTTGAAAGATGTTCCAGTTCAGCGCAAGATTTGTTTCAAAGAAGTAACGGGCTTCCTAAAGATATCGCTGGCTTTACACACGCGGTTAGCGGCCGAAACACGTCGCGCTGTCGGAGAGTTTTACGCGTAGCGGTGAACAGAGAGGGGTTTCTGATACTGCGAGGAGGAACACGTACACCAGTGGTGTCCAAGAGAGACGGGCAACATTTTAGGCCTGAATAAACAGAAATAAAGAATAATGCATCCAAATGATGTCTTCTGTCGTGCGGGGTGTGAAGCTTCAGAAATTCAAGAAAAGCCGCAAAAGTAACATGGTCGTGAGTAGAGAAAAGGTTTTGACACAGGGCTACGAACTGCCGCTGGATGCGTTCGAGCTTTTTAGCGTCAGTGGCTGTTATAGAGTTCCATGCAGTTGAGGCATACTCAAGTTTGGGTCTAACCAGTGTTAAATGTAGTATCAGCTGGCTGTCAAGGGTGGAAAAGGGACAGGTTACAGTTCGTGTCAAGCCCAGCGTCCTTACGCATTGGGAGAAAGTGTAGTCTGCATGTGCGTGGAAATGCAGTTTTGAATCAAGTTGTACCCCAAGGTCTTTTATGGTTATGAACGAGTCACGAATTTTATACCTGTAATAAAGAGCATTTGTTTTCCTAGCGAAGACAACAACCCTTGTTTTGCTTGTGTTTAATTTCATGCAGTTAGCAGAACACCAACCTTGTGTGCGACTGATGTCAGACTGCAGCAGAATGCAATCGTCAACGGAATTTATGGCACGAAAGATTTTAACATCGTCAGCAAATAACAAGAAGTTAGAATACTCAATTGCCATACAAAGATCATTAATGAATACAGTAAAAAGCAAATGACCTAGAACGGATCCTTGTGGGACCCCCGAAAGAACTACAAAAGGTAACGAAAAGGTGTCTAAAATGCATACAGATGATTGCCGATTCGTCAGGTAACTACAAAACCAGCTAACGTAACCATCAGAAAGCCCTACGCGCAAAGTTTAAGTAAAGTAGGATGCGGAATAAGGTCAAATGCACTGCTGAGGTCGAAGTAAATAGAATCAACCTGACGTCGAGAATTGACTAAAGGAAAAATAAAATCAAGATAAGTTACTAAATTAGTTGCAGTAGATTTATATTTTAAAAATATGATATAATAATAATAGTAATAATTCCGGCGCTTGTACCTAGTAATGGGCTGATTATGTTATGTCGGTGATCAAATCAGGGAAAATAAGATGGGTGGGACGTGTGGCACATGTGGGGGAGAAGAGAAATGCATACATGGTTTTGGTGCGGAAACCTGAGGGCAAGAGTTCACTTGAAAGACCTAGCCGTAGATAGGACGATAATATAAAAATGAACCTTAAAGATGCAATGGGACGGCGTGGACTGGACGAATTTGGCTCAGGATATGGAGCGACGGTGGGCTAAATACTGAATTTTTAATCGGTATGCCCATGTCTGCTACGCCAACTGACCTATGGAGTTATAAGTGGCTGTCACAAAGGTGATGATGGGGGTCTTAACAGATTCCAGTTCAATTCTTACCGAAGTGCTACGGGCCTGTGGCTCAGCTATAGCAGCCAATTTCCCTACGTTAATGCAAGCGTACATATTGGAATGCAATGGCAGAGCTACATCCCGGTTACACATGAACCGTTGTATACAGTACATGCCAGAAAGAGTCAGAAAAAGCGCTTTATTGATTTTCCTCCCTCAACCACCGCGCAATACATGCGTCCTTTTTATGCGTGTCTCTCATCGCTTTGTCCGACAGAGACAAAGAACCGTGGGGCGGATTTCGTCTCGACATCCCCTACTGCGCATGTCACAAACACACGTGACTTATTATGTATAGAACTCTGTATTCTGGAATGTGCAGTAATGTGGTTAGAATTTTTGCCAGTTTCTTACTCTTTATTAGTCAGAGAATATAGAACGTTTAATATCAATAGCAAAATGAATGGTTTTTGGGTTGGAGAATGTAGGGTCCGTCGTTTTATTATTGAACGACGGCCATGAAGGAAAATGCGAAGCTTCTGGCGTCTGTCGTGAGATGGCGTGGACGGTGCAAAGAGTGATGGGAAATGTGAACTGTAAGCAGGCTCTCCAACATAGCCTAGTTAGTGCAATGGTGCGACGGGATGTGTGTATCGGGATGGACTCTCACCCAACACAGAATTGTAGCTTTGTAAGAGGACAATAATAAGTGCAGAATGGAATATAAATATCGAGTTGCTTGCGTCTGATCTTTTTTGTGTTGTGTGTCGTCTGTGTTTGCGTGTTGATCGTTGGTTGTTGTGCTGTGTGACGTCTGATGGTTGCGACGTCTGACTTAACTACAAATTTTTTGAGTGTTATAGTTTTATTGGAGTTTGAAACACGCGAACGGATTATTTATTTTTATTCGTAATTCGTTAAAGAGGACTGTCTGGTCTTGTACGATAAAGAGTTTTCCTTGGGTGTTAAATTGTAGTGTATATCCGCGGCTTGTGTGGCGTGCTGTTGCATCTTCCACCATCTTGTAATGATACTGTGCAAAATTTTTCGTGAATTTCGGTCCGTTTTTCAACGCGAATTTGTTCGGTGTGGTGTAGTAATTGTGTCCAGTTTTCATGCGAGAAAGTGAAACATTATAATGGCTGTCAAGTATCTTAATAACACGTACGTAGCCGAAAACTTTTGGGTGTAAATGCAGGGTATTCTGTTCGTGTATTTCATTGTTCAGTTTTAATGACGGGATTCTTATTTGCTGTAACCAGTAATATTGTAAGATGCTGTTTTGAATGTTCATGTGAATGATACTGAAAGTTATATATATATTTATATATATATACACACACACACATACGGTTTTAAAATTGCACGATTAAGTTGATACAGGCCAGTGACGTTCACATTATCTTCATGATGCATAATAGTGACGTCACATCGTCATTGTTCTTGTTTGTTAAACAGAAAATGAGACGATGGAATATTTTATTTTCAGAAATTTTATTTTGCCACCTCAACGCTGTACAATTGAGGCGTACAGATTACGTAATTAATTAAATGAAGTATCTTAACTTGAGATAAATACAACAAAACTTTATAATGGGATTGTAGATAATAAAAGCCGCGATGTGTATTTTATTAAAAAGCTAAGGTAATTTTTTCAGTTATGTGATTATGACAATTCGTATCACGTATTTGTAGGTTATTACCGCATCATTATAGGTCGCTTTGTTGGTATCTATTTTCGCAATAAATTTCAACAGTTAATTGAATAAGTGCATACAACATGAAATATGACATACTTGTAAAGTTTCAGAAATAACACGCTAGGAGTCGTTTAAAACCCTTTATATTTGCTAAGCGATATGCAGTTAAGCAGTGTTATTTTGTAAATTAACGCGTGTTTTTTTCAGCTCGAATTGCGCCGTGACACGTATTGTACAACTGCAGAAACGTACGATAGCACCAGTTTAGTGAATGACGTACGTTTGAGTGATTATTTATACAGTTAACCCTTCGGTGGGACACCGTGTGCTTATGGAACAAGAATTGTGAATTGTTTTATTTGTGAAATATTTCCTTTAAGAAAAATTGTTGGACGATAAAATTATTTAGAAGGGCATTGGAATTCGTCATATTAAGTATAGTGAGTGCAAGTGACCCAAATGGATTACCACTTCCAATGCAAGAGCCCTGGATATTCTACTGCTTAACCAGTACCGCTTAGAAGGTAAGTGTCATGAGGTTCATTCTGTGCTCTTTCTTTTCGTCACCCACATCGTCTGTCTCTTTCTCTGCTGAAAACATTGCTCTATTTTCTGTCTCCCTCTGTCAGATAACCACACCCTATACGCTGGATGGTTTGCTCCGTCCAGGCACGCCCCTTGATCGTCAGCTGTTACCGTTTTACCAGACAGACTCCATGTTGCTGGTGGTGATGATGGCGGCGGTGTTTCAAAATTTTGTTAGGTGTCAGGAGGGGGGGGGGGGCACCATGGTCTGTTTGAAAGTAATGTGGCCCTAAAGAACGTGCTTCAGGATCCTAAGATGCACCATTGCTCAGCAGTTCCTAACCCGCAATCCGCAGTATATTTATGGCCCGACAACTGGCATGGGCTTGCAAGGCGCCCCAAAAGCAATGATTACCTGCAGCTGTTAGGTATATAAATTTCTGCATTGTTTATTGTGTGACTTCCGCGCCGTATTAGAGGGGTACCGGGTGCAGATATTTGTTCGCATATCAACGACCCTGACTGGGGACTTTCTGTGCTTCTCTTCAGTTTTTCGAAGCAGAAGTCGTGGTGGCGCTTAGAAGTGAGCTAAGATAGTTTCCTTCTACATTATTTCGAGTTCGTTCCTCACTGATTAACACATATTTGAACCACGTATAGACCACTGACAGGTTCGGTAATACTGAATAACTAACTAACTAACTAACTAACTAACTAACTAACTAACTGACTGACTGACTGACTGACTGACTGACTGACTGACTGACTGACTGAATGAATGAATGAATGAATGAATGAATGAAAGAATGAATTAAATTCTAGTCGAACTGGTTCGCTCGCAGCTGGCTTCTGTTCGTGCATCTCACAGTAGTGATTGTTGAGTATGGCGTCACGTATTTGTGGCGGAAATGTGTCGGCTTTGCACCGTTACGAGCGGACTTTGCGCCTGCAGCGTGGTGGTGGGGTTAGGACCTTCGAGAACACTATTAGCCAGAATACATAAACACTATCCATCTCGGTTATAAAAACCAGTCAGTCAATGCTGTATAGGGAAATAATCGCTGTTTGTTCTGAGATCCGCACAAAACACATAAACACACTGTGGACAGAAGGTAGAATTTGTGAATGTTAAAATGACGGTACGTGTAGTAACCACCGGGCTTTTAAAGTGTTAAGTTTGTATGAAAGAACCCTCGGGAAAGTATGGTAGATATAGGGCGTTTCTTTTATCGCTGTTCTGAACACCGCAGCTGTCAAGGAGTGTCCCGGATGATACAGGCTCGGCGCGAAATTAAAAAGGCCCTGCGTATGTGAACTCGGCATTGCAGCTGTGCAGGCTATATATGTGTTTGATATGACAGCGATTTGACTGATTGAACGGCATTAGCCGGTTCTTATTACCAATGGAGGCACAGCGTGTTTTATCTGAGGTATGAATTGAATTTTTGTGGTCTATGTAAATGAATTTCAGCCTTCACCGGCTGTACGTTGACTAAAGGGAAGGTTGGGTTGGCTTATTAAGTAACGTACATTTGGGCGACTCTGAGCCCTGAGGTCATGTCTTGTGCATGTCTTGAAATCTGCGAACGGGTGCTGAGGTCCCCTGCCCACATTTGTGTGTTACTTGGATTTCAAACAAATCATGTAGACCTTCTTCGCCCCGCAAAAGCGAAGGCGACCTCAATAATGTGTACCAAGTAATTGTTACGCCCAGAAGAACGCTCCACCTGTGTGTCTTTCTTGTGTGTTGTTTAACGACGCTCTCAGTTGCTAAGATTAGATGGGGTCTGTAATGAGTGAAAGAATGAGTATGGAGCATCGGTGGAATGATACTGACAGGGGAAAACCTGTCACAGTGCCACTTTGTTCACCAAAAATCTGACATGGACTGACCTGGGATCGAACCCGGGCCTACGCGGTGAGAGGTTTGTGTTGTGTATTTTGAGAACCATCGAACGTAACAAGTGCCTAGTCCTTTGACGTTGAACCTGGTGAGTTACAAGACTCTTGCTAGCTCACATGTTAGTAATGGCCGATTGTCGTTCAGTCAACGGCAATCAACAGCTGTGGCCACTGTTCTGCTCTGTGTGTGTGTGTGTGTGTGTGTGTGACCCTTCTTAGAATTAGTTTTGTGTATATACAAGTTTCCATTATTGAACAAATGTTACTGAAGGTATTTTCAACCACTTGCTTGTGCTCATTCACTTTATATTTCCTGTAAACTTTACACTTAAAATTGGAGATAGCGCAGTCACTATAGGGTTTGGCCATTCCTGGGCAGTCGACTGGATTCCCGGTTCGGGTGGGAAGTTTCTTCCGTCCGTGCAACTTGCAGAACGAATTTTGGGATAACCAAGTAAACCGACGAGGGATTGAATCTGCTGAAGTTATGAATGCGTGAAGCGACACCTCCACTACCACATACATCTCCTGGCCTGGTGCCTAATCACGGGGACAGCTTTGGTTTAATGTTTGTTCGTCTTAGTTGTGAATAATTTTAAGGAACTTGAAACGCACTTCATTCCATTAACCTTGTAAAGCCTAGCGGTAACTTTACACACTACCAGGTTTAACATTAAGAAATTCTACGTGGTGCCCACATTGCGTTTATGTGTTTTATACGGATTTCAGAGCAAACAGCAACTTTTGCCTTATAAAACGTTAAAAGACTGGTTTTTCTAACCGAAGTGGAGAGTGTTTACAGCGCGGTACGCACTGAGTCCTTATATAAAACAGATACGCTTCGTCCTTAAAGGGTTAAGTGTGTCGGACAAAATGCATGACCACCGTGCAGTAAACACTACTGATCTGGAAATACCACATGCACTTTCTGTTTTTGATAACGCCATGTCCATGCTATTTTTAATAACCCCATATCCCTCCTTTTTTAATAGTGTACCTGTTATTTTTGATAACGCCATGTCCTTGCTGTTTTTAATGACACCCTGTTCCGGTTATTTTTAATAACCCAGTGACCCTGTTATTTTTAATAACGCTGTGTCACTATTATTTTTAATAACGCTGTGTCACTATTATTTATAACAAACCCATGTCCCTGTTGTTATATTTAATAACGCCATGTCCCGCTTATATTTAATAACTCCATGATTATTTTAATAACCCAATGACCCTGTTATTTTTAGTAATTCTGTGTCACTATAATTTTAATAACACCATGTCCCTGTTATTTATAACAAACCCCTGTCCCTGTTGTTATATTTAATAACGCCATATCCCGCTTATACTTAATAACGCCATGATTATTTTTAATAACCCAATGACATGTTATCTTTAAGAACACCATGTCTTATTATTTGTAATAACACCGTATCCCTGTTATTTTTATTAACCCTGTCTCCAAGTTATTTTTAATAGGTTAACCAAACAACATGGAGTCTAATTTCCACGCATCAAGCCGTTTTAAACTGAAATTTGAAGCATGGTTCCTGGGTCTGTGTACAAACCGCATGTTAACAGTACACCTGTTCGCGTGTAAGAACATTTGTTGGTGCGTCAGCCATGAAGCTAATCAGTTATGCAACAACAAAGTTTGGAGCTTACATTTATAAAACAAAAACATAATACGGGGTCTCTCTTTTATCGTGTCACTGAGCACGGCAGCTTTATCTCATACAATGCATGCATGGGACGGGTCATGCCGTGACATCTGCTGGACTCGGGGACACGACAAAAGGAAACCTTTATTATGATGTGTTATTTCGTGTTCCTTTTTTGCGTAAAGACCGCGGGTTTATGAGCTCTCATTGCTGTCTGTGTGACCCCCTTTCAACCTCCGAACCAGTGCACTGTGCTGTGACCCCCTTTCAACCTCCGAATCAGTGCACTGTGCTGTGTGACCCCGTTTCAACCTCCGAACCAGTGTACAGACTTCTCGAAACTTCGACATAAACATTACGGAGGCCACTCCCTCGCCGTGAATTTTAGTTTCCTGCAGTCTGTAGTAACAACATGGCGGACGCGCGAACTTGTAAGCTGTTCCCGACACTAGTTACAGTAGGTAAAAGCAAGGCTGTGGAGTCGATACGCAAAACTTCCGACTCCGACTCCTTCATAAAAACTCAATATGCATTAATAACGGTAAACCTATAAGACATTTCATCACCACCACGTGAATCATCAGGCTGCTGTTTAGACTTATAACCCATATTTAAGTACAAGTCTAATGGTTACTGTAGCTATCAGGGCTCTGGACTTGGGAATGTCTAGTTAAGATTTTAGACTGAGGTCGGAGTCGAAGTCGGTACATTTTTACTGACTCCGACTCTGACATCACCTAAAATTCCTTCCGACTCCGACTCACAGCCCTGGGTAAAAGCCTTTGGTATATTGATAACATATATGCATGCATGTGCGTAAGTACGTGCGTACATATGTGTATTTATGTAATGTACGTATCTACGTACGTGCGTGCGTGCGTGCGTGCGTGCGTGCGTACGTACGTACGTACGTACGTATGTATGTATGTATGTATGTATGTATGTATGTATGTATGTCCGAATGTACGTACGTCCATGTACGTATGTATGTGTGTGTGTATGTATGTACGTCTGTGTGTGTGTGTTGTGTATGTATTATGTATGTATGTATGTATGTACGTACGTACGTATGTATGTATGTATGTATGTATGTATGTATGTATGTATGTATATATGTATGTATGTAATGTATGTATGTAATGTATGTATGTATGTATGTATGTATGTATGTATGTGTGTATGTATGTATGTATGTATGTATGTATGTATGTATGTATGTATGTTTGTTTGTTTGTTTGTTTACTGCATCCGATACGGTCGTGTCATTTTCACGAAATGTACATAAACACTTCGTGTGTAACTGAAGTTTTTCAAGCGGGTTGGGAGGGAAAGGAGTGCTAAAACGAACTGGAACCATTCGTCTGCAGAAACATGACGATTGTGTTGCGCTGTAGTGGCACAGCTGTGTGAGCACGCAGCGTGTTTGCGGGTAGCACAGTAATGCTGGTGCATCTGGGAGCTTAGAACACAACACAAGCGTGTGGATGTTTCTTCGGCTTCATTAGGTCTGATCTGCACGCACGCACGCGCGCGCACACACACGCATATATATGTGTGAGCGCGCGCGCGCGCGCGTGTGTGTGCGTGTGTGCGTGCTTGTATCGTACTGCCAAGTGTGAAGCGTGTGTATACTCTAACAGTCTGTAAATACTACCATTTCGGAGGAAGCCACTGCCTTTGACCTCACGGTGCCAGTTGGAAGCATTTTGTGGTTCTGCAACGTTTGCAGATTTCTACCAATGTATACGGCGTTTGTAATGTCTCTGTCTACGTCACGGAGTGCACCCTTTGCAGCCTTGTTGTTACTCGATTTTAATTTACCGAAGAACTTCAGTACGAATGTTGTGTGCGTGAAACAGTCGCGCAGTCGCCGTGTATACACTGCTGCACTAGCGGTCATTATTTCATATTCTGCATGTAGCTGCGTGTTCTGTCACCGTTCCATGTGTTGCCTTCCTGTCTCCACTTGTGCATGCCTTATCGCCACCGTGCTGACAGTTACTTTATGTACAGCAACAGCACAACAATGTCTGTTACACTGGAGAACGGCGCAGCAGCAAAGCAGGGAACCCCACGTCTCTCTCAGCATACTCTCTTCCTCTTTCTCCTTGCCATTGCCATTGCCATCTTCTCTCCTTTATTGCGGTAGCCTTATGTTAGCTGTATCTGTTACCGCTACCCGCCTTGCTCAGTGCTTGTGTTGTCGTTCTGTGAATGGACTGCGTCGTATTACGTGCCACAGTTCTCAGGCTTTCCAAGCCGGCTGCGAGCTGACCACTCACTCCCGCCTGGTGCCAAGGCTAAGAGCGCCGCAACACTTTAACCGCATTCACCATACGCCTTAATGCCACGGCTGATGGAATAGAATCTCTCGTCTTTTCCGTGGCCACGGCAGCTGGAAGCAAGTTGTCAGTGTGATAAAGCTGCCGTGCGCGGTGACGTGTTAAAAGGGACACTATATACAGTTCTAGTTCAGTACTATGTCGTTAGTTGTTGTGTTGCTGTCGGCTATGTGCTGTTGTGCCGGTGCGTATGTAGGCTGCATCGTGTGCCCAGGAAGCCGGTGAACCTGTCTGACCCCCAGACTGCTACCACTGTGCCCCCGTTAGCGGCTCTCATTTAATTAACATTAGAGTGCGGATCAATAAGTGACGGTGAGCCATTTGTCATGCGGACTGCAGCTGGGCGCGCGCTGCACATGGGCAGCCTCTGTGCCGTTTAACGTTAATATCTGGAGTTGCTGCTCCCTTGTGTGAAACTGCGTGACGGAGTTGTGTGTAGTTTTGCATTTGGTGGTCTGATAGACTTACAGCGTACGTCTGCACTGCGGCGTGAGTTCATTGTTCAGGCGCGTTCACAAATTGCGAGAAGCGACTGTTAGCGTCATCATGTGTCTGTCCGTCCGTCCTTCCGCATGGCACAACTCGGCTGCCACTGGACAGAGTTTCGTGAAATTTGATATTTGAGAATTTTTCGAAAATCTGTTTGAAAATTCACGTTTCTTTAAAATCTGATAAGAATACCCGGTGCATTACATGAAGACCCATGTGCATGTGTGACAGCTCGCTGAATTCTTCTTAGAAAGAGAAATGCTTCACACAAAAGCTGTAGGGAACATCCAAACACATACTTGATTTTCAGTAACGTTGTTCCAAACATCGCGCTGTTTATGAGATAATGAGTAAAAATATGGCACAGCCAGACGGGCCACAGATGGCAATGTAACGCTGTGCAGGAAAGATGCGCTTTGCCTGCCGGGTAAGTGAGGTAAGAATACTCGTACAGACACACACACGCTCATAATATTTAATACTTACTGCTATTGCGCGGTAACACTGGTTGCTTGAATGCGCCTCACTGTTGCAGTGTACTTACAGTGCTTAGCGTGTTAATCACTACTTGGATGAACTGCATGAATCGACCGTGGAGGCACAAGTTCGATCCCAGGCCACTTTGTGTGAGATTGGTGTGAACAAAGTGGAACTGTGACAGGTTTTTCTGCCAGTACTTCGGTCTTCCCCTGTCAGTATCATTCCACCAATGCTCCGTACTCATCTTCATCGTAATACTGCTGTTGTCGGAAGGACAAGCGGGCGAAGCGTGGGAACCTTCAGACCAAGCAGTGCTCTTTTGCATGTCGGGGAGCGCTGGATAGACAGTTACTGTCACATTATTCTTTATGCTCCTAGCGATTCGGAGTGTTATTGAGCTGTTTCCAAAATTAGTATTAAGCATTCAGCTACGCGCACCTTATAAAGTGCATTGCATTTGGGATTCAAAACGTTTTTCAGGCGAATCTGGGAGCTATCCGTTGTTAACGGGTAACGGGGAAGTATCGGTGAACAGTTCCTGTAATTCTGTAAAGACTACTATTACCGTGATATACATAGCTCGTACAGCGCAGTAAACACTCGGTTATAAAATGCAGTCAGTTAATGCTGCGTATGGATACAATGACTGTCTGTTCTGAGCTCTACATACAACACATAAATACAGGTGAACCCGGTTATAACGACGTCGGTTTGTGGGACACCTCACCAATAGCGTCAGATATTCTCTGGTCCCAATTAATTCGTCACTGTTAACCGTAACATTATACTTCTTGGTTATAACAACACTCGTTTATGACGACACAAAATATTCAGTCCCTTTCATGACGTTATAACCGAGTTCGACTGTACCTTGTGTGGGCAGAACGTAGAAGTTGTTAATGCTAAACCTGGTGGTACATACAGTAACCACTGGGCTTTAAAGGGCGCTACTAAATGGTGACCAGCGTAACAAACGAAAGTCATGTCTGGAGGACAGGTCTGAAAGCCGATAACCAGCGTCTCAGGCCTCGGACTGAGCTGCAGAGAAATCTGTAATAAAGAACGTAAAGGTCAAGTTGGCCATGTGCATGCATGAAGGAGGAATAGAGGTGAAGCTGCGCTCACTTGTAACCTTGGAATTAGACAGACAGACAGACGGTCGCGTTACCTTAAGGGAAAGAACTGCGGTACCAGTTGAGGAGGAGGCTGGGCGGGCCTCGGAGCCGGTCGGGACGTTTCGGAAATGTGGGAAGTCTCTTGCCGCAATCCGGGTTTGGAACTGCGGATATTTCAGCCTGTAACCCAGTCACTGCACTGAGTGCGCTGTCAGGGCTTTGCAGTAGGCGGTGCAGCAGGCTCTCCGGCCTGCGGGCCCACGATGGCATACTGTGCAAGGGCAGTAGTCGCCGAACTGGGGCGTTCGCTGTTGACTTTGTTAGTGAAGGGTGTGAGACAAGCAGTGCCGCAGGACCGGACGAAGCAAGACTTGCTGCTTCACACTGGCACGTAAGACGGGAGCTGAATCAGCTTCCAAAACGTGGTTTGATGAAACCGGGATGACAAGCAACGTCCAGCCGCCGTCGGCACTCACGTTGTCTTGTCTCGGTTCTTACTGTTATACCGGTTGAAGTTTACAGACTTGTGGGTTATGACGCCGTGTAGGCTGGTAAACAGTGACTGACGGTTCGGAGGCAAGTAACGCCCCAGTCTTACTGTACTGCGAGGATGCAGGCAGTAAGCGCCTCCGAAACAGCAGTCACTGTCTACGAGCCTACACGGCGTCGTGTCTCAGAAGAGTGTATGTGGCCACTGTCGTAGAGGACCTCGGATGTCGAACGTCGTCAGTTGCTTAGTGTGGCTTTGTGAGATATGTTGACGGCATTTGGCGAGGCTGAACTGCATGCATGGCACAGTGCTGTGTTAGCAACTGCATGCATGGCACAGTTCTGTGTTAAGGCTCGTCCACACCTACGTACTTTCTACGCGGACACGCGGTCGCGTACAAAGTCTGGGACTGTCCGCGGACTGTCCGCGTACTGTACGCAGACAGATTATTTGTACGTGGACAGTGTCTGTTGTCTCCCGGCTAGGATGGAAAATAACAGACAAAGTCTGCAGGTCTGGACGTGTCCGCGTGCAGCCCGCACACACCTACTGCCTTCAGTGTGTCAGTTTACGTGCAGAATCTGAGCTGTTAACATGTGGCTGAACGAAAGAGTTGTTGCTTTTATTGAGGATTTACAGTCCAGTGCCAGCTTGTGGGCTGTGCACTGTGCCGACTATAAAACCCGTAATAAGAAGGTCATGCGATTGATTTTCTTGCAAAAAAAGAAAACGAAATCAGCACTACCAAAGTTGAGAAAAGAATCGCGATTCGCAAAGGTCAGTTCCGGAGGGAGCATAAAAAAGTAGTAGCATCCTATAAGACGAGGTTTTCACCGAAGAAACCAACTTGGTTTGCCTGCGAAGCTCTGCTGTTTTTGTTGCAACACAACGAATCAATGGGAAGTCGAAGCACCCTCACCGAAGAAGGGAATGGCTAAGTGTTTTCAGTAATTCAGTAAGTGTTGAAATTTGCGTGACTTCAGGCTTCCGCCGCGATGTGTAGATGAGATCTGTGCTCTTCTGGGATATTACGCAGCGTTGAGTTGTATTCCTGTACCGACGTTTCGGGGCAACCTGTGGGCCCCATCGTCAAGGGCCAAGGAAGACTTCTTGACCCTTTAAGACGGAAGGACTTCTTACCCTTGAAGATGGAAGGACTTCTTACTCTTGGAGATGGGTCCGACAGGTTTTCCCGAAACGTCGGTACAGAACTGCCACTCAGCACTACGTAATATCGCACCACTGGCCAAATATCTGAGCGTTACGGCTAATGTGACTGAGGCAGGAATTGCTTCGCGATACTTTGTATCTTTCCTTTGGAATGTGGGGCCAATTTTCTGGAGCAAAATCTGAAAGTCGCTTTTGGTCATCCTGACGAAATTCCTGAATCCTGAACCGTCCTCTATATTGAGCTCGCGGAGAATGTTCTGTCCGTGCTGAACTCTGTCGTTGAAGAAGCGCCGCGTCCAAAAACGTTTCGCATATTTTGGCCGTTTCTTTCTTCTCATTAAAAATATATATCCCACACACATTCCAGCTGCACCTTCACTCCACGACGTGGCTTGATTGACTGGACATGCCACGTTTAGGTGCGGACACAAAACACTGTACGCGAACTGTACGCGGACAGTCCGCGTACACTGTCTGCCGACAAACGCGGACTGTCCGCTGACATTGTACGTAGGTGTGGATGAGGCTTTAGCAACTTCGAGACCTGCCCACAAGCTGTCGCCTTCCCAAACGCATGCAGTGAGTTAATTCGCGAAATGTCGCGTATAGTTTTGCAAGTAATCGTAGGGTCGCTAATAACATTTCGCATTGTGTTTGCTTCTAGCAGCGTTTGAACTTCCGAACTCACTCTGTGTACAAATGATGTGCACGGGTACACATTTTGGTCATGTATTTATTTAATTCGAGTGCATCACTTCAGGTTGCGTTCACGCAGCTGGTATATTTGACAGTGCGCCAGTAACTGTGCATTATACAAGGGGCCTAGCGAATGATTGTTCTACTGTTCCCACGAGTTATTTATTTGGCAAACAGTCCTGCTCGATTAGAATTCACATATGTTGGCCTGGTCATTGTGACCGCGTTCCCACGCCTGGTGTACTTGGCCACTCGACATGCCGAATGATACAGATTGTCCACACACGCCATTTGTCTGCTTCTGAAATGTAAGCGAGTCATAGGTACGCAACAGCAAGCTCCGACTGATAAACAAGAACGCTTGTGATCCGCTGACTTGTGTCACATTTGTCGGCAGTCAGTGGGAAACGGACAAGTGGCCGGCCAGTGCTTGTACGAGTGCACTGTTCCCACGTTGTGACATGTATCCACAAGTGAAAAAATGTTCGTCAAATATGCCACTCGCAGGAACGCGGCTTAAATCCATGCCGTAGTGTAACTTTTGTGGTAAGTAAAACGTGCCGTATTGTAAAGCGTACCGACACAAAGAGGTGATGAGTAGAGGTCATTACTGCTTCGGGCGTGGGATGTCTTAGGAACTGCGTGGAGCCTGCTGTTAGGGTGCAGTAACTTGGATAGAAACGGCAGAGTGGAGTCACTGTTCGTGTTTGTGTTGCTGTACAGATCATGTGCACAGAATGTTCCGTTTGTAGTGTTCCCAGGAACGGCTGCTGTATCACAGAGACTGCATCCGTGGGGACATGCCGTGAGACCTGCTGTGCTCAGTGACATTATAGAAGGAACACCCTGCACCTTGACTAAGATTTTTCCTGATTTTCCTCAGTCCCTCCAGTAAGCTGCCGAGTTATCACCGCCTATTTCCACATACTTTCAAATTCAGTACTGACTTTTCATTCCGCCAGTCGACGTTGTGCAAAGAGTAGATGAGAACACGCAATTTATGTTTGGAGTGTGCGTGAGTGCGTATAATGAGAAAGGTTTCAAAGGTTAAGGCGGCTGTAAGTATCGCGTTCTTGCGCGTCTGTTATCCCTTTAAGGACAAAATTCGCTCGAATGTACACGTATTTAAAATTTAAGTCCGTACCGCGCAGTAAACACACTCCGTCTCTGTTATAAAAACCAGTCAGTTTTGCTGTATAGGGAAATAATCGCTGTTTGTTCTGAGATCCACACAAAACACATAAATACACTGTGTGGGCAGAACGTGGAATTGTTGAATGTTAAACCTGGCGGTACGTAAAGTGACGACTGCTTTAAAGGGTTTATGTGGGAAGCGGTCCGTCTTGATTCCTGCACGGTTAAAATAAACTTCGGTCTTTGCTGAGCGCAGGGAACATTGATTGACCTGGTAGCAGTTCGCAGTGATTCTAAACACAGCTCTTCCATTGTGACCGCCCTCCGTATAAATCTGCCTGCTGTATTATATGGGTGTGAAACTTGCTGTCTCACGTAAATGGGAGAACGTATGCTGAGAACTTTACACATTGGGCGTCTGACGAGGAATTTGGCCTTAAGAGGGTGGATGTAAGAGGAGACTGGACAAAGTGGCATAATGAGGGGCTTCTTGGTGTGCACTCATCGCCAGATACTCTGTGGGTGATTTGATCAAGAAGGATGGGATTAGCTGTGCATGTAGCACGTGATGGAGGGGTGAAATGTTGCAGTTTTGGTGGGGACACCTGAACGAAAGTACCACTTGGAAGGCTTAGTCGTAGATGATAGGTTAACATCACAAAGTATGTTGAAATGCGATGGGGGGGGGGGGGGTGCTGACTGATTAATCTGGCTCAGGATAGGGACACGTGGCGGGCTGTTGTGGTCACTGTGATACACGTGTGTGTTTCGTATCGTGGGGAATTTCGTGACTAGGTGAGGCACTGTTAGCTTATCCAGAAGGACTTCCTTTCCGTCGAGTTTATTACACATAATGTTCTAACGCCCACCGGCTGCTTATGTCCGAACTGATACGGACATGTGGAGGTGTTCTTTGTAACCCGCAAAGCCTGCCTCGCCGTTGTGCCGGTGCCAGTGAATGACCGCCGCTGATAAGACGTACGTATGAAGGAGAATGCTTGGCTGTAATGTATGCTGGTAATGCTTTAAAATCCATGAAGGAGGCGAAAATGTCTCGCAGTCTCTGCGTTGCCTGGCAACGGAATGTAGCTCGCTATCGATCGGGAAGGGCTGTGTGTCTCATGATGCCGTGGATTGTGTGTGTTTCGTAGTCAAGATGGCAGTGACTGCCGGATCGCTGTGTGCACGTGTGGCGACGGCAGGTGCCGTGACTGAGTAGTGGGTCACACGTAGCGTTGCCTAACAACACATCCCCAAATATGTGCAGCCTTAACTCATTTTAAGGCGTTTTTTATGAAGTGAAAAATAACGCCTCACGTGGACTCCGCGCCAGTGCGTCTGTGATCCAGCGCCGTCCACTGATTTTTGTGAAAGTAGTTCCATTGACAGGCATACTGTACTGAAGGGCGAATGTTGAATGTTCGCCCTTCAGTACAGTACAGTCGAATAACGACATCGGTTTATGCGACACCTCGCCTGCAGCGCCAGATTTTCTGTGGTACCAATTAATTCGTCACTGTTAACCGTGACATTATACTCACGGTTATAACGACACTCGTTAATAACGACATAAAACATTCAGTCCCTTTCATGACGTTATACCCGAGTTCGACTGTATTTTCTGCAGTCTGCGACCCTTTTGGATAGACTTATGTACGGGAGGTGGCCACAGCAGTATATTTAGCATTTGCGAGTCTCGTGAGGATTGGCCCAGGCAATACCGTACTGTACGTACAGACATACACACGCACACCGTGAAAGCGTGTGAATATGAGAGTAAAGAATGCCTTGCTGCAGTCTGTACGACGTTACGGAGTTTGTGGTGACAACTGGAATCTGGTTATAATCATAAAAAAAAGGTAAAGCAGTTCCATTACAGGCCTGGACAGGCCCTTAGGGTTCCAGGAGGTTGAGGCTGCCAGATTTCTAGACAATCGGCACATGAAGGTGGTAAGGTTGTCAGCCCTACGCACCGGCCGCGTTTACCCCCTAGGAAATATTCCTGGTACTCATTTCTGTTAAAGGCTGAGTAGACCCCAGGGCCACAGTGCTACCGACAGGATTATGTCAATGAAAAATTCCAGTGACACCATCGGGCATCGAACCCGCGACCTGCCGGTTTGTAGCGCAGTGCCTCAACCAACTGCGCCACCGCTACACATACACAGGCCTACGCTTTGTTGGCAAAACGCAGAGTTGTTAGCGCGTTCGGAAAATAGCCAAAAGCGAATATTAGCTTTGTCATGTTTGTCCGTCCGTCGGTCCGCGTGGAACAACTCGACTCCCACTGGACGAACTTCGGTGACGTTCTTTGTTGTGGGGGGGTAAGGGTGGGGGTGCAAGTGTTTACGAAAGTGTGTGAAGAGAATTCAGGTTTGTTTCAAATCGGGCAATAACAAAAGATGCTCCGCACGAAGACCTGCACACTTATGTAACTGCATTGGTTACTAATGTTACCATGGTTACCGTTGGTAATAGTCGGTAACAGTAAACATGAATCGGTAACAATCGACACTAATCTGCCTTATTTCCGCATGCAGTTTACATTATGGTTAATTAAGGGAAATAAAAACGTGCAAGTACAGTCTTGAATATGTATTAATGTTGTGTAGGAATACGCTATTTGGCACACGGGTGCCATGAATATGCCTTCATATTGCGCACGAAATGTCGCTTTAAGTGAGCAGTTACAAGACATTTGGCAGTGAGTGGTGAACGTGTGAAGCTAGGTGACCGATAAGTTTAACACAATCAGCGTAGAGACACGAACAGTGACTTCTGCATATGCACGCAATAACAGATCACAAAATGGTGACAGCGTTGTGTAACATGAGCACAGCTGTGAAGAGCGACAGAAAGTGTGACCATCTGAAAAGGTGCAGGATGGAAACGTGCGGACGCGCCTCGCTGTTATGTTGTACGTGCAGTTCGTGTCCTGTTGAATGGTAAAGCAGTTTGTATGTACAGTTACCACTTGCTTGAAAGGGATAAACAACGGATATGACGGAAGCTTATGGCGAAGCAAATGTGTATTTCTATAGAACGTAACACTTTTTTACAATAATTATGTTTCATAAATTATTGTTTTAACTTAGGGTTATGTTATTTTAGTTTTCTCTGAATGGTTTTACAGTTTTTAAAACAATAGATGAGTGAGTTTTTCACTAATGTTTTTATACAACATGATTGGAGAGCTGTGTTTCCAGCATTTATACAGGTACATGTAGTATATTGTAGTATATTGGCACAACTTTGGAACAAATGGTATAGTGTGCAAACAAATACAGTGGTGTGTCAGACTGTGTTTATCGTATATATAATTTGAACAACGTTTGCTTGGAGATGCTTGGAGTTCCATGGATCGCCACCAGATGGCAGGAGACAGGACTATGAGAACGCTGAAGTTCCACAGACAGCCGCTAGATGTCAGGAGACGTAAATACAGAGAACTGTGTTTTCTGCGCGGTACGGTCTGAGCCTGTAATATGATCCAGCCTTATTTACGTATTTACGTGTTTTGTATGGAACTCGGAACAAACCGCGATTCTTTCCCCACACAGCATTAAGTGATTGATTTTTAAAACCCTGTCGGCGTGTGTTTACTGCGCGGCACGGACCGAGCCTGTACTATAATTCAGTTTTATGTACGTGTTTTATATGGCTCTCGGAACAAACCGCGATTGTTTCCCATACAGCGTTAACTGATGGATTTTTAAAATCCTATTGGGGTGTGTTTACTGCGCTGTACGGACTGAGCCTGTAATATAATTCAGCTTTATTTAAATGTTTTGCGCGGACCTCGGAACAAAACACGATTATTTTCCTATGCAGCATTAGCTGATTGATTTTTAAAACCGAGACGGAGTGTGTTTACTGCGCGGTACGACTTTAGCGTGTAACATATAATTCAGCATAATCTCAGTCTTTAAATGGTTAATCACGCAGATATAAAATAACAAAGAAATGTTCGTAAACAATGTTCTCTTTGGTGTAACTTATGATTTAAGGTCGTGCCATGGCTCAGGCGGTTAGCCGCCGGCCTCCCAGCGTGGATGCCTGGTTTCGATTCCGGGTCAGTACACGTGGGGTTTGTGGTGGACAAAGTGGCACTGGGATAGGTTTTCCCCGATTTTTCGGTCTTCCCCTGTCAATTACATTCCATCGGTGCTCCATTGCTAGGAGTGGGACAACAACAACAACAACAACAATAATAATAATAATAATAATAATAATAATGTTTCACGAGAAGCCCTAAGGTTGCGGTGCTTCCGTAGCGTCTGCTGCGGGGTTCTTCTCCACAAAAAACTTAAATCATGGTACGGGGTTTTATGTTGTGGCTTTTCCTTCAAACGCTTCAACCTTTTGCCCTCAGCAAGCAGTAAGCCCATCTTATATACACGGTAATGCTGTCAGTCTCTGTCACACTCCCACATTGAAGTTTCATGGACTGCCACCGAATGGCAGGAAAAGACAAGACAGAATTTAGTTCGACGGACGCGCGGATGGTATGTAACAGGCACGAGTAATTGGGGTTGCCACGTTAACTACGTAAAGGTTCGCCGGGCACTAATACGATAGTATAATATACATACGTACACACACACATAGATACATACGTACGTACGTACGTACATACATACATACATACATACATACATACATACATACATACATACATACATACATACATACATACATACATACATACACACACACACAGATACGCATTATTCGGGTTTTCACGATAACTGCGGGCACCATTACGAAATTATAATACACAGGCGTATACATTCTTCAGGTTTCCGCGGTAACTACTTAAATGGGTGTCCCTTGCCTGCCAACGTCGCGAGGTTTCCGCAGTAACTACGGAAATGCGTGTGCCTTACCTGCACGGATGGCGGGGTTTCCGCAGTAACTGCGTACATGAAGTGTTCCTTCCACCCACGGGTCTCGAGTTTTCAGAGGTAACTAATTAAGTGGGTGTGCCTTGCCTGCGCGGATTGCGGGGTTTCCACAGTAACCGCTTACATGAACTGTGCCTTGCCCCATGGTCGCGGAGTTTCAAAGGTAACTAAGTAAAGAGGTGTGTCTTCCCTGCTCGGGTCGTGGGGTTTCCACAGCAAGGGCGTGCATGAAGTGTGCCTTGCCCCCACGGGTTGCGGGGGTTCCACGGTAAATACATAAGTGTGTGTTCCGAGCCTGCCGGGGTCGCCGGGCACCAGCAGACTTGTTATTATAGTAGTTGAAGTAACACGCCGGGATGTCCCTATTAACGATTGACACTTATATTTAAAGATGAAGTTTAAACACAAAATTATATCCAGCGTTAACTGTGAAGCGTGGCCAGACGCACGTATAAGAGCAGTGCTGGTGCTGTTGTCAGGCCGAGCGACAAGTTAAGCGTCAATTAGATGTAAAGATTCAGCCCGTACCGCGCAGTAAACACTCCGTCTCAGTTATAAAAACCAGTCAGTTAATGCTGTATAGGGAAATAATCGCTGTTTGTTCTGAGATCCACACAAAACACATAAACACACTGTGTGGGCAGAACATGGAATTTTATATATAGTCAGTCCATACCGCGCAGTAAACACACTCCGTCTCGGTTATAAAAACCAGCCAGTTAATGCTGTATAGGGAAATAATCGCTGCTTGTTCTGAGATCCACACAAAACACATAAATACACTGTGTGGGCAGAACATGGAATTTTATATATAGTCAGTCCGTACCGCGCAGTAAACACACTCCGTCTCGGTTATAAAAACGAGCCAGTTAATGCAGTATAGGGAAATAATCGCTGCTTGTTCTGAGATCCACACAAAACACATAAATACACTGTGTGGGCAGAACATGGAATTTTATATATAGTCAGTCCGTACGGCGCAGTAAACACACTCCGTCTCGGTTATAAAAACCAGCCAGTTAATGCTGTATAGGGAAATAATCGCTGCTTGTTCTGAGATCCACACAAAACTCATAAATACACTGTGTGGGCAGAACGTGGAATTATATTTAAAGACCCAGTCCGTACCGCGCAGTAAACACACTCCGTCTCAGTTATAAAAACCAGTCAGTTAATGCTGCAGGGGAAATAATCGCTGTTTGTTCTGAGATCCACACAAAACACATAAATACACTGTGTGGCAGAACGTAGAGTTGCTGAACGTTAGGCCCGATGGTGCCTTGTATAATAACGACCGCTTTCTAAAGTGTTAAGCTAGGACGACGTTGCACATTTTATTCTTAAATGCGCAGAAATTTTTCCCCCGGTGCAGCCTGTCGAACGCCGGGGTCACACACTCTGTGAGGTCATATCGACCGGGGTAGCTGCTTCTCTTCGCCTGTCAGTGAACATGACAGTGCCGTGAGTGTTCATAAGAAATTAATCTGTAAAATTGTGTATCTCTGTGGGTTAGTTCAGCACCAATAAATACCCTCTGTACTATACTGAGTATAGGGCGTGACGTAGTTGCAGCAAGGAATGGTTAAAAGGCAGGCTCACCGTGCAAAAAGATCCGCAGATATGGAATAGAAATAAACATTACCCTCACAAATAATTTCTACCGAACTTGGGAAACTCTGAAGACAGAAGGGTGCCTTCCCTTCCCGCCGCATTCAGTACCCGCCTCGTCTGTGCATGCAGTGTGCTTGCGTCGACAGCACAAGACAAAGAAACCATTACAACACGGGGCCCCCCTTGTAGGACCTCATTACAACACGAGGCCCCCTTGCAGGCCGTCCGGAAACACGAACCCATCGTCACGGCGTCACATTCCAGAAGACACGAATCCTCAAGAAACTGCTGTGCAAACCTCCGGCCACTACTCGCTGGTTACGTGAGGAGAAGGCCACGAGCTTGTGCAGTGCCTCTGAGTGCGACGAGACAGCAGTCGCGGACGGCCAGTAGTCTAGTTGGGGGGCGGGCCAGCCGGGGGGGGGCTAATAATAAAGAAGCAGCTACATGTTGCACTGCACGCTTGCGATGAGTGGCGCACGGTGCGGTACGTGTACGGTGACTCGGTTAATGCTGTGTTGCACTGTTTGCGCTGGACCAGTGTATTGCTGCACCGCATATGTAATAAATGTGCACTAGTTTGAGAATCTTGCTTTGGCGCTGCGCCCGTCTACTTAGCCCCGGGCTATACCGTTCGTCCCGTATTCCCACCACCAGCAAGCGAGCCAAACACTGCCAGAGTTTACGACGTAATTACAACCAGGAAATTGCCCGTGGATTCCCAGGATGATCTTCGCATATCCGGCTATGCGGAAGGGCTGTGACGTCATCTTCGTCTAATTATCAACCAACTGAAAGCAAATTATGTTTGAAACGATATTGGTTGGGGTGTTGGTAAATTGCTTGTGAGGGATGGGAGAACGAGCAGTGCTTACGTAATCAGAAATGCAATGTGGAAGTACGGCAAAGTAAGGATCAGCTTTCTGTGCGACGCCATGTAGGGCGGAGCAGATGCAGATAACAAACTGCATGCAGCGGAGTCCGTCTTGAGAAGCTAACAGTTTCTCGCATTTTGTAGAAACTTTATGTTCGTCACCGTGTTCACAACAGCCCGCAGCGTGTCCCAGTCGCATCTTGTATCTTAGTATCTGGCTCAGTGTCACTCTGCCATCAACGGCTTGGACTTCCAACTGATGCACGCCTTCAGGTTTCTCCACCAAAATTCTGTATGCCTCCGCCGCCCCCCCCGATACAAGCCTCATGCTTCTCGAGCTGATCTCTTTAGCATCAGTTTGTGAGCAGTGCCAGACACTGGCTCTGACCTTACCGTTACGTGAAGTTATGCTGTGCGACCATGCAGGCGCCTAGGAGAAGTGGAATTGTGGATCCACTCTTCTTAACCTCGGCGTTAGATGGAGGTGAGTAGTCAGCTTCACGCCTCGGCCGCATTACTGTTCTGAAGCAGTCCCCATTACCCGTTGAATACGAGGCTGCGTGGGTCTGGACGTTTCGGAGGAAATAAAGTTTCTTGCCTGTGCCGGGAATCAAACCGCGAGTTATCGGTTGTGCAGTCCGTAGCATAGCCATACTGACTGCATTGCTGCGACTGCTGTGGAGAATAAATAGCTCACGTAATTGTGACAGCGTTATGAAGAAGTGTAACCTTGCAGTTACGTAGCCAGACTACCAGAAACTACGAGTAGCTGCCAAGACGTTCCGTACGTTATCCTGAGCTGAAGGAGAGTGTGGTGTGCGGTTTGTGCAATAAGGCCTCTGCACGTTGCACGTTGCGTCCGATCGCGACGAGCTTGCACAGTAGTTCGAAGATGTTCTCTGTGCGGTTCGTGCGAATGTTGGGCTAGTGAAGCGGTTATAAAGAGTGTGTTTTGGGCAGTGCCTTGGAACATTCGGAGAGCATTATGCTCTTCTGTTCCTCCTCCTCCAACAACAACAACAACAACAACAACAACAACAACATGTGGGGCTTCTCGCTGAATTCCCCCCCCTCTTCTTCCTGATCTCTAATAGCCTGTAGCTGATCGTGCCTTGGCTCAGGCTTTAGTCGTCGGCCCTTCACGGCGGAGGCCCGGGTTTGATCCCGGTCAGGGCATGTGGGATTTATGATGGAAAATTTTGCAGTGAGACAGTTCTGCACTGTCAGCGTCACTCCAGCAGTGCTGCTGATTCAGCTTCACCTTAGTACTGTTATTATCTGAAGGACAAGCGGGGGAAATCTATAAATCTTCAACCACCCCCCTCCTCTTTCAACTCACCCCCCCCCGGGCGGGTATTGGGAAGATCAGTACTTTGATTGATTTTAAAGGGATGCTTTCATTGTTGTGATGGTTATTGCTTTAGAAGACAACAGAAACATGAAACTAGCTTAATTTTTATGTAGTAATCGTGAAAGCCGAGACAGAACCAGGAGTCGTATTCAAGTACGTCGTTTATTAATGTAGAGTGTTTTGCAGTGAGTGTTTTGTGGGTTACGAGGTTTGCTTTAGCGGTGCTGTACCATCTGTTGCTATTAATTGAGTGCGATGCGAATACGTAGGTGTGTTATAATATTGAGTTATCGTTACACTTCGGTTTAATGAAATAATAGCATAAACTTGTTGTCGGTATCAGTAGAAACCTGTAACTTGTTTTATCGGCAGGTCTTTGTAACTTGTTTTGACCTTCATTAGGGTCCTGTGACTTTATATTATCAGTGCTGACTGGCGTTGTAGTCACGATCAGCATGTCAACACATGCGAGCGTATTAACACGTTGTTAGAGCACGAATCTTATTGATTAGTGAAACGTACAACATAAGGTAATTACTGATAACTAATGAAGTCACAACGGCGTTATTCACTGTTTATTAAGCGTACTTGCCGCTTGTTTATGCACCTATAGTCCGTTTAAAGACTGAGATTAACCTGAATTACATTTAAAGGTTCAGTCCGTACCGCGCAGTAAACACACTCCGGCTCGGTTATACAAACCAGCCAGTTAATGCTGTATAGGGAAATAATCGCTGTTTGTTCTGAGATCCACACAAAACACATAAATACACTGTGTGGGCAGAACGTAGAATTATATTTAAAGACCCAGTCCGTACCGCGCAGTAAATACACTGCGTGTCGGTTATAAAAACCAGTCAGTTAATGCTGTATAGGGAAATAATCGCTGTTTGTTCTGAGATCCACACAAAACACATAAATACACTGTGTGGGCAGAACGTAGAATTATATTTAAAGACCCAGTCCGTACCGCGCAGTAAACACACTCCGTCTCGGTTGTAAAAACCAGTCAGTTAATGATGTATAGGGAAATAATCGCTGTTTGTTCTGAGATCCACACAAAACACATAAATACACTGTGTGGGCAGAACGCAGAATTATATTTAAAGACCCAGTCCGTACCGCGCAGTAAACACACTCCGTCTCGGTTATAAAAACCAGTCAGTTAATGATGTATAGGGAAATAATCGCTGTTTGTTCTGAGATCCACACAAAACACATAAATACACTGTGTGGGCAGAACGTAGAACTGTTGAATGTTAAACCTGGCGGTACATATAATGGCCACTGGGCTTTAGAGCGATATGTAAAGCGGACTTGATTGTGGGTCAATGTGCCTGGAAGCTCCAACTGCCTGACGACTTCTGGCGAAAGTCGTAAGTGTTGGATTTGAACAGAATGTGAAAATTCAGGTCCTGGATATGACGCCGTGTCCGTGTCTGTGTTCCAACGGTGCAGGCGCTGACACTGCTTCACAGACGGACAGACAGGACGCAAAGCACTGCAGCTGTGCGCGACATTTTGTGTTATTGCGGCCCTGAAGTATAACAAGCAGCCGTCAGTGGACGCCACTGTGAACATGTTTTGGTATCTTCATCACCCACACAGTATGTCTTTTGCAAGTAATTTTATGCTGTATGGAGCTTTCCATTCAAATTAGGCAGTTAAACCGTAATTTTTTTGGAAGGAGGTTAGATTCGACTCAGGCTACGGCCCACTGGTGGGCTTTTGAGAAAGGAGCAGTGATCCTTTGCGTTATATAAAGTGGCGTGAGAGTAGGAGAAACCACAAACTTGTTAATGTTACAGATGGCTTGCGTCTGGGGAATGCAGCAAGCCATTTGCGATTACAGGATGTTCAGAGTTGTGGCTTAAAGGAAGAGGTCAAGTGACAGTGGTTGCAAGTGGAAGCTGTGTTAATAAAATGAAGGACGGTAAGGTGGACTGGACTTCTGGCACGTATGGCGGAGACAAAAATGTATACAGAGGTTTGGTGGGGAAATCTGAAGGAAAGGACCATGTGGAAGATCAAGGCGTAGATGGGAGGATACTAGTAGAGGGGCGGCATGGACTGGGTTTGTCTGTGTGAGGACAGGAACGAGTGGTTGCCTGTTGTGAACGTGGTAATGAACAGGGTGTCACTTCCGGGATGTGACGCCGCGTTACTGGGTGTGTGGTTACCGACGTTTCGACACAACGAAGTAGTATTCAAGGGTCGAAATATCCAAGAATAATTCTGTGGGACAGTTCGTCACGTGACAGGGAACAAGCACCCCATCTGTACCGCTGAGAAAGCCTGCAGTCTCACACGGCAATGAAACGTCGGGCTCCAGAAAATGCGAACTTCTTGACTAACTGAGGAACTGTCAGCTTGTCAAGAAGTGCTCATGCATGGAGTTATGTATATTAGGGTTACGGACATCTGGGACGTGACGCCGTGTAGTTTGGTAGGTAGGTGCCAGCCTTTGGAGAAACCTGCTGCCTTCATCGTCAGAAGCTGGAGGCCAGTCGATACCGCGAGAATGTCAAATGTCTGAGCTAGAACTTCCCTTCCGTCTCTTTGAGACAACTCTATATTGCATGATAATATTCTGTGCGTTCATAGGCAGATCATTTTCGGCTGGTTCAGTAAGCCGTTGGCGTGTTTTAAAGTGATGTGTGGGAGTCAGTAGTCCGGCTTCCTCGTGTAAATCCATTGGCCGTTTCTGCTTGGGTTTCGAAGGGTGTGTGGCCAATGCGCTGTGACGTGACCAGTAACCTTCAGCCATCACTCACACTGACTTAATTGCCAGTTGGAAGCTCCATTGTCAGGTAGATACATAATTACCAACCAGAAAGGTTTAATCGGATTAGTTGCTTTGTAACCGAATTAATTAGTCAGTCACTGAGCCACAGTGTCACCATTAGCCCCTTTCAATAGGCGCATTGTGTGGTGATATCACTTCCTTCCTCCCGGTCTTTTGCAAAGTGTTCATGCATTGATAGCTAACTACGAAATATGGGAGGGCCCCTCCTGAGAAGCTGATAGTCGCTCAGCTGCTCAGGAAATTCCCCGTCTTTTGTGGAATCCGAAGGTTCATCACCGTGTTCACAACAGCCCACCACAAGATCCAATTGGCAACGTCCTCACCCCCTATTTTTTAGATCCTTTTTAATGTCATCTTCCTATCTACGCCTAGATCTCCGTTATTGCCGTCTTCCTTCAACTTATCAGACTAACATTTTGTGTCCATTTACCGCATACCATGCGCGCTGTATGATCCACCCACCGTATTCTCCTTCACACCGGGCCGTGGCTGAGGCGATTACTCGCAGGCTTGTCAACGTGGAGGCGGGGTTCGATCACATGTCGGTCCATGTGAGGTTTGTGGTAGACACAGTGGCATTGTGACAGGTTTCTGTCCCAGTACTTCTGTTTTATCTTGTCAGTGCCATCCCACCATTGCTCCATACTCGTTCATTCTATATCACCGATGCCATACACTGTTGGCAGCTGACAGTGCCGTTACAGTTGCATAAGACACCTCAGTCTTTCTCGCATCCTGCTTGTTCCTGAGAGTTAGCGCTGTTCCCGAATGACTGAAGTCAGCTGCAGAATAAATTTTAAGGTGTTTGTTGTTTTGTTTGTTAATGGAATTCGAAATTCTGCCTGTTAGTAATATTTATTATTATTATAATTATAAGACAGTTGTGTTTTGTGGGTGCGTGCTGTACATTTAAGCGCTGTCTGGTCTGCGAACACACTGGATGTACAGAGCTTCTGTTTGTAATGTTTCTGTAACACCTTGTGTTCATTTGTAATGAAATTTACATGTTTGTTTAAGTTGGAGCACAGAAGTAGCTGGCGGATAGAAAATTTTCCTGCCAACTTTTCGGTAAAAGTTTGTGTTTCTTTTTTACGTGATCATTGGTTGGAGAAACGCATGAAGTTTTGCATTCACAAACTACTGTTCACTTTTACAGCGAGAAAAATTAAGCAAACTTTTGAAATCCAATTATCTAGGAGTTTTAATTTACAATGGAATCCAAGGAATGAGCAGGAAGAGTATGAAAAATCTATGTATTGCAACGATAAATTCTTGAAAGTAAGTAGATAAGTGTGTGAGGTGTGTGCCAGGGCGGTGTGCGTGCGTTTGTGGTATTTAAATGCACCACGAAGACGTGAGCCAAGAGCTGAACAAGATGCAGTGAGTGAGACAGTTCTGAATGGCGTTGAGAATTCCGGTCTCCCGGCGTGTGGCGCTGCTGCGCTGGGTAACTGATTCTCGACGTTTCGAACACGCTACGTTTCTTCGACACTTGCAGAAGCAACTGCCATTCGGAGTGAGGTCCATATATGCTTCGTGTTGTTTACACTCTTTGCACCTTTGAGCCGCAGACTCACTGACTCAAGAAGTTCTCGCCTCTTACGAAGCTTTGTCACTTTGTTCAGAAGAACCCGCCACTGCATTGTTTCCTGACTCACCGTAACTCAGTCCGCCCCTCTCACGCTCTTTCTGTAAGATTCATTTCAATATTATCCACAACTTGACGCCTGTGTTTTCCAAAGAGTGTGCTTCCTTGAACACACGCACACATAGTTTTTACTTCTGTACAGTTTGTTTAACGACGCTGTATCAGCCTATGTAGCATGAGATCACATGATGATCACTTGGTATAGCATTGAAATGGATATTACATATATGTCATTTGGGGGGGGGGGGGTTGTGGACAGGGACAGGTGGCGGGCTGTGGTGAACACGGTAATAAACCCATTGGTAAGTATATTTTATCACCCCTACACATGTTTCGACAATTAGATTACCATCTTCAGGGGGCGTACAGCAAAAGCCACAAGTGCTATTTACATCCGCGCGTTGTATGGCTTCACATTAAAAGTTTTTCGCGTCAAGCTTGAAGATGCGCAGTTGGTCCGAGAGCAAGACTGATAGCCTAATTCCGCGTAACGTAATACCATTATGCAGCTGTTAATGTGGTCATGTTAGCATCTGATTCCTGTAAATTATCTGCATGTACGTTTCATTTTGTATTGTAAGTCACATTTATGTACAACAACTGGAGGCACAGTGCTGTACGTTACCAGTTTTAATGTCGATCCAACAACGTCTGTTGAACCTTGACATGAGGGAACTTGCAATGTCAAGCCATGCAGCGCCTCGGTGTAACTGACACGTGTAACCGTTTGCTGTGCGCCCCTGAAGATAGTAATCCAATTACCGATACGAATGTAGGGGTGATAAAGTATACTTAGCAATAAGCTTATGCATTTGTTTGTTTGATTTAAACGCACAATAATACGCACGGTACACACAACATAAAGCGGGAATTAGCCTCGGGTTCCAGACAATGCGAGGAACTTCCTGCCCGGCGAGTCCTTAAGAGTGGCACATCGTTAGCTGGCAAGACAGTCTTACCACTTGGTGAAGCAGCACATTAACTGGCCGTGTAGAATGGAGGGTGTGTGCATTCTCCGGTGACAGTAAATCCCAGTGGTCCCATTTGAATTTAGGCGATCGCAGCGTGCAGTCCCCGTTGCACGGAGCACAAGGACAGGTGCTGATGTTGGGACTGATTGCTTTCCGTTAGGCAGTTGTCTGTAGCGGATAGGTGCGAGTGTAGAACACTTGACACACATGCAAATGCGTTGTATCAAGAGGCATTGCAGTGAACACGAACTGGCTACAGGTGTTAAATGCCATGCGGTAAAGAAACGCAGTTTAGTGCAGTACTTTGATTCATACGATTCTGTTTTTGATCATAATGTAAGAACCGCCCTTTTCGAAAACGGGTGTGTGAGCAAATGTAGTTATGTAGTTAACTGCCTCACTGTGATGTTTAATTTTGTTTGCATCTCCCCTAATGGTCCCGTAACATTAGATAAGGTAATTAGAGTCTCTAATGCAATGCCGTCTAACAGAGTGAAGGTACAGTGCTACTAATGTATGACAGCGTCGCAGTAGACCTTAAGTAGAGATCTGCGACACTCCTGGTTTAAATTCGTACATTTGATAAATGTGCATTTTATACAAGTACGAAACAAGACTGCCAAGTGGTGCACTCCGTGATGCAGCACGCAGACTTTACCAGGGCGTTGTTTACTTTCAGAACATCATACGCATTCACGGCAGACGCGTAAATGTAATTGTATTTCCGTCTGTGAGAAAGGTAAGGCGTTCCCTGTTCCAAGTTTGCAGAAAGGCCCAGATTCCCGGCAGCATTATGTAGAGATGCCTTGTGCCGAATTTAATCCACTAGCACGATAGATGTGGGAAGTGAGATGGACCTCCATTAACGCCCCTAATCGCAGTATGGCTGCACTCGGTCGGTAGTTACGTGTCTGTATCACAGCTGCTTCACGGAGTTGCTTGCAGTTCTTGTGTATGGAATGTCACCCAACTCGGTCAAGAAATATTGAAAGTCCTGATCGATATTCACTTACACCTGTCCGTAAAGTGTGACTTGCTGAGCCGATTTTCATGAAACTCACACTTAGAAGACAACTTTTCGTACAGCACACGGAATCGAATTTCACGAAAATTTGACAAATTGTTTAGTCGCTGATACTAAGTCAGTCGGTCAGACAGACAGACAGACAGACAGACAGACAGACAGACAGACCAACATGGTTCCCACGTCAGGTGTTATATTTTGTTTTGTAAAGAAAGCGGAAAATGAAATCCGTACCTCGCAGTGAACACAGGCTGCAATACAGTGACCAGTCAGTCAGTCAGTGCTGTTTAGAGTCAGTGTTACAGTTTATTATGGCAGTCACTCGTAGCACGCAAATGCACTGTGTGAGCAGAACTCTGAGTGCCTGCGGTGTTCTGCGATCGTGAAACTAACTTGGACCCCAAGCTTGCCGTAACCGTTCTTCCGCCATTTACTGCCATTTGCCAGTCATTAGCTGTAGAATTTAGTACGTTCCAAAGAGGATTTGCGTGTGGCAAGAGCTCCAGCTCCACTCTCCTTGCCTTACCCCACTGTCCGTATGGGCTTAGCCGTGAACGTCTGCAGGCCATTATCGGCCATGTTGCTGCTGATTTGAGCGACCCATCTTCATAGTGCCCTGGATGGTACGTCTGTAATCCCCAGACGAAAAATGGAGAGGACTTCATACGTGGTGGTGGCTGTATGCTATTAACGGTCCCACATCTCACATCGCTGTCAGCACCGCACCTCGATCGCCGTTCAGCAGACACTAATGGGAGAGTTTTACGTCGCACATTTAGTATTGTACTGTGAACACAACCCTAGTGATGCGGACTGCCACAGGAGACACAGGGTTTGCACAGCCGTACTTGCCACTTCTTAACTCCTACAACGTATCACTGTACAGATTAATACCTTTTCTTGTTTTGACATTTTCGGGACATATCCCTGAAGACAGGGCTGTGCAGTCGGTGCACAAAACCTCCGACTCCGACGCCTTGATAAGAGCTCAGTATGTATTAATAACGGTAAACCCATAAGACATTTCATCACCACCACGTGAATCATCAGGCTACTGTTTAGACTTATAACCCATATTTAAGTACAAGTCTAATGGTTACTGTAGCTATCAGCGCTCTGGAGTTGGAGTGTCTGGTTAAGATTTTAGACTGAGGTCGGAGTCGGAGTCGGCACATTTTTACTGACTTCGACTCCGACTCCACAGCCCTGCCTGAAAACAAAGATGAATTGCTGCAGCAGCGGTTTGTTGGCAGTTCAAGCAGTAACTGTGACGAGATACGTTCTGTACTATGGGTTTTAAATTTTTTAAACCATTTTAATATTCTGTGTTTTAACTATTATTGCACACCTGTGATATAACAGGCCGTTGATGTGCTTTTCGTTGTCGAATGTGTCCTTTAAGATGGCCGAAAAAGGCCGAAATGTGGGGAGGTCTACCACACGTGTGTGGTTGTATCTGACTGTAGTGCAGCTGTTGATAGATATACATATTCATATATATATATATATATATATATATATATATGTATATGGTGACATCGTGAATACACTTTCGTATTAACATGGTTATACTGAGAGAGTGACGGCAGGATGGGGAAGAGTGCATGAGCTTGTCTGTCCGTCCGTCCGTCCGTCCGTCCGTCCGTCCGTCCGTCCGTCCGTCTGTCTGCCTGCCTGTCTGTCTGTCTGTCTGTCTGTCTGTCTGTCTGTCTGTGACCTAGTATCGGCAACTAAACTGATCGTCGGATTTTCATGAAATTGGGTGTAAGAATATTTTAAAAAGAGTTGTCTAGCAAACGCGAGTTTCTGTAAAGCCGGCGCAATGGCTGATGCCTTGCTCACAGTCGTGAATGAATTTCTGTCCGTGCTTTCCTCATTTGTTGTCCGATTTGGGTGAAGCCAGGCAATAGCGATCGGCACGTAATTCTGTACAGGAGTTATGAACGGGAAGGCCGAAGGCCGTGTTTTTGTTTTGGGCGTAAATGAAATTACATTTATGTGTGTGCCGTGAAACCTTAGTGCATTTTGAAAGTAAAGTCTGTGTACTGCGTCACGGAGTGCTCCATTTGCAGTCTGGTTATTATGAGTAACCTTTGATAAAATGTGTAAAATAGTGAGGGTGTCTGAGGGCAGCAGGCTGTCTCCTGTCACTGCATTTGACTGAGATTGGCTTGAAATATGTTTAAACATCCAGCTCGTACCGCGCAGTGAACACTACGTCTCCGATAAAACAGGACACGAACTGCACGTACAACATAACAGCGAGGCGCGTCCGCACGTTTCCATCCTGCACCTTTTCAGATGGTCACACTTTCTGTCGCTCTTCACAGCTGTGCTCATGTTACACAACGCTGTCACCATTTTGTGATCTGTTATTGCGTGCATATGCAGAAGTCACTGTTCGTGTCTCTACGCTGATTGTGTTAAACTTATCGGTCACCTAACTTCACACGTTCACCACTCACTGCCAAATGTCTTGTAACTGCTCACTTAAAGCAACATTTCGTGCGCAATATGAAGGCATATTCATGGCACCCGTGTGCCAAATAGCGTATTCCTACACAACATTAATACATATTCAAGACTGTACTTGCATGTTTTTATTTCCGTTAATTAACCATAATGTAAACAGCATGCGGAAATAAGGCAGATTAGTGTCGATTGTTACCGATTCATGTTTACTGTTACCCACTATTACCAACGGTAACCATGGTAACATTAGTAACCAATGCAGTTACATAAGCGTGCAGGCCTTCGTGCGGAGCATCTTTTGTTATTGCCCGATTTGAAACAAACTTCGAATTTTCTCGGCAGATTTTACTACAGCACCCCCCGTCCCAAAACAAAGTGTCATGAGATTCCGACAGCGCGACATACATTATAAAGACTGTTACCAGCTACTTGTGTCAGCTGCATAAATAGCCATCATGGGGCTGTACAAAAGAAGATAGAAAGTGTTGTGACATCCGTGGAGGGGAAGTCGAGTTTTTCCATGCGACTGGACGGACAGACGGACATGACGAAGCTAATAATCGCTGTCCGCAAATTTTCCAGCCAGTTAATGCTGTATAGGGAAATAATCGCTGTTTGTTCTGAGATCCACACAAAACACATGAATACACTGTGTGGGCAGAACGCAGAATTATATTTAAAGACCCAGTCCGTACCGCGCAGTAAACACACTCCGTCTCGGTTATAAAAACCAGTCAGTTAATGCTGTATAGGGAAATAATCGCTGTTTGTTCTGAGATCCACACAAAACACATAAATACACTGTGTGGGCAGAACGTAGAATTGTTGAGTGTTAAACCTGGCGGTACGTACAGTAACCGCTGGGCTTCCTGTTCCACACTCTGCAGTCAACATGTGCAGTGATGTGCCACGTAGCTGTGATGCTGCTGTTTTACTGCCCCAAGTTCGGCAAAGTTTCCAGTCCTGTGTTTATTTATAGACGCTGCCAGTTGCCCAGACCAGGAGGTTAGCCGGCGGTGAATGCGAACGGCTGTTGAACAGCCTGTGCGTGTTGCTGTGGCGCGGCAGCTCGAGCCGTTCTCACGCTCTGGCCCAGACGTGGGCCTGAGGCCTGCAGACCGTGAAGCGGTAATGCTGGTGACTGCAGTCTACGCTCGTCTGCGATATTACGCAACGTCAAGTAGTAGTCCTGTACCGACGTTTCGGGACAACGTATCGGTCCCATCTTCAAGGGTCAAGAAGTCCAAGAAGCCTTACCGACTTGTCGGGACCCGTACGTTGTCCCGAAACGTCGGTAGAGGATTACCACTCGTCGCTGCGTAAGACCCCAGAAGAGCGCAGATCTCATCAACATCGCGGCGGAAGCCGGAAGTCACACTCGAGTCCAGTGTGCGCCATATGGCCTGCTTTCTGAAGTCTGTGCAGATGATAGGTACGTTTGTTTAGCACCACTTTGCGTACTGGTTGGTGATTCCCCTCGTTTTGTGCGATTGGGGTTCCCACGGCGGCGACTGCCGATTGTTGTGATGTCGGATGTGACCGCATGTAGTTTGGTGGAATGTGCCGACGTTTCAGAGGAACATATTGCCTCCATCATCAGGGTAGACGACAACCTTCCTTTCGCATTTTGATCACCAAATGTTCTGACCGACATGACACCTTTCCCGCTGCGGTGCTTCCCCGTTTATTTCTAACGCCGCTGGGTGTCAGTCTACCGGGCGGAGGGGGTAGTGTACAGGCGTCAGTCTACCGGGCGGAGGGGGTAGTGTACAGGTGTCAGTCTACTGGGCGGAGGGGGTAGTGTACAGGCGTCACACAGGCTCCGAGGATGAAGCCCTTGCTGTACAGTCAGCCGCAAAATACAGTGTCACTGCACTGGTGTGAGGTGCCGCGCGTCGGCACTGCTTCATGTTCAGAGGGCGTCCTGCTGCGTCCCCTTAGTAACCAACCGCATGCAGCAGAGGCCTTCTTGAGCAGTCAGTAAATAAATCCCGTGCGTGTCACGCAACGTGAGTTCTTGCCGTATCAGTACTGCGCCAGTCCCCGCTCTCCTGTCACGTTTCTTTATCATTCCTTTCAGTATTATCCTCCCACCATGCCTGATTTTTCAAATTGGTCTCTTTCTATGGGCATTTCTCAATTACGCATTTTTAAAAATTAGTATATTACATCTGTATATTGGTTCACAAACTTTTGTAATATCTCGAGGTATCCATTTTTTTAACGCGCCTCCCTCAGGTTGTCCACATGAGTGGCCGAAACATGCAGGAGGTATACTGTGTTTATAATATACTGTGTACTTCGGTACTCTTATGCGCATTTGTTGGTTTCAGCTGCCATATCTGGTCTCTGTCAGTTTTCCCCTCCCAAGGCCAACACGCCCGCCCTTTTTCCCTTAGCCGAACAGTATCCTTCCATGCTGTTGACAGTTTGCTGTTCACGTTTCACCCCATGTTACTGTGAGCGTTCATACAGCGGCAGTAAGTAAATACAGACGTTGGCGTCTTCACGACGGTGCTTGCTCGCAGCCTGTGTGTCAGGTTCTACAAACGGTAGTCCGTAAGCAGTCCCTCAGGCTACCAGACAGGCATACCAACATTACAGTATCCTTCCATGTTCTGTAGCCCAGATATTGACGTCAGGCTTTTAACGTAAAGTGGCTTCCTTGCCATACTTTGTACTTTTAACCAATTTAATTGTTTCCTTTTATTTTGTTTTTTAAATATTAACAAGAATTTCAGGTTTGTCAGTTCGTTTGTCAGTTCTGCTGCACCAGTGTGAAATTCAGCAGATTCATCTCCGAAACGTCTGACTGCACTTGACAGTGTAACCGTAAAGTGTAGCTTACATTTTGTACTTTCCTGTTCATACGATGAAAGTACAAAATTACAGACGTACTTCACCCTCCGTGTGAATGCCGGGTACCGTTTGTCACTGTGCTGATAGCATCTGTTGTTATCTGCAGTTCATCGCCGCTGTCTTTATCACGCTTCTGATCCGTAATTGTGTGTCCTGCAGCAGTGCATGTGTGCCGTGTGTATTGTTGTGCGGCGTGCTGTTTCCGGGTTAAGGCAGTGCTTCTGTTCCGCACAACACGTAACAGCGCATTTAGTCATCACTCTGTTGAACAGTCTGGAGGCTTGCTGTACGGATGTCAGTAGCGATTTGTTCACAGTTAAACAGAACTGCTGAGCTCCATTAATTTGTGCGTGCCAATTTTGTGGAGTGTGCAGCTCACACAGAACGAAAGGAGGAACAAAGGGGACAGGAAGAATGTTATCGGAAATCATTGAGCAAAGAGAAAGCGATAGAACCCGTCTCTCTCCCCCGTTTCGCCATTTACTCTTGGAGAGAGAAGGAAGACGAGAATTTGTCGTAGTTTTCGTTTTTAGTTTTTTCTCCTTGTGCTTTGCGGTTTCCGCTAATTCACCCGGAAGGGGAGGAGAAAGACACTACGAAAGTTAGATGTGATTTGGTAAGTGCAGAGGGTTGGGACTCGTTCGCTTGCTCTGGTTAATCGTTGAACGCCCAGTGGTTACTGCACGTACCGCCAGGTGTAACACTCAACAATTCTACGTTCTGCCCACACAGTGTGTTTATGTGGTTTGTGTGGATCTCAGAACAAACAGCGATTATTTCCCTATACAGCATTAACTGGCTGGTTTTTATAACCGAGACGGAATGTGTTTACTGCGCGGTACGGACTGGGTCTCTAACTCTACGTTCTGCCCACACAGTGTGTTTATGTGTTTTGTGTGGATCTCAGAACAAACAGCGATTATTTCCTTACACAGCATTAACTGACTGGTTTTTATAACCGAGACGGAGTGTGTTTACTGCGCGGTACGGACTGGGTCTCTAAATATAATTCTACGTTCTGCCCACACAGTGTGTTTATGTGTTTTGTGTGGATCTCAGAACAAACAGCGATTATTTCCCTATTCAGCATTAACTGACTGGTTTTTATAACCGAGACGGAGTGTGTTTACTTCGCGGTACGCACTGGGTCTTTAAATATAATTCTGCGTTCTGCCCACACTGTGTTTATGTGTTTTGTGTGGATCTCAGAACAAACAGCGATTATTTCCCTATACAGCNTTTGTTCTGAGATCCACACAAAACACATAAACACACTGTGTGGGCAGAACGTAGAATTGTTGAGTGTTAAAACCTGGCGGTACGTAACGTGACCACTGGGCTTTGAAGGTTAAGACGGTAAATGGAACGTTTTACGCTCCAGTAAGCGGAACGTCCAAACATTTAACACCGTCTTCGTGAGCAACATAGGAATCATATCTCTGATACAGATGGGACTGTTTAAAAATCTAATCTTTTAATATATCGCGACTTTTCCGTCATACAAATTTCAGTCAAATTGTGTTGCAAGGCTGTAGGGGCCCAATATCATTTTCATGTCAGCGAACGGCGATGGATTGTGTTGAGGTTATTTTTTTGTGTGTGGTACCCTTTTATGATAATGCAGTTTCCTCGAGATAGAGCGGCCGGGGCTTGAAGCTGACCACTTACCTTCATCTAGCGCCGAGGCTGAAAGTGAGTGGAGCTGCACCTCTAGTACCCTATACGGTTTCATGTCTTTGACAGGGACAGATCCATTCGTTCTATATACATCACCACACTCATATTCCAGTTGGTCGCCTTAATGCTGTAATTCTTCGTGATCCATTTGCGCCATGACCTGTTTTAATATTGTCTTACTATCTGCGCCTAGCCATCCCAAATGGCTTTTATTGCTGGGGCTGTCGACTGTCTGGTGCACATGCCTCTTCCCATGCCCTTCTCACCTCATCCGCTGCCACAGATTATAATTCTCCAGTTCATATGTTGATATTTATCATGCCGTTCTTGTTCTGCAGTGTGACGGTGTTGGATTCCTGTTGTCATGGAAACGAGAGGGTTGCTTCTGCCGTGAGATGGCGTAGTGTCGAGTGACGTCACTCGGACGTGCCACACGTGACGTCAGAGGAAGTGGGCTGGAGCCGCGGTGGCGCTGTTTCGTGGAGAACGGCTTATCACACCGCCATCCGGTACAGGTACGGGTACAAACTGACAGTCGCTTAGCTAGTAAGCAATTTTCGCGCCTTTAATGGAACCGGAAGTTTCATTACTGTTTACCCCCCCCCCCCCCCCCGCATGAATGCAGTCCACATTCTCACGTTGTTTCGGTGACGTTGCTTAATTTTACATTGACTCATGTTTAACCCGTGTGTTTACGAATGTCAGCCATTATCAGCTTTTTCATGTATTTAAAAGAGAACCGCTACAATATGCACGCTGTCTGTCTGGCTGTCTGGCTGTTCTGAGTGAAAGTGAAACAGTAATGCAGTAGTGCAACTCTCGCCTTGCGCAGGATTGTGTATGTTTTGTTGTGTGGTGCAAGTCCGGGTATCAGGTTAAATTTCCTGTGCGTGAGTAACCTGTTCGGACGAAACAACAAACATGAAAGTACTTTCCTGTCCAGTGCTCGCTAGTCTGTAAAAGGGCATTGCTTTGCTACAAGGTTCCCAGGCTTCGCCCGTTTGTTCTTCTGGTAAGAACAGCGTGTAGGTGAAGATGAGTACGGAGCATTGGTGGAACGGTACTGACAGGGGAAAACCGAAGTACTGGCAGAAAAACCTGTCACAGCTCCGCTTTGTCCACCAAAAATGACATATGTATTGGCATGGAATCGAACCTGGGCCTTGCGGCGAGAATAAAATTGATCTTAATTTATATTTAAGGATCCAGTCCGTACCGCGCAGTAAACACTCCGTCTCGGCTATAAAAACCAGCCAGTTAATGCTGTATAGGGAAATAACCGCTATTTGTTCTGAGATCCACACAAAACACATAAATACACTGTGTGGACAGAACGTAGAATTATATTTAAAGACCCAGTCCGTACCTCGCAGCAAACACACTCCGTCGCGATTATACAAACCAGTCAGTTAATGCTGTATAGGGAAATAATCGCTGTTTGTTCTGAGATCCACACAAAACACATAAATACACTGTGTGGGCAGAACGTAGAACTGTTGAATGTTAAACCTGGCGGTACATAAAATGACCACTGGAGGTATGAAGGGACAGCGTTCTCAGTATTGGAAATACACGTCGTCCGGTCGGTAATTCGCTACCTCACTGTAGAGACTCTCGGTGATTCTGGGATTTGACGTGGACAGATTAGCAGCTGTACAGATCTCTTCTCCAAGCAGTTCGGTTTTCCCCAGTCAGTTACCATTCTGCCATTTTACTGTATACATGATCTTTTTTCTTCCGTCGCCCGGCCCCCCCCCCCCCCCCCACTGTTCCTCTTCGTGCCGCTCAGCATGCTCCATTATTTGTCATGAGAGCTGTATGCCATGTTAGGAGGCGCGCCAGTTCGCGCAGGGCCGCCACAACACGAATTGATGGGGCGGTAACCCGGAAGATGATCTGGTTTGGACCTCTGTCAGGTCATTGGCTGTGCTGACTGAGGACGTTCGTGGTTCTCTTCAGTCGCGGCAGCAAAATTCCGGGGTTGTATCGCTCGATTAAGCTACGAACACGTCCTTCCAAATTCCTTCCGTTTCATCAGTCGTGCTGTTACACCGTTCGACGCTGTACTGAGCTACGCAAGAACTGCGCGCGGAAACGTAGGCCTGAGGGAAGGCAGACGGTGGTGATGGTTGTAATGAGCAGAGCGCAGTGAGGCGCTGTACAGTATTGGCTGCTGCTGGCGGCGGGAACAAAGCATGTCCTGCTGCGAAGTGCTCGCTCTTCTTTCCGGTAACGGTGGGCAGGTATTAAGGTAAAACGTTGAGAAGTGAAGAAGGCGAGGTGGTGGTAAGTGCAGTGTGCAGCAGAGGGGAGAATCTGAGCATTTGGCTTGAGTTTTGTGTTTGGAAGGCAGCATTATGGCAAAAATTTGATGACGTCCCGGGTTACCTAAATGAGTTCCCAACGCTTTGTCCCAGTTATGAAGACCGACCCACTTCATGCTCTGTGGGGAAATAATCGCAATTTATTGTGCAGATTGTGGAGAAAACGTAAATGCGCGGTGTGAATAAGACGCAGTATTTTGAAATGTGGTGGTTGTTGCAGTTACCGCTGTGCTGTGAAGGCAGTGTGTGCACTGATGTGCCACGTGCGCAGTGCCAGCCGGTGGTCTGCTGATTGCAGGCTGCTGTAGCGATGCACAGTTTGCAATAATGACAGTGGCTCGCGGTTTGTTGATTGGTGTTCTTGTGGTGCAGAGCGATCGGTCTGCAGGCGTGCTGTCACGGCCAGTGACGACGTGCATGTGCTGTGCTCCATACAGCCTAAAGTATTCTGTGAAATGTGTTACTGGTTGGTAGGCTTTCTTTACGAAGTAAAAAGGACGCCTGACGTGGATACTACGTCCGTCCGTCCGTCCGTATGACCATCGATGACCTAACATCAGTGACTAATCCGTTTGTTGGGTTTTCATTACATTCGGCATCAGTGGCCGAAACATGTGGGAGGTGTACAATGTTTATAACATACTTTCGTACACTTGCGTGCGTTTGTTAGTTCGCTGCCGTGTCTAATTGCTCAGTGGACGGTCCTAGATCGTTTAAAATGTGATTACCGGTTTTGAGCGTCTGTTAATTTAATCTTGTGTACAGCGGATCGCTTGATTGAATTACATGTTGTGTGTGTCCTGTGTACGTGTTTTTGTTTGACCCTCTTCTCAGTAAGGTTAACCTGAAATACATGTAAAGACCCAGTCCGTACCGCGCAGTAAACACACTCCGTCTCGGTTATAAAAACCAGGCAGTTAATGCTGTATAGGGAAATAATCGCTGTTTGTTCTGAGATCCACGCAAAACACATAAATACACTGGGCAGAACGTAGAATTCTAGTTAAAGACCCAGTTCGTACCGCGCAGTAAACACAGTCCGTCTCGGTTATAAAAATCAGTCAGTTAATGCTGTATAGGGAAATAATCGCTGTTTGTTCTGAGATCCACACAAAACACATAAACACACTGTGTGGGCAGAACGTGGAATTGTTGAGTGTTAAACCTTGCGGTACGTACAATAACCACTGGGCTTTGACGTGTTTAACTTAGGACTGTCATAACGCTGCACTGCATGAGGGCATGTTCAGACGTGAAGTGCGCATGTCACAACTGACCACTGCACCACAGTATCCGGTTCAACGCCCATCAGCTTTAACCCTCGTCTGTAACCAGGTTTGTCTGTTTGACCCTTGGGTGTGAAAGGCTGGACTGTAACTCGCAGTCCCACGTGGCATCAGCACCGTACAGCCGCCAGTTCCCAAAATAACTTCCAGAAGACGTGGCTGTGCTGAGCGACGGCGACAGAGTTGGTCTGACATGCAAGCAAAAAACCCGCCCGGTTATTCTGGCATGCGTGTGTTCGTATGTGTTAGACATGGCGGTAACTATGCGTACCGTACCGTACCGTAACACACAGACACTGCTGTACCCACTGCTGCACTTTATGGAAGTAGTTTTATAATGCCTGATGGTGGATTTTTATTATGGCCGAAACCTGTTGCGGCGCAGTATACATTCGGACGCTGCACAGTAAAATTGCGATTGACTGCCCCTGTTCCTCGGTTTTTGGAATTGTGTTTCATAAAAAAATCATATTAAGAACGAGATGTCATTCTTTTACAACTCTTAAAATTCCCAGTGTAATTTAGCGGGAAACTTCGGCAGCTTGCGTTATAGAGTAGGCCTGTGTGCAGTTTGTTGCAGTAAGCTAATGAATGTTAAAAGCCAAACCCGTACGGCTTGTGCCAGCCACAGGTTTTTAATTTGTGATCGTCCGTGTGCAGACTTGAATATTGTCGTATTTCCTGGTGGTGTGGGACAGTTCATCGAATGATCCGGAATTCAGGACTGGAAAATCGAACGTAATCAGTAATAAAGGCATACTGTTATGACGTAACAGTTATAGTGAAGGTTAAAAAAATGTAAAGAACTCTTTACTTTTGTGGTTCTTGGGTTGATTACGAAAGAATGAGAAATGTGAAATGCCTTGTGCCTTGTACGCGATGTGGTGTAGCAGGCGGGTGCCGGCGGCCAACTGTCTGCGCCATGGCAAGGTCCACAACGCTGAAGGCAATGTGAATGTGCACAAAACTGCATTTCGCTTCCCTCATCCCGGTGAAGACAGTCAGTTAGTGGCCCAGAAAATGTTTGCTTTTTATTCGGAGCATCCTACCTTACGTACACATGTGTAGCCACACCCACGGACCCGTAGAAAAGAGGTTCGGACGTGCATCTCCCCCTCTTTCTCCCCCTGCTCCTGTTCCCTCTTCCCTAAGGACCCTGTTACGTCCTCTGTTGCGCCCTGTATTAATCTGTTCCTTCTCTGTCTCAGTTCTGTTGTGCCATGCTGTTCGTATCTGCGTGCTAACTGTGTGAGTCCACTACCCGCACCTGGCCTGCACGTGCTGGCAGCGTCTCTCTATTCTCTTTCGCCATTTCACTTAAATTTTTAATTGTTATCGAAGTGCGTACGAGCTGCTGTGCCTGCAGCCACTGTGTCCTGGTCATGTCTTAACACGCTGGGAAGGTCACAGTGTTATAACAAATAATTTTTGTGTCTTTCCTGTTTTTACGCTTCAGTATTCAGTGTACAGTTGGACAGATACTGTGTGGTTGAATTATGTGTTTTCCAGGATTCAGGACTTCTGGGATATGACGCTTTGTTGTTGCGTGAGTGCTTCCTGACGCCTCGAAGGAATGTAGTGACTTGATCTTGGTGCTTGAGGGGTTCAACAAGAATTCAGCCGTTGAAGCTGAAGGCCCTGCATTTGTTCGAAACGTCGGGAAACACTAATGCAGCAACGCACTCTCACTTCCCGAAACAGCACCGCTGTGGAGACTTGATATCTGGCGTAGTTCTGCTCTTGCGCCTTTATTACGGATGCTTAATTAAGTGTTCTGTTCGCAATTACAGTTTCAGCGCGTGGGCGATATTTTCCGTCTGAGAGCGAGACGTTTGTGGGTGAAATTATTAGGTTATACTCTGCAGGCGCTTTATTTAATTTAGAGGCAGCCCGTCGCAGTAGTCAGCAGGCGTCGCAATGTGACGAAGGTTTGCGTGGACACAGATCATTTTGGTAGTGGGTTCTTAACTTGTGACAAATGGCGTCGACTGCAAGCCATAGACTGAGGCAGGTTTTGGACCAGGCTGAGGATCTGAAGATCGAGAGAAGTCGCATTTAGAGCAAACGTGGGATATCGATAGACTCAGTGCTGAATTCATTATACTGTGATGAACTCAGTAAATTGAAAAACTTTTCCTCTCCATATTCCCCCCCCCCCCCCCGGCCTGCCTTGGCTTAGAAACGTGACTGGGCAGGCAGGCTGTGCCTCGCACAAACACGCAGAAGTTTGATTAAAGGTCCGGAATTGACGTAAAAATGTGTCTTATTAAGGCTCGATCATTTTATTCTTTCTTCCTGCTGGTCTTGCAGTGGTTTTCTGTACCCCTTTTTCGCCAATTTTTGTGAAAAACAAGACAGCAACAAGCGTATTAGAATGATCACAACGCGCAGTACGTGACTTACACAGTGAACAGTTTTAGAAAACAGGTGGGAGGTTGCTGGGTATGACGTAATTTATTGGTGAGGAATACCTGACAGGCCTCACAGTGTGAGTGAACAGCTGTGTCCGATATGGGATTTCAAATTAAAACTTCTATCTTTCAAGATCAAGATTAACCTGAATTACATATAAACTAGTATGCTGGTGCCCGGCGACCCGGGCAGTATAGGGATACATATTTACGTATTTACCGTGGAATCCCAGCGACCCATAGTGGCAAGGCACCTTTCATGTACGCAGTTACTGTGGAAACCCCGCAATCCGGGCAGGCAAGGCACGCACATCTAAAGCAGTTAACGTGGAAACCTGAAGAATGTGTATGCCTGTGTATTACAATATCGTAGTGGTGCCCGCAGTTATTGTGAAAACCCGAATAATGTGTACGTATGTATATTATACTATCGTATTAGTGCCCGGCGAACCTTTACGTAGTTAACGTGGCAACCCCAATTACTCGTGTCTGTTACGTACCATCCGCGCGTCCGTCAAACTGAATTCTATGTCTTGTCTTTTCCTGCCATTTGGTGGCAGTCCATGAAACTTCAATGTGGGAGTGTGACAGAGACTGACAGCGTTACGGTGTATATAAGATGGCCTTACTGCTTGCTGAGGGCAAAAGGTTGAAGCGTTTGAAGGAAAAGCCACAACATAAAACCCCATACCATGATTTAAGTTTTTTGTGGAGAAGAACCCCGCAGCAGACGCTACGGAAGCACCGCAACCTTAAGGCTTCTCGTGCAACCGCAAGATGAAGCTTATTATTATTATTATTATTATTATCATCATCATCATCATTTTCCTGGTAATTGAGCACTGATGGAATGAAATTGACAAGGGAAGCCCGAAATACTCGGGGAAACCTATCCCAGTGCCACTTTGTCCACCACAAATCCCACGTAGACTGACCCGGGATCGAACACGTGCCTCCGCCTTAGGAGGCGGGCGACTAACTGCCTGAGCAGTTGCACGACCTTAGATCATAAGTTACACAAAAGAGAACATAATTTACGAATATTTCTTTGTTATTTTATATCTGCGTGATTAGCCATTTAAAGACTGAGGTTATGATGAATTATATATTACAGGCTAAGGTTGTACCGCGCAGTAAACACTCCGTCTCGATTTTAAAAATCAATCAGTTAATGCTGCATAGGAAAGTAGTAGTTTTTTGTTCCGAGATCCTTACAAGACACGTAAATAAAGCTGAATTATATTACAGGCTGAGTCTGTACCGCGCAGTAAACACACCCCGACAGGGTTTTAAATTGAGTCATTTAATGCTGTGTGGGGAAAGAATCGCGGTTTATTCCGAGATACATATAAAACATGTAAATAAAGCTGAATCATATTACAGGCTAAGATCGTACCGCTCAGAAAACACAGTTCTCTGTATTTACGTCTCCTGACATCTAGTGGCGGTCTGTGAAACTCGAACATTCTCGTAGTTGTCCTGCCATGTGGCAGCGGCCCATGGAACTCCAAGCGTTACATACCTTTGCATTACTGAATTTTTATATAGATAGCATGAGAGCATTAGGCATGTTATATTAGAATGAGTACATCAGTTGCTGCAGTATTTTCACACTGAAATGCTACAGTATGTGCAGTTATATAGCATGAGGGCATTAGGCATGTTATAATAGAATGAGTGACTCAGTTGCTACAGTATTGTGGCACTGAAATGTTGTAGTGTTATGTTACGTGCAGCTGCATATGAATCACAGCATGTAACTGCTGTTGCATTCCAATATTACCACATTTAAAACACTGGAATTTCGTGGTGGTGTTGTATTACCTTCATTCACGCTTGATTCCATATACATATCATTTACCGTAACAGCATAAATATTGTAAGAGCATAAATGTCCACTGTTACCACATTCAGAGTTTGTGATTACACTCGAAAGCGTTTTCATAGGCCTGTTTATTTGCGTCTCCTGACATCTAGTGGACATCTATGGAACTCCTTTCTGAGAGTTCTGTCTCCTGCCATCTGGTGGCGATCCATGGAACTCCCACGCAAGGCGAAAGAAACGTTACTCACATTTATTATAGATATTCAGTCCGTACCGCGCAGTAAACACACTCCGTCTCGGTTATAAAAACCAGTCAGTTAATGCTGTATAGGGAAATAATCGCTGTTTGTTCTGAGATCCGCACAAAACACGTAAACACACTGTGTGGGCAGAACGTAGAATTATATTTAAAGATTCAGTCCGCACCGCGCAGTAAACACACTCCATCTTGGTTATAAAAACCAGCCAGTTAATGCTGTATAGGGAAATAATCGCTGTTTGTTCTGAGATCCACACAAAACACATAAACACACTGTGTGGGCAGAACGTAGAATTGTAGAGTGTTAAACGTGGCGGTACATATGCCTAAAATAATTGATGGGTCTGAAAGGGTTAACTGTCCTCAAGTACCACAGGGTTGTAGCAAAATGAATAAACACCCCGCGGCCCCGTAAAAATATGACGGGGGGTTAACATAATATTCATACTGCGTCTGTAGCTATGATTTACACAGTCGAACCTTCAGTCGATCCGTTCGTATATATTACAGTCCCGGAGGGATACTGTGAAGTCACATTTCCAATAAATTTTCATGCCACGAATGTGAAAATGTCTTAACTTGGTAGAGTTTGTCGGCAAAGTACGACGTTGCAGTGCCAACCGAAAAATAGGTGCCCCTTTCCAGTTCACTGCTTCATAAAGACAGCTGCCATCTGGCGTAACTGTCCTCAGCTAATCGCAGGCAGACTGTGCAATGTAGGTGTTAATTTGCATGCGGGTTTCGTTCCGTAAAGGCGCGCGTAAACAATGATTCGCGCAAATTAAAACCAGTTATCCCATTGAGCTTTGCATTGTGGGGCTGATTTTCTGTGTAGGGGATACTGGCGCCGTCTGTTGGGAAAAGGATCCCTCACAGCGATCTTCTGATTTTTTTGAGTTGGCGGCCAGTTTTGTCAGCGTCTTTTCATCCTGTGTAACGTGCAGCGCGTTATTTTAACTTTCACACGTGGATCTGTAATAGGATATATGTATTACTATTCTTACCACCACCACCACCACCGCCACCGCCGCCGCCACCGCCGCCACCGCCACCACCGCCGCCACCGCCACCACCGCCACCGCCACTGCCACCACCACCCCACCACCACCACCACCACCTACTACTACTACTACTACTACTACTACTACTACTACTGCCACTACTACTTAGGAGGGGCCGGGATAGCGCAGTCGGTATAGCGACTCGCTACGGACTGGACGGTCCTGGAATCGAATCCCGGTGGTGGCGAGATTTTCCGCAACCGTCCAGACCGGCCCTGGGGCCCTCCCAGCCTCCAGTACAATGGGTACCGGGTCTCTTTTTCTCTGGGGTAAAGTGGCCGGGGCCTGGAGTTGACCATCCACCTCCCTCTAACGTCGAGGTTAGGGAAAGAGTAGTTCTGTATCTCTACCCCCCTCTGGGCCTTTATGGCCTGTTATGGGGTGCACGTGACCTTTTAACCTTTTTATATTATAACAGCGCGTTATTTAAAAATCGCGCACAACGAGACCGCGTAAAGCACGGCCGCGTGTGCTTGTCATGCGTGGACGTCAGAACGGCAAGCCTTGATGTGTGTGCCCTGTCCGATACTCCTTCCCCTCAGTTATGAAGTTGGTTAGCATTGGTCGAGGAACGTTGGCTTGTACATCCTGTAAATTAGAATGCCAGCCGAACACTGTACCGCCCCTAAACAACCCGTCCAGACATTGCAAGTCAGCGGTACAGTCTCGTATTTATGTTTATTAACCACTTTCATGCACGTGTCTGCGTGTGTAATGTGCGTGCCGCACTTACATCTCTTTTGTAACCATCCGTATGCCTACATGTCTGAATTATTGCTGAGCGCAGCTGTGGAAAGCCCACAGGATCCAACCGAAGGAATTATTCATCTGCTCCTTCGATTTTCTCTCCGACACCAGAATTTTTGTGCCTGAACGCAGTCCCACTGCGCTGTGCAGTGACTGTGTGCTGGCTGTTGTACAGCGCACTTGTAATGGCAACGGCATAAGCAAGTGGCGGCAGTTACAGTGCTGCCAGTACACCTGCCTGTAATGTGTTCACAGAGTTGCTTGGGCACAGGAACGCCCCCTAACTAAATGTAACGTAAGATTTTCAAAAATGTGGGATAGTGAGGACAATGTTCAGAGCGTTCCTAACACTGTAAATTGTTCAGAAAGTTTTGGGGGAATGTTCAGCATGTTCGTGGGACGGTGCTAAATGTTCAGCAAGTTTGTGACAAACTGCTGTGAAGTGTGAGTTAGTCTATACGTGCTGCTGACAGTTGGGCCGCAGCGAAGGCTGTGGACAGGTTGCTTGCGTAACCCACACACGTCAACATGTCTCCGAGTTATTCATTTTGAGGCAGGTTTTTGTATTTGCCGGTTGTTCAGGAAGGCAGTCGAATATGCCCAGTCATTTTCGTATCACTTTATTACACTTGACTTCAGTATATAAAGAAAATAAACCAACCGGGTGGGCTATATATAATTTATTTACTGTCGATGCAACATGTTTCGGCCTAAGTGGCCATCATCAGGGGTGACAACGAAACTCTAGAAGCTTTCAAGACATTACGTGTTAAAGTTTTTAAAGGTGAACACAATGTAACAGGTAACGTTAACCTGCAAAGTGTATTAAAACATACACTTGTAATTACGCTATTGCTCAGTCCGTATGGAACAGCTGGGCTCTTCCTGGACGGGTTTCATGAAATTTGATACGTGACAATTTTTCTAAAATCGGTCGAGAAATTCAAGTTTCGTTAATAGCTGACAAGGATGACGGGTACTTTACATGAAGACTCGTGCACATTTGTGACAGTATCTCGCTAAGTTCTTCGTAGAATGAGAAATGTTTCAGGCGAGATTTGTAAAGAAAACCAAAGCACACATTTTTCCGAAAATTGTGCCCATTATGGGGCGATGTGGCAGTTATAGTAGAGCCAGACAGGCCACAGGTGACAAGAAAATACGGCGCATGCGCTTTGCATGCCGGGTAACTAAGGTTACAGACACACACTGAGTATATGTAATACTTGTTGCTTTTCCACGGCAGCAGTGGTTACGCGAACGCTCTTCAGTTTCGTACGTACATTGCCTGTCGTGTTGTAATTTATCACACACTTTCAAGGGGCCTGTAAGAGAGTCAGGTGAACCGTTGATGACGTCAGCACAGATTCGATGATCCTGTTGGAACCGAAACTGGTTAGTTGGGTTCGTCTGTTGGGTGTGCAAACGCCAGCGAACTGGGTGTTCACGGCCCGGATCTGTGATCCAGCATTTGTCTTTCACACCGTTCTGCGGCGAGAGGAAGAAACAGCGTGATGATCAGCACAGAAATGTAATCTCAGTTCGGTTTATTTCTGCTGGTATGACTAAAATTACTTCAATAGTAATTTTAGAGCTTGTTGTTTGTGTGATAGATTCTTTGAAACAATAGAACAGCGTCGCAATTCGATCAGCAGGGCGCAGTTCATTTTACGTCCACAGACCGGAACACAGGCCGCCAGTGCATCGTGCCGGCCCGGGCACCTGCAAGTTTAGTCCCGTTTCTATGCAAATTCATTGTCTCCAAATTAAAGCCAGAAGTGTATGAAAATTTTATTCTGAAATCAACGAAACAGGAAGTCCTTTGTGTTACGCTTTTTCCGTGAAGTTCGCAGCGTACGATTTCCGCTAACATTGTGTGTCTGTCTCACAGTTGGTGGGTTTGGGGTGGGACTGGGGGGGGTGTACCGACATCCTTTTATTGTTTTCACGTTCCTGCTTCCTGGCTTGCGCAGTTGATGGGGCACTGATACAGTGGACAGTGGTGGGTAGAACTAAAGTGCGTTTCTTCAGTTGCACCCAGCCCTTGTTTTGCGCGCTAGCTGCGTTCCTGAAAACATGGAGATAAATAGAAAAGACATAAGCAGAAAATGATATTGCCATCAGGGATGAGGGGTTAGCGTAATAGAACACAACCACCCAGAGGGCGTTAAACCGAAATTCAGTGCAAATTAAGAAGTGGTGTAAATTGGTAAGGGTATTAAATAAAAAAGGCGTAAAACAAACGGGCCCAAAACAAGGGCTGGGTGTATTTTTATGTTTGCGATTCTGTTGATGCTTTTGGGTAATTGCATCCAGGAGGATGAGCTGGACTGTGCATGTAGCATGTATGGGAGAGACGATAAATGCATACAGAGATGAGGTGACGAAATACGAAATAAAGAGACCACTTGGAAAAACTAGACGTAGATGGGGATAATACTGAATTGGATCTTAAAGACATAGGATCGCAAAGTGTGGACTGGATTTATTTGGCTGAGGATAGGAGTAAGTGGGCGGGGGGGGGGGGCTGTTACGGACACGGTACTGAACTGTCTGCTGTCATAAAGTGTGGGCATTCCTAGACTTGCTGAGGAAGTATCAGCTTCTCAAGAAGGACTGCTCCGTGGAGTGAGACGATTCTGTGTAGGGCACTAAATTGCTGTGTATTGTAAGAACGAAACGAAATAAGCAAGTACATTTTGTGGACAAAGCGCAAAGTTCCTTGATCTTAAAAAGGTGATAGTGCAGTTACTGCAGTGTTTTAAAGGGTTAGTAGAGACACAAACAAAAACTGCATCATCAGCAGCAAAAACGACGTAAACAACAACACTCACGTGCTGTTCACAGTTCCACATTTGTTTCCTTGTTGTTGGGTTCATTTAAATGTTAATAGTAGTGTTGTGTCGTATCGTATCGTTTCGTAACGTATGCACGTAACTCGAAGATGCAACGCGAGCAACGCTGTAATGATAGGGACAGACGGGACGACATTGCAGTTAATTTACTCACTCATGCTTTAACAACACACGCTGCACGCTCATCTGTGACTGCAGTAGACAGACGCAAGTACAGGCATGGACACAAGTCGCGAATAACAAGAATCGTTAGGGTAAGTTCGCGGTCGTTGTATATTGCTTCCGAAGTCGTAATCCGTGGCGTGTCGAAAGGACGTACCGTGGTTACCTGTGTATCTGGCGGATCAAAGTGACTGACCGTGGTGGGCATGTATTTTGCGGCTTCGCAGACGAATGAGGAGTGGTTCAAATTAGGTACAATTTGGTTCCACATCTTTTTCAATCATCATTCCGCTATAACTCTACAGTTAGACGCTTTGCAGTCAAAACGCAAGTAATCTTTTGAACCCCAGTGGTTACCGTATGTGTCGTCACGTTTAACATTCAGTAATTCTACGTTCTGCCCACACAGTGTGTTTATGTGTTTTGTGTGGATCTCAGAACCAACAGCGATTATTTCCCTATACAGCATTAACTGGCTGGTTTTTATAACCGAGACGGAGTGTGTTTACTGCGCGGTACGGACTGAATGTTTATGACTAAGGTTAATATCAGTACGAAGATGTAAATAACTAAATAAACCATAAATTAATACGATAGGTTGGACTAGCAGCAATGAACCTGCGGGTTGCATAACAGCAGTACAGTCTGTTCGTGTTCTGAGGGCACACCAGGAAGTCCCATGGTTGGTGTGCATGGACCGTCGAGCGTTCTCACCTGACTGCTGTTCTGTACGCATTCCGTCCCCGTGGACCGTGTCAGCTAGTCGAGAGCGCTTGTTACTCTCGCAGTGTATCACCAGAGCGTCTGAAGTACTGGAGGGGAAGTATAACACCTCGAGGGAGGTATGGAGCCTGTGGATCCATGGGAGTTCTTTCAGTGGCTTCTGTATAATCGAGCGTTGTCTGTTGGTCAAGACGAACTTGTATCCATGAAGTAAATCGGCTTAAAGCGCGCTACATAAAAATAAGTAACCACAGACGATGGCCTGTGAGTGCGTGAGTGTTGTTCGGCACGGTAAGGACGCCACACGCGGCCAGTGCGCGGGTTATTTGATCGTGTGTAGTGTGGTTTGACTCTTTGTGCAGCGGTTTGAAGTGTGTCTGGGTGTGCTGGCGTGCCGTTGTGCATCGTCACCAGTTCGCCGTTGATTCTCGTACCGTTCGTGTCTTGCGTCAAAATGTAACACATGACATGTGGCGGGATTTATACAGCTACACCGGTCACTGCCGGAATTACAGAAAGTGAAATGTTACGTGCATAAAGACAGCAGTTTGAAGAATGTTGACTGCGACAGGCTGGTTGAAAACTACGAAGAGTGGAAGACGGGCTGACAGAGATACGGTGTGCAAGAAAATAAATGGGCTGCGCATAGCGTATCGGAGGGGGCTCAGAAGTCACTGATAGTGTGAAATCTGGTACTGGAACAGGCGATATTTATGTACATTCCTTGTGGTACTGTGACGGCATAGATTTTCTCAGGCACCACGAAATTCATATGACGGGAAGATCTGGCTCCGTAGCGTAAGCAGCAGACGGCTCTGGACATCTTGCTGTATGAAATTTGTCAAGAAACTGAAGATTGCGCCAACGTATCGTATCGTGTCGTGTGTGGAGGCAGTTGTTGTTTTGTGGCACAACACAACAGGCTGTTGCGCGGGTTTGTTTGACTGTGTCTGGGGGGCTAGGACAGGCTGCTGTGTCTGGCGCAGCGGCTTTGGTGCGGTGCTGAACAAGTCTGGTAACTCGCAGTGTTCTGCAGCTGGCTGGTTGCAGCTGACTAAGCACGCAAATACAAGCTGCGAACTCCCAACTTCATTCCATTTGAGTACCCACAGGCACTGCCACGTGTTGCCTGCTGTCGCGATGACGGGTGCTCTCGGAGGCTGCTTTTAGCTGTGTATGTTACAGGGACTGTTTAAAATAATTTCGCGATATCCGTAATTCTGTGAAGTCCGACATCAGTCCAAGTGACATGTGCAGATGCAGCTCTGTTACTGGCAGTATAAGGAACGAGACTTGAGCGTACCGCAGCGCAGCAGTCCTTAAGTACGTTTATAGCAGTGCTGTCCACATTTGTTGTCGCATTTGGATGACGTTCGGTGTAATGGACCTGACCACAGTGCTGCTGGGCCGTTGTCACTTGCTTGCAAGTCGGCACAGTGATGGGTAAATTGAATCACATTTACGCGTGTACCGTGATGCCGTGACATGTGTGCAAAGTGAAGAACGCCTTCGTGTCATGCACTACGTCACGCAGTGCACCCTTTGCAGTATTGCTTCATATCGACAATCAAAGCAGTTAGTTTCATGCAGCTGCAATTTTTACGTTGCATGAAATTGATTGCCTGCACCACTTTGTTTGGTGTGCTCACCACCTGTACAAAACAGGCAAGTGCTGTTTCAATTCCCATTCCTTACGTCGGTGCCCCAGCGTCCCCACCGTCAGACTACGTCAAGATATCTGAATCCTCCCCCAGTACTGCTGCCTTCCTTTTCTCCCTGGTGGCTGCGGGGGAGTGAACAGCATTGATACCGCTAAAGTGTCTGCTGCTGGCGAAGAAAGGGTCGAAGAGAAATTGGAGGATTGGGAGATAAATGTAAGGAAATATAGAGAAGTATAAAGAAATGGCGTTCTTGAGTACGAGGGCTGTACTTAGTTGCACACGACCAAGAATTGATAAGTGTTATTACCGGGTTGCTTGGCACGGTACACTCGCAGTGAGTGTTATTACCGGGTTGCTTGGCACAGTACACTCGCAGAGAGTGTTATTACCGGGTTGCTTGGCACAGTACACTCGCAGCGAGTGTTATTACCGGGTTGCTTGGCACAGTACACTCGCAGCGAGTGTTATTACCGGGTTGCTTGGCACGGTACACTAGCAGTGAGTGTTATTACCGGGTTGCTTGGCACAGTACACTCGCAGTGAGTGTTATTACCGGGTTGCTTGGCACAGTACACTCGCAGCGAGTGTTATTACCGGGTTGCTTGGCACAGTGCACTCGCCACTGACCTCTCCTAATCGACCAGTTCAACCTCCACGTTTTTGGGATGCTGTTTTTTTCTAACCGGCTTACTCCATGGAAGAGTGTGAGAAGCTGACAGTTGCGTAGACGGTCACAAAATTCTGGCATTTTATGCAACCCGTATGTCCGTTGTTTGTTGATGTAGTATCATGCGTTATGGCCGGTCACAGGCCCGTAAAAGTGGCCATTTCCGTCTCGTTGTGGTCAGCAGCTCACCCTGATAGCCAGGGGAGGGGGATGGTCACCCGCCATTTTAGGCACAGTTGTGTGCCTGTTGTGTCGAGACAGGTCTTGTAAAAGGAGCTGTGAGATGCAGTATGGAGGTTTTAACATTCAGCAATTCTACGTTCTGCCCACACAGTGTATTTATGTGTTTTGTGTGGCTCTCAGAACAAACAGCGATTATTTCCCTATACAGCATTAACTGACTGGTTTTTATAACCGACACGCAGTGTGTTTACTGCGCGGTACGGACTGGGTCTTTAAATATAATTCTACGTTCTGCCCACACAGTGTATTTATGTGTTTTGTGTGGATCTCAGAACAAACAGCGATTATTTCCCTATACAGCATTAACTGACTGGTTTTTATAACCGAGCCGGAGTGTGTTTACTGCGCGGTACGGACTGGGTCTTTAAATATAATTCTACGTTCTGCCCACACAGTGTATTTATGTGTTTTGTGTGGATCTCAGAACAAACAGCGATTATTTCCCTATACAGCATTAACTGGCTGGTTTTTATAACCGAGACGGAGTGTGTTTACTGCGCGGTACGAACTGGGTCTTTATATACAATTCTACGTTCTGCCCACACAGTGTGTTCATGTGTTTTGTGTGGATCTCAGAACAAACAGCGATTATTTCCCTATACAGCATTAACTGACTGGTTTTTATATCCGAGACGGAGTGTTTACTGCGCGGTACGGACTGAATATTTAAATATACGTTCTGCCCACACAGTGTATTTATGTGCTTTGTGTGGGTCTCAGAAGAAACAGCGATTATTTCCCTATACAGCATTAACTGACTGGTTTTCATAACAATGACGGAGAGAGTTTACTGTGCGGTACGAGCTGAGTGTTTAAAAATATAATTCAGGTTAGTTTTCGACCTTAAAGGGTTACCTAAGCACAGTGACAGTCATTTTCATCTGCACGGAGCTGTTGCCAGAAGGACAAACGGGCGAATCCTGGGAAGCCTCCAAGAAGCAATGATTTTTCGGAAATCCAGTAGCATTGGATAGAAAAGTACTTCCACTGTGTCTTTAAAGGGTTATTGTTGTTTCAAAGACCAACTGTCGGTTCAATAACTTTGATTTTACATCCCGTACCGACGTCAAGGTATAAGACGAAATGTCGTGTACACGTGTTCGCGTAGTTAGTGGTGCCTGGGTAATTCGATTTATTGTATCTTGTTTGTGTAATTGGAAGGCGAGCGCTTGGTGTGGTCGGCTGCGTGAAGCAGTTGATGTGCGAAGGCACGTTGTCGATTCTTGCACCATAGGTAGCCTCAGGGAGCGTAAAGTTCACAGAAATTCAGCAGTAAATTCATGCTTCACAGAAACGCATGTCGCACGTGTCGTCCGGTTGTGATGTGATGGAAATAATCGCTGTGTATCGTGAGGATTCCCTGCGGGAAAAATGCAGAGATTTCTCATGCCAGACTAGATGGTAGCCCCTGCGTATAATTACGCTTGCTGTTTAATTATTTAAAGCCCAGTGGTAACTATACGTACCGTGTGCTGAACATGCACAAACTCCGCATGTGTTCCGTTGCACACTCACACTTTTGTAAACAGCCTTATCTGATTGGTGCTTACGCCTCACAAGGCCGGTGATGTGGTTGTGGAGTAGCGCGTGAATAGTGGGGTGTGCTGTATGTGGTGCTAATTGATCAGCATCGATTACTCTCGATGCTTACAGTGTCTGTCTGTTAAGAACGGGTCGTGAGAGAACAACACGGTGTCTCGAGGTGATAAATAAACACGTTGGTGATTATTTGACTTGTGTCACGTTTACCGACAGACGGCGGGTAACGGGCGAGTCACCAGCATGTGTACACGTGCACTGACCCAGTGCTGTTGTGGCAGGTTGGGCAGACGTCCCGTTCTTAAAGAGATTGCCCCCGTTTTGAGCCACTGATCCCATTGTCCCGAGAAAATGTTAAAGGTGCGCCAAATGTCCCGTTTAAAAAAAAGCGTCCAATTTTTCTGATTTTTCCTCTTTTTCGTAAACTCTACCCTAACTGTGCAATTTATTGCAAATTATTAAAGAGTTTTACTCTATTTCCAGTGGCCTTTTGCACAGCTGTGTGACTTTAAATGGGTTTTGTTAAATATCCATACATGTTTGTGTGCTGTTCGACAGTGTGTCCAAAACATATCCAAAATTGACACCAACACACTAAAAGCAATAGATGGAGATGAACTATTCATCGAAGTGAATCCTGTGAAGAATATATGTGAATCTAGGATTGATCATTAGAAGCAATGCGGCGTGAGGACTAGCGGCAGGTGACTGAGACAGTTCAATGAAAAATGACATTACTTTCGGGAACACAGTACACATTGTGACTTTTGTGTTAGGAACACCGGGCGCAAATGCGTCGTGAGAGGGAGTTTTTTCTTTCATGGACGCATTTTAGACTGATGAAAGGAACCAGATGTCCGTTGAAACTGTTCAGGTTATATTAATAGCAAAACCACATTTTAATGACTTTTTTATATGGACTTTTACAGTTTCATAAGGGGACAGCCAAACGTTTTGGAAGAAATTCGGCCATATAAAAAATATGACAAAGATATTAGTAGTGTGTCCTGGACCGTCCGCTCAGTAACGATTTGTGTAATTTGACAGTGTGAATGTTAGACTGAGACAGCGATAGATATGTACGTGACCTGTGTTAGTGTCAGTCAAGCCAAACGGTTACGGCCAGTTGGCATGAAGCGAGTACAAGAGAATTGTTCTAACTAGTGTGACGGTCGAACCATGTCAACTCACCGTGAGTGTCCCGCTGCTTTGTTTTATAAATCTGGTCACCCTAGCCTGTCCCCGAGTGACAGATGTGTGTCGGATGTTCCAGTCGTGGGAGTCTGATGTTAGACTTGCTGTTGCAGGCTGGACAGTGGTGGTGGTGGTGGTGGTGGTGGTGGTGGTGGTGGCGGCGATGATGATGATGATGATGATACAGTAATCCATTTCCTGTTGCAGATGTCCTGACACTGGGCCGCTCAGGGGCAGCAGGATGACAGCTCCTGACGAGGACTATGGGCGGCGGGAAAGACTGCTACTGCACCACCCCCACCAGTACCCGCCCCCTGGTCCCACGCCCCCACTTGGGGCTGGAGAGCGGTACATACCAGCCCCAACACCACCCCCAGGGGATCGTTACATCCCTACATCTGGCGAGCGCTATCTCCCGTCATCAGGCGAGCGTTACCACCAAAGTTCCTCGGCGAGCGACAGGTTCCTGGCCACTTCGAGTTCCACAGAACGTTACTTGTCTCCTGCAGACAGGTTCCTTCCAAGCGCTTCTAGTGTCACGAGCGACCGATATCTCTCTCCGCCAGCTCCAGCACCGAGCGACCGGTTCCTTCCTCCCTCTACACCGGCTGCAGGTGAACGTTACCTGCCGGCACCTCCAGCAGCAACACCTGGCGGGCCGGGCGACCCTTACATGCGCCGCGATCTGGGTTACCACCACCACTACCGGCTGCCGCACCCCTCATACCACCCCCACCACCCCCATCACCAGTACCATTCACACTACCACCACCAACGTGCTCTGCCCTCCGCGCCGCACCATCGCTCTCTCAACTACCATCCTCACGTGGTGCCGTCGCCAAACAGAAACCACAACCGATGCTGCCCTTCGCCAAGTCACTACGGCCCTTCAGCAGATCCTCCTTTCATCCTGTCTTCAGCCGGAAGTCCAGGAAACGGATCTGCAGCTAATACTCCGTCAGCTTCCGGTTCAGGCAGCGGAGGAACTTCCGGTGTTGTGATGTTGGCCGCAGTTACCGGAAGTGGCACAGCGGCTGGGACGAGCTCATCGTCGTCAGCGTCGTCAGGGACAGTACCTTCGGCCAGTGTTAATACCACGCGTGAATACATGACGTCACCGTCGCCATTGCTGTCTCATCGTGGACGGACGCCCCCGTGTAGTGCTGTGTCCCAGCGGCCTTCCGTTTCCGGTAATAACGTAGCATCTTCCGTATCGAACGTGCCCGTTATCGAGTATGTTGGTGCAAGTGGCGGACGACACGTGTCAACCCCCACACCACCACCGTCAGCCGTATTGCCGCGTTGTGGTAGTTTGAGTAGTTGTGATCTAGGAATTGAAAACCCTTTGTGTGGAAGTGGCGATGCTGTCAGCAGCAGCACGGGAAGTGTCAGCAGTATCAGTCACCATCAGCATCACCATCACCACAATCACCTCCAGCAGCAGCCCCCGCAGAGAAGAGGGTGCAGTGGGGTGCTCGAAACCTTCGACCATCAAGGCTCGACAGTGTCTCTGTGTTGCGGTAACAGCCGAAGGTACCCGGTAGCTCAGCAGCAAGCGAACGCTGCTGTCAGTTCGACAGGTGACATGACGCCGTGTGTCACCACAGCGGCTCCAAGCATCACCAGGCCAGAATCAAGGCAGTCCTTAGCTGCGTCTGCAGCCACCACACCTTCACATCCACCCCTGCAGCACAGTACCCCGCATCACTCAGCTGTTTGGTGAGTAGCATAGTGCAGCACTACACGCCGTAGTCGGATCTTAGATCAGGGATGACAAACTTCCTGGCGCCAGGTCGATATGGCGACTAAATTTTGTACGGTGGCGCCTAGTATTTATGGGCCCTCAGTATGGGACAGAGTGTTTATATGTGACATGCTGTTGTGGTGTGATACTGTAAAGTGCAACATTCGTATCAGTCAAAACACAGCTGTATTTAGACAACAGATTTCACACGTGTGTGTCTAAAACAGAGCGACATGTTTCGGCCTAGGATAGATCATTCTCAAGCTCACGACAGTTCTAAAAACGCACGTTGAGGAAGACAGCGGTTGGCTGTGCATAGTGAAATAAAGAGGAACACTAGAAGTCAGACACCAGTACAGCAACATCTGAGCAGCAGGTGTCGTTGTACTGCTGTCTGATTTGTAATGCTTGACTTTATTTCACTATTTGCAATCAAACGCTGTCTTCCTCAACGTGCGTTTTTAGAACTGTCGTGAGCTTGAGAGTAATGTATCCTAGGTCGAAACATGTCGCCCCTTTACATACATAAACTGTTGTCTGCATATAGTTGTGTTTTGACTGATACAAATGTTGTACATGAGACTGTGTTTACTGCGCGGTACGAACTGGATCTCTATATACAATTCAGGGTAATTTCGACTTTAAAAGACATTTAACAACTGGGCCAGATAGCAGGCAGAGCCTGTTGCTAGGGAGGACACTTCTTTGCTTATGTGTGTGTGTGTCCGCGATCCAGCGGCTGCGGCTCCCTGTAACTCACACGTATTACCAACCACGGAAATTTGTCAGACACACCAGCGTCCTTAAACGAAGTCATGTCATCGCATTGCCAGTTGACTAGACTTGTAAATAGACGCGGCGAATTATCAGAACCATAATTGGCATCAGTGTACAGCAGCTCTGCTGTTCTAAATGCGGTGTGTGGCAGGGAGCTTCAGAAGGGGTGGCTGTGAGTCTAAACAGTCTGTAACACTAATGAATAATTGTGCCGAAGAAGCACGGCAGGCCAGTGTAAATCCCTGGGGCGAGAATTAATTATTATTAATGTAGCTAGTTTGTACTTGCAATGAAAGGACACACGATGCGGCACAGTGTGACGTGTCAGTCATGATGACTCGCGAAGCGCTCACTGTTAGGCCAGAGTACGTGCTGGCTGAGCTGCCCCACACTGTACACAGCTGCAGTCGGCACGGCGTGGTCGCTGCCAGGCAGCAATACCCACTGCTCAGCGGGCGGTACAGCCACAGCCTCAGGCAGTGTGCAAGTATCTGAAACGGACAGAAAACTTGTGGTGCCGTGCAGGCACAGTGCTGCGTCTGTTGCCTCACCAAGCGAACAACCAGCAAGGATTGTGGCCACCACACTGCAACAGCTGGTCAGTATACCAACAGTGAACTGTACGAACTGTAGATGGCACTCGGCAGTTGTAACCGATGATTGTCAGATAAAATAATGACACTTAGTAGAAGATTCGATGGAAGGGACGCTAGTGGGAGAGGTGAGAGGTATTTGATTTCGGAAAGAGGTGAGCTGGGAGAAGTGGCGTCACTTTGTCGATAGACTTCCAGGTCTCGGCCGCTCTTCCTTCTAATAACTGCGACGAAGTCGTGTCTGGATGTGAACGCACTTTTCTGGCCATTGCTTCCCGATATCCGAAGGGCACTGCTTTTTGGAAGGTTCCCAGGCTTGTCCCGCCTTTCATTCTTATAAGAGCAGTATGTAGTAGTAGGGAGCAGCAGCGGAATGATACTGACAGGGGGAACAGAAGTACTCGGAGAAAAACCTGTCACGGTGCCACTTTGTCCACCACAAACATCATATGGATTGGCCGGGGATCGAAACCGGGCCTCCGCCGCGACAGGTCTACTGCTGGCCGTCTGAGACTCATCTGAATAGCGTACATATGTTTAGTTTCTACATCACAGAGAACACGCGTCTGCATTACAAAAACTATCAGGTAGTTTTGTGTAGGAAAATAACGCCTGTTTAGTGTGAGGTACAAAGACGCAGTGTGGGCAAAGCGAAGGGTTGTGATGCAAATGCGGGCGGTTACATGCTTAGCGTTGTGTTTTAATTGTTTAGGTCGCACGGATTGCTGGATTTAATATTAATTAAGGCCGACCCACATAAGAGCGTGGGACAACAAAATTACACATTCCTCCGAATCTAATTTTGCACGAAGCAAGTTCCGTGTATAACGTGTTAATTAAGTAAAACGTGTCGCATTATCGTGTGACTCCAAGTGGCGGCATTGCTGTGTGTCACACCTACGTGAACATGAATTGGAAAAGTAAATCACTGGCCAACTGAATGGAACCTCCTTATTTGTGCAGAGCTGGTAGTCGCTTAGTTTGTCAAGAAAGACGCCTCCTTTAAGGAATAACGGACGTCATTGCTCGTGGTCCTGAGCCGGAAGAATCCACATGCTCACACTCTTTGAAATCCATCGTAATATTATTCTCGATTAGTAAATTGTCCGATGTAAATGGTCCGCCTGTGGCACCCGTCACCTGGCTGTGCCCGCTGTGTTGCCTAGTGTAGTAATGCGTCAGGCAACAGTTCGTTTTCCTCTTCTTTCAACGTTTAAAAGGCTAACTTTAGCGTGAATTTATATAAAGACCCAGTCCGTACCGCGCAGTAAACACACTCCGTCTCGGTTATAAAAACCCGTCAGTTAATGCTGTATAGGGAAATAATCGCTGTTTGTTCCGAGATCTACACAAAACACATAAACACACTGTGTGGGCAGAACGTAGAATTGCTGAATGTTAAACCTGGCGGTACGTACAGTGACCACTGGGCTTTAAAGGGTTAAACAACTCATTTCTACTGCTCCACCAATCCTCTCGACCACACATGATATTGGAAAATGACTGAAGTACCTTTCCTTCGCCGTTTTTTTTAAATTAAACTGTAGGCGAAATGGAAAAGTGAAATTCTCTGTGTTCAGCCGGTTGAACGTTTTTCATGAAAATGAGATTCTATCCTTCCGCGGCAGTGAAGATTTATATTGTGTCCTTTAGATTATGACACCGTGCTGTCTGCCATACGGCTACTGAAGTTTGAATGAACAGACTGCTTCCTTCTTCAGTGTTGAACTTGTACAAAGTACGACAGATTAACTGAAAAAGCTATTATGACACTATCCATGAAACAGTTCTTTTGGCAGGCTGATGGTCGCGTAGTGATTCAAGAAGTTCTGTGCTTTGTGGAACTCGAAGGCTCGTCCTGTTTGCAGCAGACCGATCCGACTGATGTGATTTACTCGTAGTGTAAAATTTTCTAAACGCGGACAGCAGATTTCCAAGTTCAGAAACACCAACTTTGCCTTTGCTGTTTATGCTTCAAAATATAAATAAACAAATATTCATGGTTAATTTTCCGCTAGAGAGAACCCGGAATAGGATGTCTTATCCAGCATGCAGAACGTTTTCTGTTGTTTTAGTACGAGTTGCTTCAGCTCAGAAATTAACGCACCATTCTGTTTTAATACTACTGTAGAGAGAGTTGTGTCACGGAGGGGTTGTGTTGCGCGGAAGTTGAGTGTTCAGACGTCGTTCGAAAGTAAAATCTTCGAATCAGACTGTACGTGCAGCTAACAGCCATGTGCAATGCCACAGACTGTACGTGCAGCTAACAGCCATGTGCATTGCCACAGACTGTATGTGCAGCGTGTCATTCACCTGCACTGCCACAGACTGTACGTGCAGCGTGTCATTCACCTGTACTGGCACAGACTGTACGTGCAGCGTGTCATTCACCTGTACTGTCAGATGGTACGTGCAGCGTGTCATTCACCTGTACTGTCAGATGGTACGTGCAGCGTGCCATTCACCTGTACTGTCAGATGGTACGTGCAGCGTGTCAGTCACCTGTACTGTCATAGACTGTACGTGCAGTGTGTCATTCACCTGTACTGTCATAGACTGTACGTGCAGCTTGTTAGTAATATGTACTGACACAGACTGTACGTGCAGGTTGTTAGTCACATATACTGTCAGATGGTACGTGCAACTTGTTAGTCATATGTACTGTCACAGACTGTACGTGTAGCTTGTTAGTCACGTGTACTGTCACATGGCACGTGCAACTTGTTAGTCATGTGTACTGTCACAGACTACGTGCAGCTTGTTAGTCATGTGTACTGTCTCAGACCGTACGTGCAGCTTGTTAGACGCGTGTACTGTCAGACGGTACGTGCAGCATGTTAGTCAGGCACACGGTCACAGAATCTACATGCAGTTTGTTAGTCATGTGTACTGTCACAGACTGTACATGCAGCTTGTTAGTCACTGTACTGTCAGACTTTACGTGCAGCTTGTTAGTCACGTATACTGTCAGATAGTACGTGCAGCTTTTTAGTGAGGTACTGTCACAGACTGTACGTGCAGCTTGTTAGTCAGGTGTACTGCTACAAACTGTACGTGCAGCTTGTTAGTCACGTATACTGTCAGATGGTATTGCATCTTTTTTTTTTCAGACGTACTGTCACAGACTAGTGCAGCTTGTTAGTCAGAGGTACTGTCACAGACTGTACGTGCAGCTTATTAGTCATATGTATTGTCAGAGACTGTACGTGCAGCTTGTTAGTAAGATGTACTGTCACAGACTGTACGTGCAGGTTGTTAGTCACGTGTACTGTCACATACTGTACGTGCAGCTTGTTAGTCATGTACTGTCACAGACTGTACGTGCAGCTTGTTAGTCACGTGTACTGTCAGAGACTGTACTTGCAGCTTGTTAGTCATATGTACTGTCACAGACTGTATGTGCAGCTTGTTAGTAAGATGTACTGTCATAGACTGTACGTGCAGCTTGTGAGTCATATGTACTCACGGGCTGTACGTGGAGCTTGTTAGTCACGTGTACTATCACAGACTGTACGTGCAGTTTTTCACGTGTACTGTCACAGACTGTACGTGCAGCTTGTTAGATATATTGTCACAGACTGTATGTGCAGCTTGTTAGTAAGATGTACTATCACAGACTACGTGCAGCTTGTTAGTCATATATACTGTCACAGACTGTGTGTGCAGCGTGTTAGTAAGATGTACTGTCATAGACTGTACGTGCAGCTTGTTAGTCACGTATACTGTCGGATGGTAGTGCAGTTTTTTAGTCAGGTAGTGTCACAGACTAGTGCAGCTTGTTAGTCAGAGGTAGTCACAGACTACGTGCAGCTTTTTAGTCAGAGGTACTGTCACAGAGTGTAGTGCAGCTTGTTATTCAGAGGTACTGTCACAGACTGTACGTGCAGCTTGTTAGTCACGTGTACTGTCACAGACTGTATGTGCAGCTTGTTAGTCAGATGTACTGTCACATACTGTACGTGCAGCTTGGGAGTCATGTGTACTGTCACAGACTGTACGTGCAGCTTGTTAGTCATGTGTACTGTCACAGACTGTACGTGCAGCTTGGGAGTCATGTGTACTGTCACAGACTGTACGTGCAGCTTGTTAGTCATGTGTACTGTCACAGACTGTACGTGCAGCTTGTTAGTCATGTGTACTGTCACAGACTGTACTTGCAGCTTGTTAGTCATATGTACTTTCACAGACTGTATGTGCAGCTTGTTAGTAAGATGTACTGTCACAGACTGTACGTGCAGCTTGTTAGTCATATGTACATTCACAGACTGTACTGCAGCTTGTTAGTCATATCTACTGTCACAGACTGTACGTGCAGCTTGTTAGTAAGATGTACTGTCACAGAGTGTACGTGCAGCTTGTTAGTAAGATGTACTGTCACACACTGTACGTGCAGCTTGTTAGATGTACTGTCACAGACTTTATGTGCAGCTTGTTAGTAAGATGTACTGCCACAGACTCTACGTGCAGTTTGTTAGTCACGTGTACTGTCACAGACTGTACGTGCAACTTGTTAGTCAGATGTACTATCACAGACTGTATGTGTAGCTTGTTAGTAAGATGTACTGTCACAGACTGTAAGTGCAGCTTTTTAGTCACGTGTATTGTCATAGACTGTACGTGCAGCTTGTTAGTCATATCTACTGTTACAGACTGTACGTGCAACTTGTTGGTAAGATGTACTGTCACAGGCTGTACGTGCAGCTTGTTAGTCACGTGTACTCTCACAGACTGTACGTGCAGGTTGTTAGTCAGATGTACTGTCACAGACTATAGGCTGGTTGTTAGTAAGATGTACTGTCACAGACTGTACGTGCAGCGTGTTAGTGATATGTACTGTTACAGACTGTACGTACAACTTGTTAGTAAGGTGTACTGTCACAGACTGTACGTGGAGCTTGTTAGTCATATGTACTCTCACAGACTGTACGTGCAGCTTGTTAGTAAGATGTACTGTCAGAGACTGTACGTGCAGCTTGTTAGTCACGTGTACTGTCACAGACTACGTGCAGCCTGTTATACGTACTGTCACAGACTGTACGTGCAGCTTGTTAGTCAGATGTACTGTCACAGACTGTACGTGCAGCTTGTTAGTAAGATGTACTGTCACAGACTGTACGCGGAGCTTGTTAGTCACGTGTACTGTCACAGACTGTACGTGCAGCCTGTTAGTAGGATGTACTGTCACAGACTGTATATGCAGCTTGTTAGTAAGATGTACTCTCACAGACTGTACGTGCAACTTGTTAGTAAGGTGTACTCTCACAGACTGTACGTGCAGCTTGTTAGTCATATGTACTGTCACAGACTGTACGTGTAGCTTGTTAGTCAAATGTACTGTCACAGACTGTACGTGCAGCTTGTTAGTCACATGTACTGTCACAGACTATGTGCAGCTTGTTAGTCTATGTATTGTCACAGACTGTACGTGCAGCTTGTTAGTCAGATGTACTGTCACAGACTGTACGTGCAGCTTGTTAGTCACGTGTACTGTCACAGACTATGTGCAGCTTGTTAGTCATATGTACTGTCACATACTCTACGTGCAGTTTGTTAGATGTAGTGTCACAGACTGTAGTGCAGCTTGTTTGGTGTACTGTCACAGACTGTACGTGCTGCTTGTTAGTCACGTGTACTGTCGCAGAATGTACGTGCAGCTTGTTAGTCACATGTACTGTCACAGACTGTACGTGTAGCTTGTTAGTCACGTGTGCCGCAATTAACGTGATACACTTGTACCGAGGTCACGGTTTGTGAGTGTAGCTGTGTTGTGACGCAGCGCGAATAGCGCCTTTGATGTTCTGTAGCGGAGGATGACAGCTGTAAATAAGTCACTCTTTTTACCGTAACGCAACAGCACCCTCCCCCAACCCGCTCCCTTGTTTATCTGTTCGTAGCCCCGAATTACATTAATACATTTGTCTTGCCTAGCCTGGTCATTCACACCACAGTGCTGTCGTGCATCCCTTGTCTCTCCCATTCGTCACTTCTCCAGAACACTTGAATATACTTTAAGTAAGAGTCGCTACTGCAGTTCATTATTAACCGCAGTTATAGGAGTTGCCAACAAAACGGGTGTTATTTCGTCCTCGGATATGCAGTCAGTGTGTGCCTGCCGCCGGCTCTCTTCAAACAAGGCGTTTGAACTGATTGATCTGTTTCTTTGTTGCAGGTAAGTTTGTGAATGCTCGAAGATCCGTCTGTCAGTTCACATCTCTGGAAGCTGAAATGTGAGTCACATCTGTTTGTTGGCTGCATGTGTCGCTGACTCTATTGTACACTGTGCACTGTAGCTCGCTAGGTTTGTGTGTGACTAGTTCGTGGTAGTCACGTTAGTAGGCCCTTACCGTTGGGAAGCAGTCTAGCGGCATAGTGTTACAGCTGGCGATTAGTTGCTGATAACAACAGCAGATGGCATATTCGTGGTGAAGCTGTCAAGACGGACAGCCGTATCTATGTGTCAGTGGGCATTGCAGCGGCCTACTTTGCCAACAACGTATTCAACGCTAAGAACTTTACAAAATCATGTGGCGAAAGTTCAGTGGAATTGCGATTTTTAAAGCATCCCTGGAGGGCTGTAATATACACGTACGGATCAACTGAAAGTTTGTGCGTGGAAATCGTAGCTAGAGACGCCGGGTGGCGCTTACGGGAGGGAAGGGAAATGTCTGTACGAGACAGGCCACTTGGAATACCCAGGCATAGGTGGAGAATTAATGCTCAAACGGATCTTAAAAGTAATAGAACTGGTGCACCAGCTTAATTTGACTGGGGACAGGGACAGGGACAGGGACACGGACACGAGGCAGGCGGCGCACAGCAACCAGAACCTCGTCGTTCGCGGGTTTGACCATCGCGGTGTAGTACCCTCGGTTATCCGCGGTCGCGTTTGCGTGTGAGTGTAATACGCGAGAGTTCGGATCTCGCCACGTGTCTCAGTCGGTAGCCGTATGTACGTCTGACAGTGTTGTACACGTGTGTCAGTCGGTAGCCGTATGTACGTCTGACAGTGTTGTACACGTGTCTCAGTCGGTAGCCGTATGTACGTCTCACAGTGTTGTACACGTGTCTCAGTCGGTAGCCGTATGTACGTACGTCTCACAGTGTTGTACACGTGTGTCAGTCGGTAGCCGTATGTACGTCTCACAGTGTTGTACACGTGTGTCAGTCGGTAGCCGTATGTACGTCTCACAGTGTTGTACACGTGTCTCAGTCGGTAGCCGTATGTACGTCTCACAGTGTTGTAACTAACTGTTGTGCTCGCGTTGGCATTATGTGGGAAGGCTGATGTAGCCCGTGTGTGCGCGTGAGGATAAAAAGAACGGCAGAGTTATGTCAGTGTTGGAACAAGTGACAGGGACAGGCAAGTGACCATTGCTGCAGTCGGACGCCATTGTGATGTAAACGAATTGATTCGCTTGATGGAAGAATGAAGACGGGATCAGGAGGACGGGTTAAGGCCAGTGCTCTGTCGGTTGCCAAAGTTGCGAGTGCGTTGCGTGTGGCTGGAAGGTGGAGACGGCACCACGCAAGGGGCTGTATAAGGACATGCAGCAGACGCCAGCGCCGTCAGAGGTCACCTGTTTTGTCGCTAACAACCCTTCTGCCTTCCGTTCCGCCACGCACTCCCTTCCAACGTCCATCCATGAACCCCGACACCATTCCAGTAAGCACCAACACAGACGTTTTTGTGTTTGTCAGTTATCATTTCCTGTATTATCACAGTCCCCGTGTCCTTCTTTCCCCGAACTACAGTTTTCTCATAAAATCTTAACTCCGTGCGTTGCGGGTGGTACCGTTCGCGGGACTTTTGATGAACGGAAGCCCCTGGTCATCGAAGGCTTGCTGTAGTTGGTCGCTGCCAATTCCTCGTCGGAATTCAATCGTGAATATGCAGTTATTGCATCACTTAGACGGTTGCTGTGGCCGGACAGCCAGCTGGGTCCGACCCACGACACAGCATACACACAGGAGCCGATCCACTTTGGACCGAGATACGCACTAGGGACCAAAACATATAATGCCACAAACTAGAAGTTTCTACTACCAGCCGGAACAGTAATTTTAATTTGTATAAATCATATTTATTATGTAAGAAATATTTAAATCATGTTTAACGTAAGTTTTTAAAACAGTACAAGTTGTACCTTTTATACATGAACGATATAAAGAACAGAGCCTAACAGAGACTGTGGCAGTTGGTTTTAAACCTGGCACATTGCCCTCCCTACAGATGGTTCGCTTGTACCGAAACATGTCGCAGCCACGTGTTTAACACTCGTGTGTAAGTAATAATGTGCACCTGGTGGTACAGTACGGTGAGCACATTGATCTGAACATGCACAGAATGGACAGCTTTAAAACACCTGTGCGCGATGTCAGTCCGTGCAGACTAATGACAGTCCACGACACGAACTCGTTTTTCCATTTGGCTGCTTTTCTTGGAAGCAACGAAGCAGTTTTCCAGGTGTCTGGAATTAATCCCTTCAACAGAAATGCGTTTCGTGCTGGTGAACCAATAGGGGCATTGACACAGATGGACTAGAGACGAACTGTGACCCTAGCAAGGCGGGTGTGTCCCACTGCGCTGTGACCCTAGCAAGGCGGGTGTGTCCCACTGCGCTGTGACCCTAACTGCCAGTGGTGCTGGCAGGTATAATCACCGTCACGATCAGTAGGGGCTTCTTTAACGCCCCTGTCCCTTGCCTTTCGCTGTAACTTTCTGTGACAGTCATACAGGGTGTCGAGCTCGGCTAGTAAGCACAGGGTGTTTCAGAGATTCGTCAGTCTACGGTCTGCCTTACAGGCCTGTGACTGTTACTGGTTTGGGAAGTAAATTTTTCAAGAGCATGGTACGGAATCCGTAAGTTTAATTCGCAGGTCATAAAGGCGTATGGGGATGTGGAGGAACATCTGGAAATGGGGCCGTCACTGCGGCCTGTAGATGCGGTCAAGAGGTTCCTTTGAAACGTTTGTATCTGTCAGCCGAAGTGCAAGCCGTTCACATCCTAGAACACCGCAGCCCAAACACTGACGGCCGAGTCTCACAGTCGGTTGTATCTCCATCCTCCTTGCGTGTGCGTCTTTGTGCTGTCGGTTTGAGCGGAGGAGCATTATCACCCCCTTGCAGAGTCTAGGTACGATAGCGGAGTCACAGGCCTGTAAGGCAAACGACAGCGAAATAAGGAATCCACTGCAACACCCGGGATGTGTCCTCGTCTATATGTTGCAACCACAGAACCACAGGCTTCTTCCTGTAAAGCGATGGCATAGCCTGCGGTATATCACGCTGGTACAGCCACCCCCACACAACACAGTGACTGCTCAGTGATGGATGCTCGATGGCAGACAATGAAATACATTTACCCAATATGTCGAGATGGTATTGACACAGATACTGATCACAGGGGCCGTATCTGTGAACATGTTTTTATAAACAGCTGTCGCAAATATTGGCACGAATGTTTCAGATTTCCGCGAAATGTGGCCGAATGCACATTCGGGATACTGAAATGAAAGTGACGCATATTGCGGGTGGCTGCGTGCGTAGTTGGTTCACACCTGCTGCGGCTACTGCACCACCGCCACCGCCCACTGTCGCTGCAGGCCTCTTGCTCTGACATGTGTCATGGTTTTCTTCAGTCCCTCTAGACATATTCTGGGACATTACCTCGTATTCGGCCGCGACCTATTTCGTCATAATTATTTACAATTATTGCTTACTTATTCGATGCTGTGTTTAAAGCGTCGTTATATAGACAATAAACACATACAGCTGTAAAAAATAAAGCTGTGCCTATACAAGCCGTGAAGCAATACACGTGGAATAGAGGTATGGCTCCACTCATTCTTTACCTTGGCATTAGATGGAGGTGAGTGGCTAGTTTCACGCACCGGCCCTTCGGGGAATAATCTACCGGTACCAGTTAGAGGCGACGTGGTGGATGGGCGGGCTTGGGCCTTTTGGGAAAGAGAAGAACCTCGCCCCAGCGGGTATTCGAAGCCCTAGTCGCTATATCGGCTGAGCTGTCCCGGCTTGAAATAAAACGAAATAAATAAATACTTCGCCTTTGCCCGTACTGCTCACGGCCTGCATGATCTGCAGACACCCTGCAGCCATTAATGCCTGGTGACGTCGGGGAGACCACAGACACCGCTGGTTTCGTACGGATCTCAGAACAAACAGCGATTGTTTCCCTATACAGCATTAACTGGCTGGTTTTTATAACTGAGACGGAGTGTGTTTACTGCGCGGTACGCACTGGATCTTTAAATATAATTCTACGTTCTGCCCACACAGTGTGTTTATGTGTTTTGTGTGGCTCTCAGAACAAACAGCGATTATTTCTCTATACAGCATTAACTGACTGGTTTTTTATAACCGAGACGGAGTGCGTTTACTGCGTGGTACGGACTGGATCTTCACGCATAATGCAGGTTAGTTTTAAAGGCCGTGCCGTGACGCAGGCGTTCAGCTTTTTACCGTGGGTCTTGGATAAAGAAGATTTAATGTTGTGAATTAATTGTCCGTGCCTCCAGAGGTTCTAGTCCCGTCGGTTCGTGTGGGCTATGTAGCCAGACGAAGCTGCAGATGATGATCGATCCCGACAGTTGCTAGTCCTCTGGCCGCTGCTGCTATCTCGTGGTGACCCGGAGAAGCAAGAGCCATGGCAGTTGTGCATGCTGTAATTGTCCGTCTGGTACCGCTTGTTGTGGAGTAATTTGTCGGCATGTGTGTGATGTGCGATCTGGGGCACACTTCTTCTGATTATGGTGATTATATGGATTTTTCGCGGCTGTTCCCGATGCAAATGGCCGTAGACTGACTGTGAGATCAAAATCTGAAGTCTTTCTAGCTAATTAAACCCGTAAGGCCGAGCGGTCACTGTATGTACCGCCAGATTGAACGTTCAACAATTGTACGATCTGGCACGCAGTGTGCTATATTTTATTTGGATCTCAGAACAAACGACCGGTCAACTCGATCAAGGTTTTCCGTGGTTTTCCTCGGTCCTACAGCAGACTCTGCCAGTACCTAAATTCCACATTGCACTGCTTGCTTCTCATGTAGCCTTCCAAAAACTAACTTCAAATTTTTCGCCAAAACAGCCCAAATGCTCACCTTCCCTCTGCTGTACACTCCCAACAGTCTACTCCCAGCTACGCGTTTTCACTTCCCAGCGTTTAGCCCTGTTTCCAGACGATCTTTATTAGAAGGACGAGCGGGCACAGCCTGCGAACCTGAGGGCAGTAAACTTTCCTTCAGTGCGAGATTTACTGCAATACACTTTATCGTGTAACAGTCCCCCAGAAGTAAAAGTTGCATAGTTTGAGATCTGGTGCACGTGGGGGCCTCAATCCTGTGGTTATTATTCTGTCGTCAGAACACCGTGTGAGCTGGGGCACTGTATTTCTGACAAGACGCACGGGCTCTGTTGTAAACGGACAGGTGTCAGAATGTGTGTGCGACACATGGCCTCAGAAAATTATATTGGTCGCGGGGTTCCCGGCTGCACTGGCAGTACACGACACACGGAACCTAACCTCATTTAATGCTACTGCGTGAAGACGTTTCTGCACACCATCACCTAATTTTTGAGGGTTTATGCATCCACTGGGGTGAAACCAAGCTTCGCCGCTGAACAGCGCGTGTGTGCGGTCTGCTTGTGCACTGGAGACCGCACACAATTCCGTCTTGCTACACCACCGACCTGTGTCGTAAATGCAGCAGTTTTGTTAAATTGCCGCTGAGGACGCCAGGTTGCTGTGCTAGTCGAATGAACGATGTCCTTGAGACACCTCCAGCCTGGCACCGGTTGCGTCTAATTTTTCGTCAGTTAGCACGTCGTCTGCGCGTGCTCCCATAGTGAAACGTTCGATTATCCGTCAATTTCTATCAACCGTCATGGTCGCGAGGCACTGTGTGTTGGACGTGTAGCAGGGAAGGCGCATGCGTCACCGCATGGTGTGTAGTGCGTGATTAAGATGGCGTTTTTTTCGAATCTTGGCATATTCTGTAATTTTCATATGTAAATATATACACTGTAGCGTGTAATATAACAAATAATTTTGTTGTATTACGCGGTGTGTCTTTTTAAGCACCTGTTCTGTTATCGGTTTGTTCTCATATCTGTCACAGCTTCAGTCCGACTCCATGGTGTAACCTGTTGCTGGCAATCTTTTCACGTACTGCCGAATTGCCCCGCTTGAACACGTGCGTCACAAAACTTCGCGTTAATTTACGGCGAGGCTTCATGTGGGATCGGTGTTCAGCGACTACGTCATGGAGAAACACGGCCGAGGATGACGTCACTGGTGGCCAGCCGAGAGTGACGTATCCGTAGCCGAAGGGAGGTGACGTATGTCTGTGGTGTGGTTTAGCGAAAGGTAAAGAAGCCGCGAAACGGTCGTGGCCTCGTGTACGGTGCACATGGCACAGAAGAAGACGTGGGGGCGTGGAAGTGTAGCTCCAGACATTGTTGTCCCTGACATTAGATGGAGGTGTCAGCTTTACACCCCGACCGCTTCGCCTCCACAGGAAGTTGGGGGTCGTGTGGGTCTCACTGTCGGTCTGGCAGTCGAGGCCTCTGCCAGAAATCGAACCCCGTTGCGCCGGTCGTGAGGCTGGCAACTGGTTGGTCTGGTTTCCATAGAGTAACGAAGCTACGCAACAAATCAGCAGTGCTGAGTGGTCGGCAGTGTCGGACAGTTGTCAGAGCCTGATGAAGTTACTGTGCAGACTGTCAGCGGTAGCAGGCAAGGCAGCTCACGGTGTTGTGGCTGGCGGCCAGTCACATGCGGCTGGGCGTTTTCACACCGAGACGGTGGCATGCGTGTTTCGATCATTAGACAGATGGTCTTCACTGATGCGTTGCATGGTTTTCCTCCGAACGTCCAATAAGTGCCGGGTTATTAGCTGACACAGAGAACCGGCGTAGCGTAGCCAGTATGCGGACCAGGGTGCAAGCTGGGCGGTTCGCGGTTCAGTTGCAAGCAGGATAAGAATTATTGTTCTCTGCAAAACGTCCGGACCGCCTTTGGGGCCTCCCGAGCCTCCTGTTCAGTCACTGCCCAAAGTTCCTTCCCTGGGGGTGAAGCGGCCGGGGCGTGACGCTCATCGCTATCCTCCATCTTTTGCCGAGGTTAAGAGTGAGGAGCTATACCTGATTTACCACCAGATGCCTTCTTGGCGTGGACAGGCACAACTTGCCTGTACCTGTTACTTCACACCTGGCTTTATACACTTCTTTCCATATCGTGCATTAACTTCCTGCCATTCGACGTTAGATATTTTCGATAAAAGACCATAAATGAATACCTTTTCCATGTAGATGGCGTTTTGGCTACTAGCACGCCAGGCTGTTCCAGCAGACATGGCCGCGTTGTCAGGGCAGAGTTTTGGTGCAAGCGAGAGCTGACGAGAAGGCACGTTTAGGGCGCTGTGTAAGAGTGTATGAGCCGGTGACGTGGTGCGTAGCTGCTGTGACAGGTTATGAAGGTTGCGTATTTTAAAGGCTATAGCAATAACGCTAATTTTATGTAACACTCAGTCCGTACCGCGCAGTAAACGCTTTCCGTCTCGGTTATAAAAACCGGCCAGTTAATGCTGTATAGGGAAATAATCGCTGTTTGTTCTGAGATCCACACAAAACACATAAATACACTCTGTGGGCAGAACGTAGAATTATATTTAAAGACCCAGTCTGTACCGCGCAGTAAACACTCTCCGTCTCGGTTATAAAAACCAGTCAGTTAATGCTGTATAGGGAAATAATCGCTGTTTGTTCTGAGATCCACACAAAACACGTAAATACACTGTGTGGGCAGAACGTAGAATTATATTTAAAGACCCAGTCCTTACCGCGCAGTAAACACACTCCATCTCGGTTATAAAAACCAGTCAATTAATGCTGTATAGGGAAATAATCGCTGTTTGTTGTGAGATCCACACAAAACACATAAATACACTGTGTGGGCAGAACGTAGAATTATATTTAAATACCCAGTCCGTACCGCGCAGTAAACACACTCCATCTCGGTTATAAAAACCAGCCAGTTAATGCTGTATAGGGAAATAATCGCTGTTTGTTCTGAGAGCCACACAAAACACATAAATACACTGTGTGGGCAGAACGTAGAATTATATTTAAAGACCCAGTCCGTACCGCGCAGTAAACACTCTCCGTCTGGGTTATAAAAACCAGTCAGTTAATGCTGTATAGGGAAATAATCGCTGTTTGTTCTGAGATCCACACAAAACACACAAATACACTGTGTGGGCAGAACGTAGAAAAAGACCCAGTACGTACCGCGCAGTAAACACACTCCGTCTCGGTTATAAAAACCAGTCAGTTAATGCTGTATAGGGAAATAATCGCTGTTTGTTCTGAGAGCCACACAAAACACATAAACACACTGTGTGGGCAGAACGTAGAATTGTTGAATGTTAAAACCTGGTGGTACATAGAGTGACGACTGGGCTTTAAAAGGTTAATTATGTATAAAACCGTAAGACTTGCTGGAAATTGCATTAGATGCAAAATATGAGCCTTCTCCACTCTGTAAGTTTCGTTCGAAAGACTGTCCGCTCCGCTAAATATTCAGCGAGTTGCGCACAAACGCGCGTGCAGTTGTGCAGTATGTGAGCAGGGTAGGGGAACTCAGTGAAGGTAAAGTTGTCCCTGTACGCGCCGTGAAGGCACAGTGGGAGCAGGGGTACAGAGGTACAGCTCCACTTATTCGTAACCTCGCCACAAGACGCAGCGCTCACAAGCCTGGCCGCTCTGTCCAGAGGGAATCAGTTCCCAGTCCCCATCGAGGTGGAGGTTCGGTGGGCTCGTAGCCGGTCTGTACGTTTTGGAAGGGACAAATCCCTTGCCCCGTCCCCGATTCGCAGCCTGGACCACCCAGCCCGTAGCGCAGTCACTACGCGTCAGTTATAATTTGCAATCAGGTTGTTACTGACGGCCAGACAGATGCATGGCAACGGCAATCCGCGAATTTTTGTCCGAATAACGTTGTTAGGGTGCCGAAAACCCGCCGCTTCTATTGCAACGCTCCGCAGTGACGCAATCGTGCTGGCACTACTTTAATGTTTCAACGGCGTTAATCTGTAAACTGTGTTACGTTGGATAAAAAGCGGGAACTGTCATTTATAACAGCTGGCATCTCGCTTGTGACATTGCTTCCACGAAAGCTATATCTGACAGAAAACTCCTGTGACATTTCTAATTTACATTGTGTCAGGCTCAATCAACTCATAGGGCCACTTCAGCGCAGAAGGAGAGGCGACAGGGCAGCTAACATAGCGTGCAGGCTGTCCAACATTTGTATCTCAGGGACCCGCCGGCGGAAACTTGTTTCTGCGCGATATGACGTTTGTTGTTCTTTGGTTATGTAAGCTTTATTTGTCTTGTACATTGAAGTTGTTTGGTCAGGGAGGTAGAGACAAGAATGGATCGGAGACATGTGGCAACTCTGTCGACTAGCGCCCAGCCCATACGTTCTGTGCATGTGGCTGGGCTAGTCACACAGTTGGTGTTGGATCGTGTAGTGGCGGTGTGAGCTGTGTTTGTTAGCGGCGTGAGGAGAGTGCAGGAATGGCCAACAGGTGGAAAAGTGCCTTGTAAGTGACGCCATGAGGCGGCTGCCCTTCAGAACTTGTTGTATCTTTTGTTGTTTCCTCGTGCAGTAACATTAAGAGTGCAGTTCCTTCCGGTGGTCCCGCATTGCCGAAACAGCATTGTTTTTTAGGGTTCCCTAGGCTTTACCCGTTTGCCCATCTGGCAAGCCGTACTCGGTGATGTTGAGCATTGGTGGAATGATATTGAGACGGAGAAAGGGTGTCTCATTGCCATTTCAACACTAAGATTAACGTCAATTATACATAAAAGGTTCAGCTGGTACCGCGCAGTAAACACTCCGTCTCGGTTATAAAAGCCAGTCAGTTAATGCTGTATGGGGAAATAATCGCTGTTTGTTCTGAGATCCACACAAAACACATAAATACACTGTGTGGGCAGAACGTAGAATTGCTGAATGTTTAACCGGGTGGTACATAAAGTGACCACCGGGCTGTAAAGGATTGACTTATAACTGTACGGTGCAGCGGACGTGACAAGCTGATGAGTCAGCCTTTACGTAAACCACAGTCTCATGACCGTGTTCAAACTGCCAGTCGTGAGCCAGATGAATCCGGCCGACGCCCAGTTTCTTTAAATTGCGTATCTTTGTGTTTGGTAGGTAAGCCATGGGGCGTGTGTTAGGATTACGAGTGTGACGCCGTGCAAACTCGTTCAGTGTGTGGGTGTCGGCGTTTCGGAATAGTACTGAGGCAGCGCGAAACGTTGGCATCCACCGATAAGACTATATGACGTTCAGACTGTGAATTGCGTGTTGTCGTTACTGTAGTACCAATACAGGTAGAGGCATGAAGGTACACGGAGGGAGTGGAGGTATAGCTCCACTAACTCTTAACCTCGGCACTAGATGGAAGGCAGTGGTGAACTGCACGTCCCGGCCGCTTTATCTCGGGGAGAGAGCCCTGATGCTATCAATAGGAGCCCCAGAGGCGGTCTCGCCGTTTATGTAAAGCGGAAAATCTCTTACACCTACCTTGATCTGCGGCGTGTCGCGTAGTCACTATACCGACTGAGCTATCCCGGTTGCCTTAAAATAACGGCGAATTCAGTTAGTGTCCATAAGACGTGCATCGCCCTGACAGCTTGACATCCTGTTGACGTGCCAGGCTGCTGCTGCTGTTCTGCGGCGGTGCAACGAACGTCTGATGCTACGGCCTCGGGTTTCGAAGCTGACTTAATTCTAACGATTTTTGACGTGGCTTCGAGAAGGTTGGTGTTGGGGCGAGCTGTGTTAGAGGCTAAGAAGTGGGACCGGTTTGGTGTTGGGGCGAGCTGCGTTAGAGGCTAAGAAGTTCTGGCCGGGTTGGTGTTGGGGCGAGCTGCGTTAGAGGCTAAGAAGTGGGGCCGGGTTGGTGTTGGAAGGTCGCGGGTTCTGCTGCCGCACCCAGAGGCTGGCTGTTTTGGTTCTGCATTGAAATGGCGCCACGACCACTCCGGTGCACATGCTTGGCGCCAGCGTTGCAGCTGCACCCATCATTGCGTACCTGAGGTTGTTACGTAACTGAACGTGACCTTGTAAAGCAGCAGACGTGCGGAATGTCTGACACTGCACGCGGAACAGTGTGGCGGTGCGTGGCGGAGTGGAAGCGTCCGTGAGGGCGTTCTTAACCGCCACGGTAACTCCGTGGGGTAGGGTTCTGGTGCAGGAGATGAACGTTCGTGAGCCAGCCAAGAAATGCCCCGCATCGTACCGAACCCGGTGTTCATTACCATGTTCACAACAGCCTGCCACTTGTCCCTGTTCTAAAGCATATGAATCTAGACCAAGCACGCCCATCCTGTTTCTTTAAGATCCATTTTAATATCATCCCATCTAGCCTAGGTCTTCCAAGCGGCCTCTTTGCTTCAGTTTTCCCCGCCAAAACCCTGTATGCGTTTCTGTTCTCCCCATATGTACGTGCCACGTGCGCCGGCCATCTGACTGCTTGATCTGATCATCCGAGTGATCATGCTGTTACTTGCTTCCCCCAAAGCCCAAATATTGCTTTCAGTACCTGTTCTCGAGCAGCCTGTCAGCGGCAGCGTGTCGCCACTCTTAATGAATTAGCATGACAGCTGTCTGTCTGTCTGTCTGTCTGTCTGTTCGTCTGTCGGTATTTTTGGAAGGCGTGTTGTCATGTGGATCGTTCGAACGTGTTGCGCGAGCTGCACAAACGATGGGTGGATTGTGGAGTGGATTGAAGTGGCTCAGTTTTGTGTTCAGGGGCGGGCGTTGGCAGTGTTGGACGCTTGGTCCTGAAAGTGCACATGTTAATTAATTGGCTAAATAATAATAATAATAATAATAATAATAATAATAATCATGCTTATTAGTGCGGCGAGTCACAGGCAGATGGCCAGTCGCACAAACAGCGCAGCATGCCGACACAAAACAGAGGACAGTTAACAAGACGCAAAGAGAACAAAAACAAAAGACTGCGTGTTTAATTCATTAGGACGCCGTATGATGACAAACTTGTTGTTGTTGTTGTTGTTGTTGTTGTTGTTGTGCCTCCATTAGCCGTACAACCCTTTGTGGGTTTCGGCTGTCTCAGCCAGGTCACTGCGAGCCTCCCAGTTCAGCGCCAGTCCCTTCCAGCTATTCACGTCCATCACCTTCATGTCGTTATACACATCATGCAGCCATCTTATTCTTGGTCTTCCTGTCCGTCGGTTTCCAGTTGGTTTCCATTCTAACATTCTTTTTATCATCCTTGGGGAGTCCGTCTCTGTACGTGGCCGAACCATCTGACCCTCTGAGCTTTAACAAACCCCATGATGTCTTCCCCATTAGTTAGACCATCCAGTTCAGCATTGCTTCTTATTCTGCAGGTTCGCAGTCGGCCCGATAGCTTTCTTAAGGTCTGCCTTTCGAATATGTTTATCGTGTTCGTTGAGAGTCCACGTGTCAGAGGCACGTGTAACTGCAGGTCTCATAACGGTTTAAAAAATATAATTTTTTGCACTTCCTTTTAGCAATTTTTGATCTTAAAGGTTTTGCATTTACATACTGTGCTTTTTTTTGCAAACGTTGCGTAAGACGACTTTCATTCGGTAGAGAACCCAAATGTGTGAATTTACAAACTGTGTCGAAGAAGACGTTGATAATGCGTAGGTGTAGCTTGTATTTCTGTGATCTGTGCCTGTAATGTGCATGCATTTGGTCTGATCGCGACCCACTCATTCAGCTTCTGCTCTGAAATTATTAAAAAGTTCTATAGGAACTCTCTTAGTTCTAGCTGTAAGGGCCGCACCGCCAGGATGTGCAGGAAGTTGCTCGGCCGTAGAGGTCATGTCGCCACCTAACTGTCATTTTTAATTACCGAATACAGAACTAGATTACACAAAGGTGAAGGCAGTGGATCTCCTCGGCGTGCGCCAGTTGAAGTACCAAAGAAATCTGCTTTTAGATTTTGACTCCTGCACCTGCTCTTTTATGTTGAACTGCCATTTTGATCCGTCTTGTAAGGTTATTCGGAATTCCCATTTCCTGTAATCTTCGTATAACCTTCTGTTTATTTACTGTATCAAATGCTGTCTTCAAATCAATGTATAAAAAGCACACTTCCGTGTTGCATTTGTAGCACGCACAACATGCGTGTCGGTAGCGGCTCTGTTATTTCTGAATCCAGTTTGGTACTGTCCTGTCAGGCCTTCGGCATACTGTCTCAGCCTTGTTACCTGCTGCAGCCGCCAGTCAGTATTCTGTTTCCTGTGGTTAGCAACGGAATCCCTCTGTAGTTACAACACTACAGTACTTCTCCCGTCATGTGTATTCGGCCTCGAACTGCAGAAACCCTCGGACTCTACAGGTTACGGCAATTTAGACCGTATTGTGACGCACAGTGTGGTATATGCATCGTGTTGGTACGTGCTGTGCATGTAACATCGTGTTGGTACGTGCTGTGCATGTAACATCGTGTTGGTACGTGCTGTGTATGTAACATCGTGTTGGTACGTGCTGTGTATGTAACATCGTGTTGGTACTTGCTGTGCATGTAACATCGTGTTGGTACGTGCTGTGTATGTAACATCGTGTTGGTACTTGCTGTGTATGTAACATCGTGTTGGTACGTGCTGTGTATGTAACATCGTGTTGGTACGTGCTGTGTATGTAACATCGTGTTGGTACGTGCTGTGTATGTAACATCGTGTTGGTACGTGCTGTGTATGTAACATCGTGTTGGTACGTGCTGTGTATGTAACATCGTGTTGGTACGTGCTGTGTATGTAACATCGTGTTGGTACGTGCTGTGTATGTAACATCGTGTTGGTACGTGCTGTGTATGTAACATCGTGTTGGTACGTGCTGTGTATGTAACATCGTGTTGGTACGTGCTGTGTATGTAACATCGTGTTGGTACGTGCTGTGTATGTAACATCGTGTTGGTACGTGCTGTGTATGTAACATCGTGTTGGTACGTGCTGTGTATGTAACATCGTGTTGGTACGTGCTGTGTATGTAACATCGTGTTGGTACGTGCTGTGTATGTAACATCGTGTTGGTACGTGCTGTGTATGTAACATCGTGTTGGTACGTGCTGTGTATGTAACATCGTGTTGGTACGTGCTGTGTATGTAACATCGTGTTGGTACGTGCTGTGTATGTAACATCGTGTTGGTACGTGCTGTGTATGTAACATCGTGTTGGTACGTGCTGTGTATGTAACATCGTGTTGGTACGTGCTGTGTATGTAACATCGTGTTGGTACGTGCTGTGTATGTAACATCGTGTTGGTACGTGCTGTGTATGTAACATCGTGTTGGTACGTGCTGTGTATGTAACATCGTGTTGGTACGTGCTGTGTATGTAACATCGTGTTGGTACGTGCTGTGTATGTAACATCGTGTTGGTACGTGCTGTGTATGTAACATCGTGTTGGTACGTGCTGTGTATGTAACATCGTGTTGGTACGTGCTGTGTATGTAACATCGTGTTGGTACGTGCTGTGTATGTAACATCGTGTTGGTACGTGCTGTGTATGTAACATCGTGTTGGTACGTGCTGTGTATGTAACATCGTGTTGGTACGTGCTGTGTATGTAACATCGTGTTGGTACGTGCTGTGTATGTAACATCGTGTTGGTACGTGCTGTGTATGTAACATCGTGTTGGTACGTGCTGTGTATGTAACATCGTGTTGGTACGTGCTGTGTATGTAACATCGTGTTGGTACGTGCTGTGTATGTAACATCGTGTTGGTACGTGCTGTGTATGTAACATCGTGTTGGTACGTGCTGTGTATGTAACATCGTGTTGGTACGTGCTGTGTATGTAACATCGTGTTGGTACGTGCTGTGTATGTAACATCGTGTTGGTACGTGCTGTGTATGTAACATCGTGTTGGTACGTGCTGTGTATGTAACATCGTGTTTGTACGTGCTGTGTATGTAACATCGTGTTGGTACGTGCTGTGTATGTAACATCGTGTTGGTACGTGCTGTGTATGTAACATCGTGTTGGTACGTGCTGTGTATGTAACATCGTGTTGGTACGTGCTGTGTATGTAACATCGTGTTGGTACGTGCTGTGTATGTAACATCGTGTTGGTACGTGCTGTGTATGTAACATCGTGTTGGTACGTGCTGTGTATGTAACATCGTGTTGGTACGTGCTGTGTATGTAACATCGTGTTGGTACGTGCTGTGTATGTAACATCGTGTTGGTACGTGCTGTGTATGTAACATCGTGTTGGTACGTGCTGTGTATGTAACATCGTGTTGGTACGTGCTGTGTATGTAACATCGTGTTGGTACGTGCTGTGTATGTAACATCGTGTTGGTACGTGCTGTGTATGTAACATCGTGTTGGTACGTGCTGTGTATGTAACATCGTGTTGGTACGTGCTGTGTATGTAACATCGTGTTGGTACGTGCTGTGTATGTAACATCGTGTTGGTACGTGCTGTGTATGTAACATCGTGTTGGTACGTGCTGTGTATGTAACATCGTGTTGGTACGTGCTGTGTATGTAACATCGTGTTGGTACGTGCTGTGTATGTAACATCGTGTTGGTACGTGCTGTGTATGTAACATCGTGTTGGTACGTGCTGTGTATGTAACATCGTGTTGGTACGTGCTGTGTATGTAACATCGTGTTGGTACGTGCTGTGTATGTAACATCGTGTTGGTACGTGCTGTGTATGTAACATCGTGTTGGTACGTGCTGTGTATGTAACATCGTGTTGGTACGTGCTGTGTATGTAACATCGTGTTGGTACGTGCTGTGTATGTAACATCGTGTTGGTACGTGCTGTGTATGTAACATCGTGTTGGTACGTGCTGTGTATGTAACATCGTGTTGGTACGTGCTGTGTATGTAACATCGTGTTGGTACGTGCTGTGTATGTAACATCGTGTTGGTACGTGCTGTGTATGTAACATCGTGTTGGTACGTACTGTGTATGTAACATCGTGTTGGTACGTGCTGTGTATGTAACATCGCGTTGGTAGTGCTGTGTATGTAACGTGTTGGTACGTACTGTGTATGTAACATCGTGTTTGTACGTGCTGTGTATGTAACATCGTGTTTGTACGTGCTGTGCATGTAACATCGTGTTTGTACGTGCTGTGTTCTTAACATCGTGTTTGTACGTGCTGTGTATGTAACATCGTGTTGGTAGTGCTGTGTATGTAACGTGTTGGTACGTGCTGTGCATGTAACATCGTGTTGGTACGTGCTGTGTATGTAACGTGTTGGTACGTGCTGTGCATGTAACATCGTGTTGATACGTGCTGTGTATGTAACATCGTGTTGGTACGCACTGTGTACGTAACATGGTGTTGGTACGCGCTCTGTATGTAGCACTCTTGGTACGTGCCGTGTATGTAACTACGTGTTGGTACGTGCCGTGTCAACGTATGCAGTGGGACGGCAGTACGATAATGTTACGAGTATACATTGCAATATACAATGTAAAGTTACGCTGTAAAGAAATCAAAACGTTCCCTCTCATAAAGACGCAGAAGTCTTTACGTCTTGTGTACCGTGGAAAGTGTGACTGTTCTTTTGCTGCAAATCCACGCCATCTTGTCAGCAGCCGATCAGCAAACGGCCCTGCCACTTTACGGCTGTGTGCAGCGTTGCTGATCTGTCAGCATGAAGCACACTACCTTCGTGCACGTCACACATCGCACCTTCATCGCTGCTTTCTTTGTCCGTCTTTTCCTTTATCATCCAGATTACAGAATTGTCAGTTGTTCCGTGTTGGTCGTCTTCGTTGAACCGTTGTTTCAAAACCGCCTTGTTGGAATGTCCACATCCGCGCAGTCGCTGGGTCAGACGTGTGAGGTTCTCGCCCACAGCTTCAGTTTTTGGTGGTTTTCTCGAGGGGATTTTGCAGAGTTCCGACGACAGCTGGAGCCATGTTCAGCTGTCCAGTATGCAACGTGCTTCACACGAATGTGCTGCAAGTTGCCGAGGATGATGCCCCCTTATTTTCCGGTGCATCAAATGATCCCGAAAACTGAGTGCTTTTTGTTGTAATGTTCGTCCTGTGCTTGTAGCTGGGCTTCTTTTCGGTCACTGTCGCGAAACTGACACGAACAAAGCTCCACTCGTTTTCTTTTCATACAGAGCCTTTAATCGTGTTCCCCTAAGATCGAGATATGTCCAGTGCACCGCTTTTCATTTTGTGCTGTTTTGGCACCAGTTCCCCGAGCCATCATCTTGCCTGTAGTTATGAAACCACTGTGTCGTTTTCCCGTTATCCCACATTTTTGTAGCTTCAGGGTTGGTGTCAAGAAAACGGCCAAAAGGAGGTGCAGTGATGCCTGAAAGACACGTGTACACAGCGATACGCACTTCAGCTGAGTTTTGTAGCTTCAGGGTTGGTGTCAAGAAAACGGCCGAAAGGAGGTGCAGTGATGCCTGAAAGACACGTGTGCACAGCGACACGCACTGCAGCTGAGTTTTGTACCCGGTATAGCAACGACATTGACTGCTGAGCATCGGCTCGGGCGAAGCGGGACCTCGGAACAGTCGGGACTGGGACAGTCGGGACTGCTCTGTTGGTCAGTATCGAGTGGTAGAGACGTGGAAGGAAGTGATCGTGGCCTATTTGGAGCTCTGTTCGGGCAGTTGTCTGAGAGTTGAGTTAAACGGTTGCAGTCCTTAGTTGCTAACCTAGAAATCGAACGCGGGCCCTCCGTATACAAGCCGGTGTGTTTCTGCAGCCTATAACGTGGCCTGTACAAAACTTGTGTACTTTTGAGTGCCAAAATGGTTAGCAACGTTTTATTTCTGGTAATGCGCTGAACATAAATTGCAGGCTGTTTGCCAGCCCAGCACCTCCACCCCCCCCCCCACCCACCCATTGCAGCTCTTCATCAGAGCGTGAACAGCAGTGCAGCGCCACGAACGTTGGTTTTTCTCACAGACAGAAAAATGGAGACACTTTGAGCTATAAAATTGCGTTTCCTGTGTAGCAGAGATGGGGTTTGGAGGACGAGAAATGAAAACGTCTGTAAGCCATCTTCTGAAGTTGTTCATAACCAGTGTGTGTGCCCTGTCCGTTTCTAATCACAAACCTCTGCCTGCAGTGCTCCGTGGTGCGCCGCTGCAGGTAGTTCCGAGTGAAACGTTTGGTGCAGTGAAGAGGCAGGGTGCTGACAGTGCCTGCAGCGCAATAGGGAGCGAGGCAGTACAGCTGCAGTGAAGAGGCAGGGTGCTGACAGTGCCTGCAGCGCAATAGGGAGCGAGGCAGTACAGCTGCAGTGACCTGGGGCACTGCTTGTGAAGCGAAACCGGGGGGGGGCCGGGCGGTGTATGTGGGGGTCCTTGCTTTTGAAACAGATTTGAGAAGTAACAGCCCACGGCCCGTGGACTAGTTAAATTATCAATATTACCGAAATCCGCATGCTGACAAACAGTGGCACATTGCGTTACCGTTACCGTTACCATGCGTGTTGGTAAAGCAGTTCATAATTTCATATTGAACCATTTTTGTGATTGCACATGAAGTTGCAGAAGTACAGTGCAAGTTGTCAGTACAGACAGACTAAATATGGCAATGAAGGGAGAGCGGGAGTACTGGGACAAGAACGTGCTTCAGTGCGACGTGGCTTGGTCCGGAGTGAAACCTAGGGTGATGGCTAGTGGTCTGGGCCGTGGCAGGCCTTACCGTAGCCTGAGTGAAGGAACGTGACATGAATATTTTGTGATCAGGGTTCCAAATTGTTGAATTTGCCCACGACCCGTAGCGCGCTAATTGCCCACCCCTGCTGCCGTGTCGCTGTGTGTCACTGCAGCCAGTTAATTTCAAGTTTCAACAGAAGCGAAAACAGCGCCTGAATTTAAGCGTGCGAACCGTTCCGTGCTGAAAGGCGACAGGGGCCACTGACGTCGTTATGTGTGTGTGTAGTTTACACTGCACAAGACAGGCGTGCGATACTGTAGATGGGCCCACAAAACGACTCAGTAGAATGATATTCGGGTAAGGCCACGTTCCCACGACCGATCTGTTTGACAGATGCGCCAGTGATGGTGCGCTGTACAGCGAGCCACGTGGTGCCACCGCGACTGGTTTGTCCAGCGGTACACTTGCCAGTAGCTCCCCTGTCCTACGGCTGTTGTGTCTGGCCTGTCGACGTACCGAGTGACACTGACCGTCACTTGTCAGAGTGCAGGTGAGTCGTGGCAATGCAGTAGGAAGTACAGAAGTCATAAGTAAACAGACATTCGTGATTTTGACCAGTGTCACTTTTACCGAAAGTCGGTGGGAAACGGGACAGGTGGCCACTGTTTGTAGAAGTGCCCCGTTCCCACGACGTGGCAAGTATCCACATTAACAAATGTCTGTCAAATATGCTAGTCGTGTAAATGCGGTTTAATGAGAGAGAGTCTAGGATCTGTTCTGTGTTGTGGGAAGTGGTGTCGCGTGATAACTTGGGTGCCCGATGTACCACGTTTGCTGATGTGAACGACACATGCGCAAACATATTGGTACATTTATTGACGGCCTTACCATAGGACTGATGAGACTGCAGCCGTCCGCAGACAGCCTTACATGTGTAGCGTCGCGGATGGAAGAGCCGTGTTGCTGACTGCGGTTAGATAATTCTGGTTGCTTCTTATGCGTCCGTGTTGCTAATGTTGTTGCTAACGTTACTGTTTACAGTGTCGCCACTTAGTTCTGTAATTATTGATGTTATTGTTGATTATATTGACGGTTCTGTTTCATGTTTAGTTCCGTCGCCCCAGAAGTTTCTCATACAGTTCTGTTGGCCATTCTCGGCCCGTGCGCGCCATCCATCAGGGTGGAGAGCAGGCTGTGCTGAGTGCTGTGTGTTGCCTACCAAGCAGGGCGGCAGTATCCCCCCCTCAAGTCCCGCAACCCTTGCACTCTGTAGTTTACCGTCCGTGCTTTGACTGCCCAAATGTACTTCTTTGGAAGGCAGAGCCTTTGTTTATCCAGTTTTTCACTGTGTCTAAGTTCTAGCTTGCCATTCTGTGTGAAGGGACGGATAGCCACGAGATCTTTGTAACTGCTCCGCGAGCGGTCTGAAGACGTCAGCCCTCTAAAGCCCAGCGCTTACTGTACGTACCGCCAGGTGTAACATTCAGCAACTGTATGTTCTGCCCACACAGTGTGTTTATGTGTTTTGTGTGGATCTCAGAACAAACAGCGATTATTTCCTTATACAGCATTAACTGACTGGTTTTTGTAACCGAGACGGAGTGTTTACTGCGCGGTACGGACTGGGTCTTTAAATATAATTCTACGTTCTGCCCACACAGTGTGTTTATGTGTTTTGTGTGGATCTCAGAACAAACAACGATTATTTCCCTATACAGCATTAACTGACTGGTTTTTGTAACCGAGACGGAGAGTGTTTACTGCGCGGTACGGACTGGGTCTTTAAATATAATTCTGCGTTCTGCCCNGTGTTTATGTGTTTGTGTGGATCTCACAACAAACAGCGATTATTTCCCTATGCAGAGACAGAGAGAGAGAGTGAGAAGAGAAGAAGCGGGTTATGAGGGTGTAGGAGCCCTTTCAAAGTGAACTTCAGAATTCTCGCCCAAATGCACGCTGCCATTGTTTTGACAAGTTCGTCACAATGCTGCCCTCCGAACACAAACTCAGCCCCAACTGCTGTACTTCTCCCCGCTACTGCACACTCCCAGCAGTCCACTTTCCATCATCATCTTCACTTCCCAAGGTCTTTACCTTGCCTCCAGCCTACATCTTCCAGAAGGACGAGCGGGTACTGCCTGGGGACCTTCAGAGCGGTAAACTGTTTGTTGTTTCCGTAGTGTAAACAACATGTGGGTCTCCCACTGCAACCCGCTCTATCTATCTGTCTATCTACCTCCCTCCCTCCCTCCCTCCCCCCCTCCCTCTCACCCACCCAGACTTCAGAGGCCCCCCTCCAGTTACATGACAAAGCAGTGAACGGCGCTGCTGTTTGTCTGCAAAGGGAAGAGTCTAAACGAAGGCAAGAAGCGCGGTCTCTGCAGTGAAGCTGATAGTTGCCGAATAAATTCTACGCCCTTTGTGATTTTGCCCTGCAGAGGTGTGTGACGTTTATTACTGAGGTAGCTCAGTCAGTGTAGTGACTAGACTGCGGTGTCACCGCTGGAGAATCGGGACTCGATTCCCGTCGGAGACTTCGCTTTAGTACCTTCGGACCGGTTCTGGGACCCACCTCCACTCTTCACATGGGTACTGGGGGCACATTCCCCTGGGGTGAAGCGGTCGAAACGTCTAGTTATTCATATCCGAAGTGCTGTAGGTTAACATAGACTGGGGGAGTACCTCCACTCCGCTATACGTAATTTGGTTAGTGCACGACGCCTTTACCAGTACGTCTGCTAATCGCCGGGCCCCACGGAGCGCCCAGCACATATGTGTTCATTGGAGTTGTTTAATGTCCGTCTGCACCAAGCCGTCTGTTTTGGGGGCTGTTCCAATTATTGCACAGCTTCGGTCACGATTTGTTATTTAGGAAGAGACCGGGGCCTCGGAAGTTGGTGAAACTCGGATGTCCGGGATCGTAGCCTTTCGTGATCACCCATTTGAATACGTGTTCCAATCTTTCGTGACTGGTTCCGAAGAATCGGGGCACGGGCGAGCCGGCGCATGTCACTGCCAGCTGTTAAGCTTCGCTTTTCATTTTCCTGTCTTTCGTGCTTGATGGACTGGGTCTTTGCCTCAGTCATTGAATGTACTTCGTGCTTCCATTTTGCAGTGTGCTGTTAACAACAAACGGTCGGTCTCGTTACGCCTGTTGCCGTTATGCTGTATTTTTATGGCTGTTATTTAGTAAGTTCTTGGAACCAAATGGGTTTACATTTCGAATAGACTCCGAGGTTCGTGACCGTTTTATCGGTCCCACTGAATCGTGACCGTCCAGAGTGTGCTGTACATTATGCAGCATTCTGAAACCTTTAACACCGCGAAGGGAGGGCGCGGGATGTGGGTGGTCCGTGAGAAACTTGATCGATGTGTGATGTGGCGTGTATTTGGAGTGCTGTGAGTCACGGGCGGGTAGCACTTTCTGTTGGGTGCTGTGAGGCACGGGCGGGTAGCACTTTCTGTTGGGTGCTGTGAGGCACGGGCGGATGGACTGTCCGTGTTGCGGTTGTCCTGATATCTGCTCCGGCACGCCTGACGGCACGTGTTCCCCTCCTCCTGCCAATTGTCATCACACTGTGTGTTCGAGGCGCATGGACAGGCGTGACCTTGAAATTTGAGGATCACCTGGCGGTGAGTGACGTCACGCCGGCTGTTTCTGTGCATATATCGGGCTGCACATGTTTATGACATGTAACTGCACTACCGCCTGGGGACAGAAGCACAGGGCCCTACCGAAACGTTATGTATTTATCCAGTTACGCGGTGTTGTTTTGTCTGAGAACATCGCCATTCTGTGCCCGAAGTGTCTCAAGAAAACCGCGTAGCGTTCAGAGCAGACACACTAACGGCAGGACGGTGCCTTTTGCTCCGACAGCATCGTATCTGTCGAGTGTCGCAGTAATTGCCGGAAGGCGGCGGGCATCTGCAGCGGGCGTCTGTCAAAGTCAGGCGCTGCACCACTGGCTGTAACGCGGTTGTGTGAACTTCGCCCATTAAAGTGTAACGTCAGAAAATAATTGAGTTTGAAGGGAAGTGTTACCCGGTCTGTTGGCGCTGCCATGCTTCTTTGCTTTGCATTGCTAACGATGGATACGTTGGCGGGTTACTTGGTAACGTCATTATCTCGCTCGCATTTTGTGCAGTTGTTGTGTTTGTTGCTCAGTTGTCAGCACTGCCACTCTGCCTCTGTGTAGTGCCGAGCGGTAAAAAGAACAGTGTTTGTCCCCGTGCACGCCATAAAGGTGTAAGGAGGCGTGGAGGCACTGTATGCCGATGAGTATTCAGCGTCACGCCCATGTCTGTTCACCACCCCCTCCCGAAGGAAGCCCCTGTACCCATCCAGTAGGGGACTGTGTGAACCCACAGTCGGTGTGGCCACTTTGCTGAGGAGACACGTTGCGGAAATGAACCAGTAGTTCATGGTTGTCCGGCCAGTAGCCTAGTCACTAATTAGTGAATGGAAAGGATTTGGAAGGGAGCGGTTGTGGCCTGACAGGCGTTCCTTAAGAAGTGAAAGACCACTGCATTACTTGGAGCCCACGATCGTCCGTCCGTCCGTCCGTATCAGCGACTGAACAGTTCGTCGGATTTACATTAAATCCAGCATAGGCGTTATTTACGAAGAGCTGTCTACCAAGCGTGAATTGCGTGAAAGGGGGCCCAGTGGCGGACATACGTCACCTACGGTGGTAAATGAATTTTGACCCTGTACTTGACACATTTCTGCACCGATATCCATGAAATTTGGTGTAGAATATCTGCATGTAATTCCGTTGAGCATTTATGAGTTCCAAGAAACTGTGCAGTGAAAGCCTTGCCTTAGGTGGGGGTGTAAATACAATTTTGTCAGCATTTTGTCCATTTGCTAGCCGAGTTATGTGCAGTTCTGTACAGGACACGTCCGCAGAAGTATCCGAGTTATGTACAGTTCTGTACAGGACACGTCCACAGAAGTATCCGAGTTACGTACAGTTCTGTACAGGACACGTCCACAGAAGTATCCGAGTTAGTGCAGTTCTGTACAGGACACGTCCACAGAAGGATCCGAGTTACGTGCAGTTCTGTACAGGACACGGCCACAGAAGTATCCGAGTTATGTGCAGTTCTGTACAGGACACGTCCACAGAAGTATCCGAGTTACGTGCAGTTCTGTACAGGACACGTCCACAGAAGTATCCGAGTTATGTACGGTTCTGTACAGGATACGTCCACAGAAGCATCCGAGTTAGTGCAGTTCTGTACAGGACACGTCCACAGAAGTATCCGAGCTATGTACGGTTCTGTACAGGACACGTCCACAGAAGTATCCGAGTTATGTACGGGTCTGTACAGGATACGTCCACAGAAGTATCCGAGTTATGTACGGTTCTGTACAGGACACGTCCACAGAAGTATCCGAGTTAGTGCAGTTCTGTACAGGACACGTCCACAGAAGTATCCGAGTTATGTACGGTTCTGTACAGGACACGACCACAGAAGTGTCAGCGATTATTTGCGAGTTCCACGAAAGTTGTGCCTCGGTTGCGGACTGCCTTGATCTGTGGCCGCACTTTGCGCTGTTGTTGTCTGGTTCGGGTGGGGCTCTGTGTAAGCGATCTGCTCACATTGGTGTTCAGTGCGTCGGTTTGCTGAATACACAGTGCTGTTTAGCGTGTCGGTTCGCCGAACATTTCTGTACAGGATCAGTCTGTGCGTCTACCGTGACACAGTGTCACATTCTGACAGTAAAGAACACCTTGGCAAAGTCTGTATACTGCGTCATGGCTTGTACCGTGTGCAGTATTGTTGGTTCTGTACTGGCCGGCCTGAGGAAAACCACGACTTGATCCGAAGCCGCAGACCTCTGTGTACTCGACATTCAACTGGCGATGATGCTTCATATTGACCCCGTACAGTCTGGTAGGTAACATGGGAACGCATTGCGTGCACCTTATATTAGGTCAGTCAGTATGTGCATTGTGAAGCCGGTGGTGTCGTCGCACTGCCCACAGTGAATTCTGCCTGCAGGCGTGGTCACTGTGCGGCAGGTTGGGCTGGTGATGTGTTAAGGGTGCCTTCCCCTTTTTGACTTTTAAATGTTGTCTAATGACACTGTCAGTTGCCAAGATTACGGAATTGGAGCATCGGTGGAATGACACTGACAGGGGAAAACCGAAGTGTCTGGAAACAAACCTGCCCCAGTGCCACTTTGTCCACCACAAGACCCACATAGACTGACAGGGATCGAAGCCGTCTCTCTGCGGCGAGAGGCCGGCGACTGACCGCCTGGGCCACGGCGCGGCCTGCTGTTTATTTTCCTGTGTTCGTGCTTCGATTGTTGTCCCCTACTTTAATCCAAGTATGTATATTTTTCATTTCGCATGGCTTTTCCGTTGTCTGTGCTTTCCGTTCTGTTTAATTTTATTTCATCTTCACTTTGACGTGTTTATTAACGTACACCGTTGAAGGCACAGTCACAGTGTGTTCACTGCGCGGTACGGGCAGCGTTTTCCGTGGTTTTCCTCTGCCCTATAGGAGATGCTCAGTCGGCACCCAAAACCCACGTTGCACTGCAAGCTTCTCCCACAGCCCGCGCCAAAAGCAACTTAAAAACTGTCGCCAGAACGCGGCCCTCCCAACGCGATCACAGTGCTGCCCTCCGCACACAAAACTCAGCCGTAAGGCTCTGCTTCTCCCCGCTGCTGCACACTCCCAGCAGCCAACTTCCCATCGCCCTGCCTGCTTCTCTTCCCAACGTCTTTACCATAGTGTCAGACCATCTTCAACAGAAGGGCAAGCGGGCAGTGCGTGGAAACCTTCAGAGCAGTAAATCCCCCCACACCCCCCCCGGTCATAATAAAAATGAGAGTAACGCATCTCAGTACAGCGCTCCTCCCCGCCGGCCTTTTTTCTGCAAGTCTTTAAAGGCTTTGAAGGTCAGTGAAGTAGCTGTTCGAACAGGAACACTTCTGTGTTCTGTGTTCCGTGCAGACGGTCGTAATGTGTTGCAGGGAAGGTAATGATAGCTGCAGATAAGCTGAGCGTGTCAGGTTGCAGTTAATGCCAAGCTTTATTCGTAGTAATGAAAAGAAAAATGTGTTTTTACGTTGAGCGTTTAGCGAAAACAGTTGACCTGTTGACAGCAGCAGTGTGCGTGTGAATACCCACACGCTACACGCAGGGCACAGTTCTGTTTGCGTCTCGTGCGTTTTGCTGCGTGTGGAAAGGAACATTATGTTTGCGTTTGAGACTGCTCTCATGCGGCATGTGACGCCGTGTAGTCAGGTACCGCTATTTCGGACGAAACTGCTGCTTGGACTGCTTGACCTTTGAAGAAGCGACCGATAGCTTGTCCCGAAACGTCGGTAGCGAAGTACCAACCTGAGTAACAACCTACACCGCGTAAAATAGCGGAAAAACAGAGGCCTCTTCTGGTTTTATATTTCGTGTATCGTGAGGTTTAAACCAGTAGGTTTTCCGAAACGTCGGTGTCTCTGTACCCAACTCCCCGGCTCGACTTACCGCCGCGAGGCCCTGTGGTACAGTCTAAGCCTCGTCTGTCCTTCCACTGGGGTGGAGAGTTGGAGACTAATCCGTGGCTTGCAAGTTGTGGGACATAGCCTGCAGTAACTGCCTCAGTTTCAGTGCGTGCCACGCGCATAGCTCAGGTACTGTCTGTGGCAAAGTCACGGGTTCATGTGTCACGGATGTTAGTGCTGAGGAAGGCGCGCGGCTATGAGGGACACTGCATGCCACTGTGCAGTGTGGCGCTTCACGATTGGTGCGGCTGACAGCGTTTTGCTCGGGTTGTTCAGTCACGGTGGATGAGATGGGTGGCGCATGTGGTGTGGATGGGGGAGAATAGAAATGCATACAGGGTTTTTGGCGGGGAAACGTGAAGGCAAGAGACCACTTGGAGGATCTGGGTGTAGGTGGGAGGATATTACTACGCTTGATCGTCAAGTAATAGGGTGGGGCGGTGTGAACTGGATTAATTTGAATCACTACACGGACAAGCGGCAGGCTCTTGTCAACGCGGTAATGTGCCCTTGGATCCTGTAAGATATGGGGAATTTCCCGACTGGCTGAGCAATTAGTAGCTTCTAAAATGTGCTGTGATGCATGGAGTTAGTGATCGTTAACTGAAAGTTACTGTATCTTTGTATTTTGAATAAAATGTAATTACATATTTACGTGAACAAAATGTAACAATAAAACTTGGCACTAGAGAAGATGCAGAATATGTTCAGTAGTAATGTGTCACCACGCTGCTGAGTCTCAGAGACTTAAATGCCACGAACGTAACGTCGCTCAAAGCTGTAGCGATGTCTGCAGGCGGGTTGTGTTCGGGCAGTGCCGTGGGTGCAGCCAACGAAGCGCGCAGCTGTGCGCTAGCCCTGCAGCGCCACCGTTAGGAATGTCTGCGGCTGTGCCGGCACTGTGCTGCAGGTTCTCGTTGCGTGGTACCGCCAGGTGTAACATTCAGCAATTCTACGTTCTACCCACACAGTGTGTTTATGTGTTTTGTGTGGATCTCAGAACAAACAGCGATTATTTCCCTATACAGCATTAACTGGCTGGTTTTTATAACCGAGACGGAGTGTGTTTACTGCGCGGTACGGACTGGGTCTTTAAATATAATTCTACGTTCTGCCCACACAGCGTATTTATGTGTTTTGTGTGGATCTCAGAACAAACAACGATTATCTCCCTATACAGCATTAACTGACCGGTTTTTATAACCGAGACGGAGAGTGTTTACTGCGCGGTACGGACTGGTTCTTGGGTTAATCTCCGTATTTGAAGGATTAATGTTGACTGATAGCTGACGAGAGAGACCTTAACTGGTTGGTCCTGTCAGCACGAGATGGAGAGAAGGAACGGTCTTTCTGTGTTACCGACGTGGTTCTTGGAATTTGAGATGTGAACAGCAGGAAGCAAGTACTGACCCATATCTAAATTTATATCAGTTTATTGCTTCCATATGTTTCTGCTTTTGTGAAAAACCATCCACAGGCACCTAAAATACACAGACATGGATAATTTAAATACCGCCCATCAGAGTGATGCTGTTTCAGATAGCTGAGTTCTGAACGTTACAAAATTGCTGTCGTATAAGTCGAAAGTAGATCAAAGCCCAGACTGTACAGTGACATGTTAAAGTACAGTGAATGTATATACGTATATTGGAATATTAAAATTGTTTTCGGGTACTTCAGGTGTGAAAGGGAGGTTGTTCAGTATTAAAATAAGCCTCGTGGGGTGCAGTATCGCGTTAATTTTGTTTCTTAGTGTTGATAAACTTTGGAGACGTACGACGTACTATTTAGTTTTTCCGCGGTAGTTTTTTGTTCTTTGTGCGTCATCCAGTCATTCATTCATTCAGTCAGTCAGTCAGTCAGTCAGTCAGTCAGTCAGTCAGTCAGTGGATTTCAAGGTAACGCAGTAGGCTGTTGAGTGTGGACTGCAGTAAACAGCTTGATGGAACGTCGTGGAATAGCTGGCTGCCCCTCACTCCGGTGTTCGGTAGGGAACATTGTAGTGAAAGGCAGCCTGCTTTAGGATCGGGTTTCTGAGTACAGTAGACTTTCGATGTTCGTGAACTCGGTGTTCGGATTTCGACCTTTCATGATCACCAGTTTTAATACCACTGATTCTACGTTTCGCGACAGGTTCCAACAGATCGGGATGAGACCACGTGGCTGACAAGTCGGCTTGTCCCACTCTGCTGCTGTTGCACAGATAGCTCTCAGCTCAGCTCAGTCTGTCTGTCTGTCTGTCATTAAGTGGGGCTTACTGCTTCCGTGCGTAACGGAATCAGACTCCTTCAGTCATGTGATGTATTCATGCTTCTAGAAAATGTTTGTGTTTTATTAAAAATAAACTGTGAAGGTTTTTACGCATTTTGACGTCACCTTGTGTTTTTATTACTGGCGTTTAATAATTTGAACCAAATAAGCGTTTTGCGCTGAACGTGCATTCCGATGTTCGTGACCGTTTCATCGACCGCAGTTAGTAACAAAGATCGGGGCTGTGCCGTATGTGGCAGTTTGTATAAGGCTACTCACAGTCTGACCGTGCGCGGCTGGAGTTCGCGCTAAAAGTTGTGATTTCTGCCAGGTGCTCTTTCGCGTCGTGAACTGCAAGCGCCGTGCATTGGCGGCAACTTCTCCGGCACGTCTGTTACGCGCGTAGCCTGATTGAAATGCTGCAGGCGAATACAAAACGTGTGAGAGACGTTGGCGCTCGGCTTGCAGGGAGCTCAGCGGCAGGTGGAGAGGAATGATGCTGTAAAAAGAAGCGCGTGCAAAATGAAGTTTATTTGCAAGCGCTGCTACTCTGAGCTCGTCACTGCTTTTTGTGGCTGTAAGCAAAACACGGAAAGGGAAACGCGGCTGTCCAGTTTCACCTTTTGAAGACTAAGTGGCAGTGCTTTAGATCCAGCGCTCCCCGATTTCCGAAAGAGCGCTGCTTTTTGGAAGGTTCCCAGGCATCTCCCGTCTGCCCTTCTGGTAAGGGAAACATGTAGATGAAGATGAGTGTGGAGCATTGGTGGAATGGTACTGACAGGGGAAGACCGAAGTACGGAGAGAAGAATCTGCGCCAGTGCCACTAGTAGGTCTGGCAGTACATTGAAGAATGACAAAGCTCTGGCGAACCTGTCTGCGCTACATTAGTTGGTGAACATCCTCTGAGGTTCTGATTTGGCTCACCTACGACAAAATTTTGCTCATTTCCGCAGTTCTGTGAGCTTAGTGCATGCTGTGCTGCCTCCTGTTTAACAGCTGGCCACTGGCTGTCCAGACATTCGCCCGTCTGCCTCCGCATGTGTGTAATGTTCTGTTCATGCCGACACAGGGGTCGTGTTCCCGTCCGCCTCCTTGTTGGTCCGCCCCGTTTCCAGACTCCCGTTCTGACCGCTGTGATCGTTCCCACCGTGCCGCCCATCAGTTTCATAAGAACGCTAGGGCGTGTGTCGGTCTGTCCGTAACATTGCTGCTATAGTGAGGCTGTACTAACGTGTATGGGCTGGCCTGCATTTCCACGTCTTCAAATTCAGCAGACGATGTTTTGTGTGACTGAAGCCTGGTTCGTCGCCAAAAGCGAAGGAAATGTGCTGACATTACTGGGCGGAGCGAATGTGCCGTTGTGGCGTCGTGAAGTACACTGTTCGACAAAAGTTGCTAAGCCCAGAGGCGTCCCCGCCATAGGATGGAAGTTGGCTTAATGTTCACGCGATACTCCACGGCGTCTGTAGCTGTGATTTACACAGACGAACCTTGAGTCGATCCGTTCGTATATATTACAGCCCCGGAGGGGTGCTGTGAAGTAGCAATTCCACTGAATTTCCACGCCACGAATGTGTAAATATAGTAGCTTGTTAGAAGTTGTCGGCAAAGTAGGACGTTGCAGTGCCGACCGAAGCATAGGCATTTCTGTAAGTCTTGACTGCTTCACAACGATGGCTGCCATCTGTTTGTGCTGTCACAAGTTACGGAGGTTTTCATGTGGCTTTGCATGGAAACGAGCTGTGTCGTAATCGTGGAAGGCCGACTTCCGTGACACCAGAGTGTGACTGACGTTGATGCCACAAAGCAAGCGCGTTATGCAGTGTCAGGCGGATGAGGAAACGAAGGAGGGCCTTAAAAATTCTTCGAAAACCCGAAAGCAAGAAAGCACTTGGCAGAAGTCGGTGTAAATGTAGAGGAATACTTGTTTTGCCGTGGGTATTAATAAAATGGGCTGGGGCTGGCAGCCGCGTCAGGTGGTTGAATGGCGAGGAAACCAAAGTTTTTCTGTCGTCGTCATCAGGGAACTGACTCGGTTCTCTGATGACGACGACAGAGATGGTCCTCGAAACGTCGGTTTGCTGGCCATTTAACTAACTAACGCGGCTGCTAGCCCCAGTCCATTTTGTTGAACTTAGTGGCCGTGAAAGCTTTAAATTATATAAATTATAATTGATTGAATCCCTGAAGATGATCCCAGCCGGGATCGAAACGTGTCGGATTAACGTATAAATATTGTAATATAAAAACATTTACAATAATAACAGTGAATTAGTTAGACGAATATTGTGTTTGATCAGTAACTATGCACGGTATGCATAATGCAGCTTAGAGTTGTGTAGTAATAAAAGAGAAGAATAGTGTCGGAGTTAATGCATTCGAGGTACCTGGTGAATACCTGTGCCACGTGGTTTGACGCTGAAGCCTCTGCACTGTGCCCACACAGCGTACCGTCACTGAGTTCGCGATGAGGGACGTTTGATTGACAGTCACACAGGTCGACGTCGCGCGTCCGGAATAAGGAAGGAGGCAGCCAGTTGAAATTTGAGTTATCTCGTTCGATGTAGTGCAAGATGAAGCCGCAGCAGGGAGCAGTTGGAGCGAGCGATACGTGACGGTTTGATGTCTGAAACTGGCAAGCAGACCGTCTGGCGCTCTCGGTGAATTGCTTGAGCAGGCAACAGAAGTCCCTGTTCCAGTGACTGCAGCACTGCTTTGGTGTAGCAGGAAGGCAAGTTTCGGTGGAATGTGTCGCAAAACGGTGCCGAGCTAGTGGCTGCTGTGAAAGGGATCGCTTTATTGCAGCTGTATGCCCAAGTTTCTGTGCTGAGGCGGTCCCTCGACACGGGGTTATGGTGCCCGACGTTTCGAGACGTTCAGGTCTTACTTCAAAGAGTCGAAATATCCAGTCATCTTCGAAGTGTCAAGTCACATTGAGCATCTGAACCCTTGACGATGAGACCATCACGCTGTGCCGAAACGTCGGGCACCAACAATACCGGCGTGCGGTGACAAATCCCAGAACAAGGGAGACCTTGACAGCCACTGCAGAAACCTAACGACGCACTTATAAGTGTGTTGCTTGACTCTCGAAACACTGCCTAATCACCACCACCATCACCACGTGTCGCCATCTCCTCTAACTGCGGTAACATCGCGATTATCACCATCACCACTGCCGTCCTGTCGTACTGACGGTGGAACCGGCGGGGGTGAGAACTGGAGTTGCAATGAGAGGGCCGGCAGCTGGCACGCTCGGGGAAGCGAACTGGTAATTGACTTCCGAATGAACACGGAGTGTGAGAGACGTGGGGCCCACAGCTGATACCAGCAGCGAGTCGGATGTCGGCGGTACGTAGTGTGAGTGCACTGAAGGTTGCGGAAGGGATTTTGTTAACTGCACAGTTAACAGAACTGTGAGCGCTGCACGCACGCACACTTTCACAGGGCGTTCTTTACTGTCAAAACATACGGTTTCACGGTACGCACGGGAATATAATTTCGTTCGCGCTTGTAACAAAAGTAAGGCCCTCCCGCTGCCGATTTTCACGCAACTCACACAGGCATGGCAGCACTGTGTGCGTGCCTCCAGCACCGAGAGTTTTACCCAGTCGGACATTGAATGTGGACAGCACGGTCGGAGCCCCTCGGCACAGGAACTGCTGTGCCGAATTTATCTCATCGGTCAAGAAACGGGAGGAGGGAAGGACTCGCACGGTTACGTGTGCCTTCGCACCCTTCAGCATATTGTGGTCGTCAGGACTTGCACGGTTACGTGTGCCTTCACACCCTTCGGCAAATTGTGGTTGTCTGTGAATCGGGTTTCGCGAAACGCGTGCCTGTTCGACAGCTCTTCTAAAGAACTCCCACACCGAACTCCGTAAGACCTCGACATGGTTCAGTCACTGATGCTGTGTCTGACGGACGGACGGACGGACGGATAGCTGCACATCAGGCGTTCTTTTTGTTTTGTAAAGAACGCCTGATACACTTGAAAGAGCTGTGAGAACAGTGTCGCCAGAGTCTTGCAAGTGTGCCTGTTTGTCATTTCGTGGATACCTGCAAACGGTTCGTGTTTCGTAGGAACATGTTGCCTCCATCTTCAGGATGTAAATAAGCCGAGAGGGCTCCACAAACGAGCGGACGGCGATTTGTGTATGCGTGATCGTGACAACATGTCCGTGCATGCACAGTAACCGGACGGACCTCTGAATGTTGTGCGCAGACAGTGAAGTCATTTTGTCCTTGACAGCAGGTTACAGACTGACTGTACACACAGCTGCCGAATTCGTGCAGAGCAACAAACGACTTCGCTCCTCTCAAGAATTTCCTTCCAAATTCTGCGTCGTGAACCGGAAGTGTGAAGCTGCTGCGTATGGACACATGCTGCTGGGATGGTTACGTGGCAGGCCGGTGTTCCCTGCAGAACACAACAGGTGTCAAGGTCTGTCACCTGCACTCTGTTGTTCGGCCGTTTCAGTATCTGAAATTTCATCACTGGTCATGTTTTACGGATCTCATTATATTTTCCGGCACTTCAAGCGTCGTCTGTTTACCGTCACAGCGTGTTTCCCTATCTTTTGGAGCCGCAAGTTTATCTACGCAGCGACACGTAACAACGCCAGTGCCTGTCTCGCGGAAAAGGCCTGTAGCCTGAACTCACGCCCGTCGCGTGCGCGCCATCTCAGGTTAAATTGCTACGCTGAAAACGCGGTTGTGATGAAAAACTCATTTGAGTGAGGATTGGGCTGACGAGTCCTTCTTGAGCAGCTAGCAGAATTTTTCCTGTGCTGGTCAAGAAATTGCTCGCATTCTGTGGAACCCAAAGGTGCATCACCGTCTTACAACAGCCGGCCACATGCCTGTATCCTGAGCCAGATGAATCCAGTCCACGCTTTCTCACCATATTTTGAAATCGATTTTAATATTATCCTTCCATCTACGACTGAGTGTTTCGTGTGGTTCTTTCCTTCGGGTTTCCGAACCAGACCCTTATACATTTATCTTCTCCCCATACGTGACACATTTCCTGCCCAACTCATCCTCCGTGACCTTATGACCCGAATTAACACTGTGTGAACAGCACGAACCCTGAAGCTCTCCATTATGCAGTTCTCGCCAGTCCCCCCCCCCCCCCCCCCGAGGCCTCACTGCGTTTCTCAGCAGTCCTTTCTCGAACTCACATTTTAATACTGCATTCCAAATTTTCAGTAGCCGGAGTATGCCTAAACTGGTTGTTAGACCAATTTGTTGTCACGCCATGTTCCATTGACCCAGTATTTAGCATGCAGTTGGTCTAAACGATATTTATGTCAAGAAAAACACACAATGCCTGCGGCGGCTGTTGTCAGTACAGTATGAACAGGCAGTCAATCAGTGCAAGGCTCCAGGGATGCAAGGAGCCACCCCTAACATGGAGAGCTGAAGGCGCACAGAACTTGGTGAACAGTAAGTCCGTGCAGTCCGTGTCCCAAGAAACTTCTGTTACCAGCAAAACTGTTAACTGGTATCTGTGTTCGGATGCGCCCGCCCGAGACATCTGCAGAGCGTGCACATAGCTGCTCGCTGCTTTACAGATAAATATAAAACCAGTCGAACGTACAGCGGGAGTCTGGTCATTTGTTGTATGCACTTCCGTACTTTTATCTCCCGTCTTATTTTCTCCAGCTTTCTTTACGACCCCTTTATTTGTCCGTCCTATCGTCATGTGTCTCCCACTTCAGCTTCCCACTCTTTTATGTTAGGAAGAGTTGAGGTAAACTAGTGGCATATCCGTTCAAAATTCAGCGTTTTCGTCTAAGAATTCCCGTCTATACAAAGAGCGCCATAGAATCGGCGGTGCTGCTGCTTGCCAGTGTCCGTCTACATAAAGTCAGCGGTGCTGCCCTGCCGCCTTAAGCACGCCCTCCACTGCCGTATTCAGTCGCACGGTAAATTGTATGTAAGGGCTACGTGCAAGGACGTGCATCAATTCCACACGGCAACAGCTTCTGCTGATTGGTTAATGTAATTTGTGTAATCATTGGAGACACAAGTTGAGGGCCGCACAGCCACTCACAGAGCCCGGACCGGAGCCACATTCTGGGCTTGTTCCACGTTTAGACTCCACCGCTGTGTTCCATACTATTCCCGCTTCATCAGACCGCAGTGACTCGACCGTGTGACTCAGTAGTCTTGAGACGCTGGCAACGGGGTTAAATAATCCAGAGAATGAAACGGGTGCATGTGATGATGTAATTTCATACGCGTAGTGGGGCGCTGTTGGGGTTCCTGTGGAGGTAACACGGCAGAAGCGCAATGGTTACTGTACGTACCGCCATGTTTAACATTCAACAATTCTTCGTTCTGCCCACACAGTGTGTTTATGTGTTTTGTGTGGATCTCGGAACAAACAGCGATTATTTCCCTATACAGCATTAACTGACTGGTTTTTATAACCGAGACGGAGTGTTTACTGCGCGGTACGGACTGGGTCTTTAAATATAATTCTACGTTCTGCCCACACAGTGTATTTATGTGTTTTGTGTGGATCTCAGAACAAACAGCGATTATTTCCCTATACAGCATTAACTGATTGGTTTTTATAACCGAGACGGAGTGTGTTTAGTGCGCGGTACGGACTGAATCTTTATATATAAGCCACATTCAGGTTTATCTGGGCGCTTAAAGCCAGTTCCAAATTGCTCTTGCATTCTTCTTGTGCAACCTTCCCCATTTATAAATTCTTCACAATTAACTCCTTGCTGTAACATTAAGTTAACTTTCCATATTATGACCTGCAGCTTTAACTTTACTTAGTCGTTCCCTCTCTTACCTACTTGTTCGCAGTAGGCGTCGAGGGTTTTTATTTTCTCTTGATCACACTCAAGCACACACCACAGTCGGTAGGAGTCCTCTAGACGAGGGATCGGCCTGTCGCAGAGACCTCTACGTGACAACACAAATACTGTACAAGAGACAAACATCCATGCCGCCGGTGGGATTCGAACCCACGATCGCAGCAAGCGCTCGGCCGCAGACCGCGCGGCCACTGGGATCGGCCTTCAGCTTTAACAAGAAATCGAAATTCCGCAGCCCTTGTTTCAAGCCATTACCTTCACCACTTTCATGTCTTCATTTTCATACTATAAGAAGGACGAGCGGGCAGAGCCTGGGAATCTCCTAACAAAGTGATGTTTTCTGTCCTTCCCCCCTCCCTTCCCCGCAGGCGAGAAGTGTGTCTGACTTCTCCCTTGTCCTACCGTTTCTTTTACGCTCCAGCTGTACCGAACGTCCGTCTCTGTCGCACTGTACGTCAGTTGCAGTCATGTTCCGCCATGAGAGGGCACCACCGCCCGTTTTGAATGAGACCAAGTGTGAGTCTGAGCGAACAGTCGTGGGACCGTGTTCTGGAGAGGAGCACTGGCACAGTCTGTTGCTGTCCTCGTGCGATGGTACCGTGTCTGTGGCACTGCTGCTCGTGCAGTTTGCTAACCTCCGTGAACACGGGTCGCGCTTCCGTTCTGCCCGCCTGAAGCAACGACCTGCAGTGCCTTGCATTGCCCGCGCTTCCGTTCTGCCCGCCTGAAGCAACGGCCTGCAGTGCCTTACATTGCCACAACGAGCGCGTGTCGTGGCTCCGCTGACACGTGCCGTGTACGAACTGCGCCTGTGTGTGTCAGTAATCGCACTGATGTTGCTTCGTTTTAGTTTTGAATGGCTGGATGTCCGGAGCAATGCGCGTTGCTTGTCCAGCACTTTGCAGGTGTGTGTTGTACTGCAGTGCGCGGTCGGTGATGCAGCAGTGTGTGTTTGCCGACAGGCACGATATCGACAGCTGTTGAAGGGACTGCGTTTTGGATGTAATTCGGATTGACTCCCACCATTTTTGAAAATTGGTTACTTGACTTGGTTCTGCTTTAACATCTTCACGTGAGTGCAGTATTTGCGGCAGCAACGAGCATGCCGTTAGCAGTGTCTGCACAGGCTGCAGCCCCAGTGTCAAGCCGGCGGTGTCTTCCGGTTTGTTCACACAGGCACTTGCTAACCACTGTGTCTGCGTGGACGAAACGTAATCACATTTTGTGCTGTCCGTAGTGGGCGAATATGTAAAAAGTTTGTAGTGTGAATTTGTGTAATTTTCGTTCTTTATTTTTGCAGCCGACGTCACGGTATCAACATGCGCAGTCCTGTGGCTGCGCTCCGCTGATTCTGTAACAAAAAGCTAATCTCGGCACAAATTTTCCATGCGAGAGAAATAAAAGGCATCAACATTGCTTGATATAATTAGTGGCCATGTTGTACAGGCGTGCTGGGATGTGAGTGTGTGGGTGTGTGTAGAGCACGGTACAGCAGACCGCCGTTTTATTTCTTGTTTCCCTCTCCGTCTGCCATCCGCAATTAGTGGCCGAGATTTATCCTTTCAAAACATGAAATTCATGAAATTCGTCTAAATGTTATTTAATAATTCAAAGCCTAGCTCGGAGAAAACACGCTGTATCTTGATTACAAAGACCAAGCCGTTAGTGCAGTTTATTATGAGAACCATACGAAACACACAACACGCTGATTGTGGTGCTGAGTGTGTGTTATTGTGGCTTAACGGATGTAGCAGCGGTCACTTTACATATCGCCAGGTTTAACATTCAACAATTCTACGTTCTGCCCACACAGTGTGTTTATGTGTTTTGTGTGGGTCTCAGAACAAACAGCGATTATTTCCCTACACAGCATTAACTGACTGGTTTTTATAACCGAGACGGAGTGTGTTTACTGCGCGGTACGGTGCAGGTTGTTTTAGTCTTTAGGCTTCCAGAAACACATTTTCAGAATTTGGACCGCGTCACTTCCGGCCTTTATTATCAGGCTGGCCGCACACAGTGTAACAGTGTTCTGTGCTCGCTTGATTGCAGGCGCGCGGTGAGTCAGACCCAGCAGCAGGGAACGGCCACGGCAGGGATGTCGGGTGGCAGCGTGACCCCTCAGGATCTCCCTCCGGACACCACACCTGGACGCAGCCCTTCCGGTCATCAAGGTAAGGATCTGAATGATTGTGTTTCAGATGTGGAGTTCAGGCGTGGCGTCGAATGGGACGGGGGCATGGTCTTGGGTTGTTGTAGTGATGCGGAGGGGGCGGCACCGGTCGGTCGGTTGGCTGTTGGCCGGACTGCAGTGTGCAGTTCCGAACTCGTGACTCCGAGAGGCCGGAGCTGACACTGATGTGCCCAGAATTTTTTCTGTAACTCCACGGAACACACTATTCGGAAGCTGATGGTCGCTAAATTGGTCAGCAGTTGTCCTCTCGCCGTTTTTACAGGCTCCTGCTAGCGGACTGTATTCTGAGCCAGTTGAATCCAGCCTTACGTCATGTGAGTTCTCTGTCCTTCAGTCTGTGACAGCAAAACTTCTCACGTGTTTGTCACGTGCTTCATCCACACACCCGCCGTCTGGCCACCATGATGATGATCGGTGAACAGTGCATTCGGAGCTCCTAATTATGCAGTTTTTAAAATTTCGCATGTCTGAAATTGCGTACGTCAGGGAGGGAGGGTGCGCGCGTGTGTGCGCGCGCGCAGCACAGCAGGATTCCTCGACGTTGCCAGCTCGTCCCGCTGTGCCGTGCCATTCATCTGCGTTTCTGTGACAGGTGCTGGCGTGCCACTGGAGCGGTCAGTCTCAGCACCTGCCTCGTCGGCCCACAGTGTGGGCACCAGACCTCAGGAACAGGGACGCCCCGCCCTCGGCAGGTCGCTGTCCAAGACGGAGGCGTTTCGGAAGTGAGTACCAGGCCTGTAGTGTCTGATGACCTTATGGCTGTGTGGGGTCAAAGGCCGCAGGACGTAACTTAACCCTCCTTATGTCGTGGCATGACACATCAGTTGAGTGGCACCTTTAGTTACAACTTTTGTCCGTAGATGGCCAGTTTATTTTTTGCGTAAGTCTGACGGCTGTCGAGATAACATGAGGGAGCAAACCCGCCAGCTTTGTTACAATATTTATATACTTCCTAACTTGTTGGGACCTTAAAATAGATCAGCACTGTGCCCTTTTCAGACGGTAAGACAAGATCATGCAGACACTGTACTGAGTTAATGGGAACCATGTTCAGCGTGACCGTGAAGAGGCCAGTGCGGTGTGCGCACACAGTGTGTGGATGTGCTTGGTGCTGTGTTTCAGCCTCGTCAGGAGGGAGACGGCAGTGTTCTTCGGTGTCGAGGAGTCCAAAGAAGAGGAGCAGCAAGCCAGGTGGCTGGACCGTCGGAAGAGACTGGCGGCCAGAAGGTACGGGTCCCTGAAGGACGAGTGCCTCTACCCTGATACACAGCGTTCGCTGAGACACCAGCAGCGTACAAGTGCCTATACAACACAGGCAAGTGCCAGAGTTTGGTTAGAAAAATGGAGCCGAGATATCGCTCGGGAAGATAGTATTAAAAGGAATCTTAGAGACACAGGGTGTGGAGTTCGGGGTGTGCCCCCGCACCCACCAGGCAGCATTGTACAGTGCGATTGAAGTGGCAGGGGAGGGGGACACACTGATAGCCACTCCCGCCCTGAGCTGTACACTGCTTGGTGTGATATGCTGACAGATGCTGACGAGAGAGGAAATGGCGGGTGCCGACAGACCGACTGACTGAGTGACTCCGTGGAGCAGAGCCCATTTTGAGAAGCTAGTGGTTCCTCACCTAGTCAAATTCCGCTCATTTTATTTCTTTCATATCCATTTGAATATTCTCCCATCTACGCCCAGTCTTCAAGTGGTCTCTATGCTTCAGTTTGCGCACCAAAACCATGTATGTATCTCTCGTGTCCCCGTGCAATTTGCGCATGTCCCGCAAGTCATGTCTCCTCTGATTTCAACACTTTCATAATACTTGGTGAGCAGTACGAATCATGAAGCTCATAATGCACTTTTCTCCAGTCCCCTGTTACCTACACCCTGCAAAACTCAACTGGCTATCAGAGCACACTCAGACCCTGTTTCACACCCACACAGAACAACAGGCACAGTTACAGCGGTACAGGTGTTCATTGTTGGAAGGGCCGCCAAAGGAGAAGGGAAGCTGTCACATGCACAGCGGGTTCCAGCCGCGCCCCGGCTGAGTCGTGCTGTCGCCTGTTAGTTAGTTAGCTAGCTAGCTAAGCTAGCTAGTTAGCTAGTTAGTTTCTTTGTTGTGTCAGATGGGAAAACGCAGGTGAAACTGTTGTACAGGATGTCCCTTTTATCGTGTCCGTAAAAGCAGCAGCTGTCACGGTAAGCTCCGGCGATGCTGGCGTACCGTGCGATCAAGCTGCCGGTAGCAGGGACAGCCTGTATTTGATGATGGTGGAAATGGCTGAAAAATCGTTCCTTTGGATGTTTTGTTTACAGACCCGGGACTCACTGGCAGCTGGGCGGCCCGACGTGTTGCCCGGCGGCCGAGAGTCGCTGGATGCCTCCGAGGGACACCAGGCCACGACCCCACAGCACTGGGCTGAGCCCCCGGTGAGACGGAAAGAGTCTGTGGCGCGCATGACGTTCGGGGGCCTCGCCTTCGTCGTGGCGGTGAGTAAAGGCAGCGAGAACGTGACGCTGTGACTGCAAGCTGTCTAACGGTATAATATGCTTACGGCACTGTACCAGCTGTGTGTTGGAGGCCTGTCGTGTCCTCCAGTCCCTTTGGCCAGATCTGCAACAGACCATGGTACGAGCCGTCGTGGGGAGAAAGGTGTGCAAGTCTTGCGACTGGAGATGCCGAATTCGTTGGAATTTCAGATGCTGCTGACAAAGCGACGGAGGGCCCTAGTGTCCACGGGCGTGTGATTCGAGGCATTCACGTTCATTGTGTTCTGTCAGTTGCCTCTGTTACAGTCTTGTCTTTGATTTATGGATGCTGCAGACTTGCTGATTGGTCTGCCCATATGGCGGTATTTGTGTGTAGGCTGTATTAAGGCTGTTGAAAAATAAGTTTTTTGGGTGATAAAAATTAAATGGGAAGGCATTACACCGCTTACTGCAGCTCATTTATTGCACTGAAGTGTCATTATTTTGCAACAGAACACACGAGCACAGTGATGCATTTGTCCCATGTAGGACAAGTTTGGAATTGGCATCTTGACAGGTTGTAAGTCGCTTGGTGCGCTGTGCCACTGCTCAAAGAAAACAAGATGGAAGGCGTTTTGGCCTGCTGAAGCAACAGGTGGGTGGTGCCTTATGAGGAAGCGGAAATAACTGTTCGTGAATGGTTGCCAGTGTAAGAACCCGTACTGTTAGTACTAAATATAAGAGATTCCGGCACTTAGGGCGTGTGTTCGCAGTATACAGGTTCAGAGTGGGCATAGCGCGAAGAACGAGAAGCGTTCACTCATTTGTGTTCATTTCTTCCAAAGGAGTAAGACTGCAGGTAATTTGTATTGAACATGGAGTATAGGCGTGTGTTTCGTATTGAACACGTTCTTATCCTCCAAGAGCAGGTTTCAAATCGCCCTGTCCGTCCGTCTGTACGCATGTAACAACTCGATAGCCGGTGAACGGATCCACACGCGACTTGGCAGTGGGCAGTTTTACGGAAACTGTTGAGTGCTGTCAGTTTCCGTTACGATCGGACATTACCCCCGCCCGTATGTCAAAACGTGCTTGCCTTTGGGGGGGGGGGACATTCTGTCACGCGCGAAATTTAAGACTGTAAAGTTACTTTTTGGTCGTTGAAATTACGTGTGCCGCTGTGAATAGTTTTTGTCTACCGGGATCCTAGCGACAGCCGCACAGCTGACCGTGGCAGGGACAGCACACTGCAGCTCGGCTTCCTGTTTGCAAGTGGCAAGGTACAGTTTATTTACCGTGCACAGGTTTGTTAGCAATGTCCAGGAAAATGTCCATCAGTTGAACACCTAAAATGAATTAACAAACAGTTGACCAGTACCGGTGAGCCTTTCTGTAGCCGTCTGTATGTCTGAGGCACGTGTGGCCCAGGTGTATGTACTCAGGTGACCCTGACGTGGTCACTTCCCGTTGTCTGCGTAGGGCCAAAGCATCTGTCAGTCGCAGTTCGCAGCGTGTGAAGTTGTAGCGAAGTACAGGTGTGAGTTGTCGTGCGGGCGCAAGAAGTGACGACTTGCCTGCTTGTGACCTTATTTATCATTATCTATGAAGCAGCACGTCGTGTGTGTGTGCGCGTGCGTGCGTCCATCCGTCCCTTCTGATGGCTGCGGCGACGTGCCTTTGCCAGCCGTGTCAACGGATTCTACACAAAGTGCATTCAAGGGCGCCTTTTTGGAGGGGGGAGGGGGGATTCGGTTCATTTGACCGCCTATTTCGAAACTAGCCGGAATACTTTGACAACATTTAGTATTGGGCAGTGTACGATGATAGTTGCCCAGCTAACCCCGCTTTAGTACACATCAGCGTATAGAATCGCTCTGATGCGTTGAACGCGAAGCATTCTGTTCGTTGTGTTCGTACAAAAGTGTCGTGTCACGTGACTGCCAGTGCCGGTCTGCATTTGTACAGCTGGCCCACAGCCGCTAGACTGAGCCGCCATTTCTGAACTCCCTTAAACAGAGCACATTTCGTGACCTAATATTAGATCTTGCAGCCACCGTTTGTACCTATGAAATGGACTGAGCTGGCACTGCTCCGTGTTCCAGACGCTCACCCGACATCGCCCCAGGCCTGCGTCCACCTCGCGGCAGTTCTCTCGCAGTTACCCCTCGTCCACTGTGGCGCCTAGCCCTGGGACTTCCTCCCCAGTAATGGAAGATGAGGTAAGTTGCAGCTGAGCATTCCACTGTACCTTGCATGCGTGGAGCTGAGCCTCCACGCCCTTTTGTCTTTGTAGTGTGTCTCAGCGACGGATGGCCGAAGGCGACTCAGCCTTGGTAATGTCGCACCGCCGTCTGCTGTGACCGTAGCCCTTCACAGCCCGGTGGTTATGTCATGTACACAGAAGCCCTGTGACTTGCCATGTAGGCATACGGGGCAGGTGGAAGTGTGGCTCCTACTCACCCACAGCCCGGCGCTACAAGGGAGTGGGTGTTCAGCAGCACGCTGGGTTGACAACTTGAAGATTGAACAGGAATCAGATGTTCAGCTGACTTGCCTCTGTCACCTCAGGCAGGATGTTGCTGGCAGCCTGAAGATTCATACTTTTGAATTGGGTTTCAGTTTTTGTTATGATTGCAAGCAGTGAATTCTCAAAGAAGCCCCAACCAGTTGTTTAATTGCCACAGGAAAAACGCTTGATGGGACGCACCCAGCCTTCTGTTCAAAGGCTGCCAGGGACCCTTTAGCTGGAGTAAAGTGGCCAAGGTGTGAGGTTCACCACTCACCTCAATTTAATGCCGAGGCTGAGAATGAGTGGAGCTGTACCTCTTTTCCTCCTGTGTGCCTTCGTTGTGTGCACACGGCGACCATATGTTCCTGCATGTTATACATACTCTGGAGATAACAGAAGCTCTGTTTTGGTATCGGCAGTCTCCATAAACCTTCCACAGACAGCTGACAGTTATATCACTGCTACCTGCATGTATCTTCATGGCCTTGAATGGAACAACTATTACAATCAGTGGTGCTATATTCATCTAAGGCAATGATTAGGAGAACTTCTTATTCTGCTTTACAGGATGTCCATTTTATCATTTTCTGGTCAGGGCAGAGTTATTACGTAGGAAGCCTGTCTGCTCGAAGCAGCTGCCATACGTGTTCTGTATAAGCAGTGTCACGTCAGTGTTATGTCTTGTTCACTTGGCTGTAAGTGGTGCTGTTAGTGTAATGCTGCATTGCAGGTGTTCTTCACACATCAGTGTACTGCAGCTCCAGTGCCTCCTCTAGCGCATGTGGAGGAGGCATCAGCGCTGACAGCGGAACATGTGGACCCCAGTGTTGAACCTGTGGCTGTGGTGGCGACTGATTCTGGGTTCACACATGCCAGGGAGCAGTACACGAGGTGAGTCTGTGTACATGGGAGTTCCGGTTATGATCAGAATTGTTGGTTATTGAGCGTTCTTCACAAATGAAAACGGCTCCCCCATATGGCTTCATGGTGTGGACAGGGAAAACTTTACGTTTACGCAGTGTGTGTTTCACGTAACATTTTGGGGTGTTTGTAGACCCATAATTACCGTGGAAACACAGCAGTCAGTTCACTTTTGTATTTTTGTTGACTTATGTCTGTCAACAGTATAGCGTGTATTAGGTCTCCATGTAGAGTGCCCAGTGTTTTTGTCCCATTTTAACAAAACTTGGACTTTCTGGATAGATCATAATGAAATATTTCGCTACCCAATTTTATGCAAGTCCATTCAGCGGGAGCTAAGTTGATACATGCGGACAGACAGACAGACATACACAGACAAACATGATGCAGCTAGTAGGCCCTTTTTGCGCCTATGCAAATGTGCCTAAAAAGAACTTATGTGGAGTCTCCATCCTTCTGTTTGTCTGTCCATTCGTGACCTAGTACCAGCAACAAAACCCTTTGGCAGATTTTAATGAAATTTGCTACAGGAAGTATTTACATGTACAAAAATCTGTTGAGCAAGTGCAGGTGTCACTGGCAATCATACTGATCTAAGGACATAAATGAATTTCTACCCATAATTCCATATTTTTGACCACGAATTAGTTGCAGTTTGGTATGGAAGATCTCTGCATAATACAGCTGACCACTGTTAGTTTTGTGTGTACAAAGCCATACTTTACTTATGGCATAAATAAAAATGTTGCCCAGTTTCCCACACTTTTTGTCCGATTTGGGTAAATTCAATAGAGAACATGACCACAAAAACTTACTGAGTGATTGTAAGTTTTATAAAAAATGGCGCAGTGACAACCTTAGTCTACTGGGGGGAGAATTGGATTCTTACGTGTACTTTCAGATCTGTTGTCTGATTTGGTTGAAATTCGTGAGAGATGTGAACCTGATACTGTTGAGCATTTGTGATTTTTGTGAAGCAGCACTTGGGAGACCGTCGACTCCACAGCAATGAGGGAGTGCAAGTTGCTGCTGGTTGTAAGTGGCTGTAAATGCAAGAGCTCCTGCCACAACATAAATTTTGAACTTGTAGCAAGATGGAACAAATGCAGCAATGTGCTGGGAGATTATGCTGAAAAATGAGGACACTTCAGTGCAATAAATGGGCTATGTTTAACGTTAATGACTTCTCATTTAATTTTTATGACCTCGAGTACCTTACTCAGGGAACATACTTCATCAAAAGCAAAACAGTTGGGTATCCTGAATATATGTCTGTTTTTTCCACAGGCTGACATGTCAGCTTTACAGCTCCCTTCTCTGTTAATAGTTGAGCCATTTCAGTTTCCTGATCTTGTTAAAGTTTGTAGTCAGCCAAACCACTGTTCATCTACCATGAGAGTGATAACTTCATTATTGGCCTATAAAGTTTCTTTAATTTAAAAAATACAGAGTTTTGCATTAAATATTACAACATTGTCAGTCACGTGAACCATTTCCTGTTTTAATAGAAACTTTGATTATGTCAGACTGAGCATGACATCTCTCTTTGATTTGAAAGGTCATCAAACTGGTGTAGACCACTGGAGCCAAGTGATTCAGGGCCAGAAGTTGGCTGTTCACGCATCTGGAGCAGAGTCTTGGATCGCGTGTTTGACAACTCAAATAGACGTCAGTATGGCATGAGCGTTGTGGGACGCTTCTTTGGGTAAGTTGAGCAGGACTGGTTGTCTTGGAAGTAACACGGCTGTGGTTCATTTGGAGTGATTGATAGTGCAGTGTCTGAGAACTGGGAACACTGTTTCGTATTGCTAGAGGTGTAGCTCTGAAGGTGTGTGTGATGGTGTTTGTTTGTTATACTCTTGTGTAGTTGGACTGTGCACAGCGTCTGATGTGTGCCTGATATGCCGCGTATCAGGCACTGTCTCTACTTCCATTGTTGTGTTTTCTGTTTTACCACTTACGCAGATATGTCAGAATTTAACCTTTAAAGCCTAGCGGTAACTTTACACACCACCAGTTTTAAAATTAAAAAATTCTACTTGCTGCTCACATTGCGGTTACGTGCTTGGATGGATCTCAGAACAAACAGCGATTATTTCCCTATACAGTATTAACTGACTGGTTTTTATAACCAAGGTGGAGAGTGTTTACTGTGCGGTACACACTGAGTCCTTGTATAAAACACACACGTTTCTTCTTTAAAGGGTTAAAGAACTACAATTTTGCTAGTACGATAATGACCTTATTGTTTCTGGGCGTTTCTTGACTGACACACTCGAGACCTACCGTGTCTATTGTGTTTGATGTGGACGTGATGAAGTCACGAAATTCAGTAAGACACAGACCTTCATGACATTATATTTACAGACGATGTCTTGTCTGATTAGTCGCTGTGTTGTGTGTTCAGATTGTAACACCAATAGTGAATAATGAGAGTGAATCCTGTAGTTGTAAATGCGTAGAAACTTGAGCTGTATATTAGGCATGCCTCAGACATGGCAAGTGGCCAACCCAATAAAGGTGTGCTGTCTGTAGCCGTTACACAACCATTCTGCCACAGTGAAACTCCATTACCATGGTCACAGGTTTATTTGCTGTTGATAAAAATTGTACTGCCTTAACAGTTTCCTTTCTGAATCACATTTTTACATCCTTCAGTACTCTCATAAAGTTACCAAATGTCTGCAGAATGTAATGCATCTGGTCTGCATTCTTGTATCAGTTTGTGTGGTAGCCACAGCTTTTAATACAGTGTGCAGGTATTGTGTTGGGGTTTCTGGATGTGATCTTAATCTTCATTCCTCACTTTCTTTTCAATTACATTAGGAAATTTCCTTTATTAACCTTTAAAGTACGGCCTTTTAAATGCCAGTCATCTCCTCGTGGCCGGACTTTTTTCGGCATTTAACCCTTTAAAGACGAAGCGTATCTGTTTTGTATAAGGACTCAGCGCGTACCGCGCAGTAAACACTCTCCACATCGGTTGTAAAAAACCAATCTCTTAATGCTGTATAAGGCAAAAGTTGCTGAGATCTGTACAAAACACATAAATGCAATGTGGGCACCATGAATAATTTTTGAATGTGAAGCCTGGTAGTATGTAAAGTTACTGCTAGGCTTTAAAAGGTTAAATCTTAGAATTGCAGGCCTCCACAAAAACAGATATATTATCCGCTCTATGTAACATAAAATTATGAAATAAAAACTGTTTGAAAGAGAAGAAGTTTATGCATTTATCGACGAATTTTCACTTTTTTAGCATTAAAGCATACTCACGAATTTTCCTGATAAATTCAAAAGTCAGTTTGTGTAATATAGTTTACGACACTTCTGTGGATTTTTGTTGTACTTACCCCTTTCTTTACACCGTAGGGTATGTGATGTTATATTCACAGAAACACGAAACACTTATTTGCATGGCAGATGTTTTCTGTTACACCTGTACAACAATATGTGTTGGCTTACGCCACAACAGGCAACGCTGCTGTCTGTGCCCAGTGACTCACAGGTTCACATGCGTATGCCACTTCTTGAAGCAGTCCACTATACACAGGCCAACGTCCCATTTCTTGCAGAAATACAGTGTGTGCCGTGTTTGCTTTTTCGGCGAACACACACGACACCACCTTTGTTTTCCATTAGAAGGCCAGTGTTTTGAGTGCTTCACTTCTATTTGACTTAGCTGGGATGCACATGGACTTGGCCTGCCCCTTGAAATGCCACTGGCTGTCACATTTTCTTCATGCGACTGGATAATCAGTTCTTGAACCAGAGCCTCCCGGAAGTTTTTGTGGGTCGTCTTGCCGCCACACGACTTATGAATAAGAAACACATTGAGTATTGTCATGTCTGTGAGGTGGAAGAACAATTTCTTCGTCCACTTCCATGTTCTTTGGGCAGTTCCGTAGCTGTTCACCATTCTGTCTGACCTGTCCACAAACCCCACGTAGGCACTGTAGTCTTCTACTACACGAGGTTTGATAGTATGGCCAGATTGATTGGTGAAATTGCCTTCAACAGAAGGAGTGTGCATGTTTGTGAGAATGTAACCATCACGCCTATCCTTCCAGCGGACAGCCCTGAGGTTCCTCGCACGCGTGTTACTATGTCCCCCCTTTCCATTTTCAGACATTTCAGTCCAATGTCTTGTGGCATTATGCGCCTGTCATGGCAGACTGTTTCACACGTGTTGATTTTACATTGGAACAAATCATCAAACAGAGCAGGCGAGGTGAAGTAGTTATCCATCAAAACTTTGTGGCCCAGTCCCTCAACTCTTCGAATTACTTGCAGCACAGTTCCATGTGTCGCTGTTATTTGAGCTGTGGCATGTTGCCGCTGTTTGCCTAAATATGCGCTCATGTCATAAGTGTACCCCAGAGAATTGCAAAGTTTGTAAATTTTAATGACAAATCTCTTATGTTTCTTTGGAATATATTGCTGAAGTGTTACTCTTCCTTTGTACAACATGATAACTTCATCCACAGCAAGATGTTCTGTCAGATTTTACGTTTCACACAATCTGTTGTTCAGAGTGTCAAAAACCTTTCTTATCTTCCAAAGTCTGTCGTAGTTTGGGTCATCACGGTTCGGAGGGTCCTCATTCTTTTCAAAATGGAGGAATCTAAGAATGTGTAAGAAGCGATCGCGTGCCATCACGTTTGAATAAAATGGAGTGCAGTACTGCTCCTTTCTGGACCGATAATCTTTGAGGCTGCCATGCTGGTCGTGACCCATTTGAATTATGAGTGTGAAAAATGAGTACATTTCTTCGATCGTAATATCAGGTGGTTGTGCTGCAGTGTGTCCTGTGTTTTTGGATGCCACACGTATTGATGGAAGTAGCGATTCGTTTCATCTAGTATGATTTGAAAAATCTTCCTGAAGAAGTGAATGAAGATTGAAAAGGGAGAGGATTCTGCATTTATATCGGAGGCGGCCGATATGTTGACGCCATATGGAGGTCCTGTGAAATCAAAGATATTCGGCGAATCCCTGGCTCTTCTAGCCCGAAATGTAACTTCTGTCTCTTCGGCATTATCTTCCTCTTCTGAATATGAGGAGGACTGCACATGAGATTCCATCAGTTTGTCTGTCTCTTCCAATTCCTCATCAGATTCCTCATCCATCAGCACTTCCACTATTTCTTGTGGTTCGAGTGGTTTTGAATATATAGCACGCTTTTGAGGTTCCATTTCAAGGTGTCCCAACTAAATTGAGTAAGTGAAAGTTACTGACAGTTCACCACTGATATAAAATTAATAAGTAAAATAATAATGTCACTGGAAAAGTAAATCAAATGAAAATCTCTCAGTAAACACCGAAGAGCAAATACAAATACCAACCAATAAGGAGTACTTCCTTACACTCCGCCACTGAAGTTATGCAGTATTTACCAGGTCGCCGCTGATAAACTGAACTCAAATACGGCTCTGAAAAATATCACCTGACACTCTGTAATAAATACGTTCGAAAAATTGCGGATTGCGGGATACAACTAATCTGCCACTGTCACAATGCATATGCCAGTCCGCCATTGAAAAATAATATCAGACGGACCATAATGCTATGAAAGCTGCAACAAGACTAAACAACAGCCCTTCCAGACCGAGCTTCTATATTTCAGCCTCAGACAATGGTCTACTCTGCTTAGCCTCTCAGGTCCTTGAGATGATTCTCAAAGGTCCAGTTTGGCCATAAATAATGTCGAAATCCCGACCGCCATAAATGAAATTAATGTGCAAAACGAAACCCAAGCCTTCTGGTGGGACCCCAATTGGTTTGTTTGCGATTCCTGCTAAAGCAAACACTGTCAGCACCGAAAAATGTCACGAACGCGCAGAGTTAGATATATCTCACATTCGGCCACTGGGGAGTGCAGGCTGCGTTAGATATATATAACACTCGTCCTTTAAAGGTTAATGTAAATCGTACTCATTCTCCACAGTTCTGACTGCTGCATGTTGTGATGCTGCGAAGGAGAGCAGCCACACCCTGACCTCCCCTGCTGGCGCCTTGCTGTCTCAGACTGTCCAGCTAACGTTAATGTCTGTCACGATCCAAATTATTTTAAAATTGCCAGTTGGTTCAGCTTAGTGGTTAGCACATTACTGTGAATTTAGAAGTTCTTGTGTTTGGTTGAATAACTTGTAATAGTTCTGCATGATGACAGCTGGCTATTCGTAGTTGTCATCGTGGGTCTGATGCTACGACAGAAATACCGTACTTATCATGAGGTGCATTGTGTCTAAGCATCATTTTCTACTTAAAGGTCAGTAACACCTCAACGAAAAGGTAGTTTTAATTCTAACTGCTATGCAGGGTGGAGGAGTTCCGAAGTTAAATTACCCTAAAGTACACTCAGTATGGTGCACAGAGGCTGACTGTACCTTCTTCATGTAACTTGTGTTCTCCCTTCCAGACATTCGATGAAACGTTCTGTTACCAGCAGAAAATCTGTGAGAGAACAGCTTGACGATCTTGAGGACCATCGGCCGTTCTTTACATATTGGGTCTCAACGGTACAGGTGTTGATTCTCATCATATCACTGGCATGCTATGGGTTTGGACCAGCTGGTTTCAACCTCAATCATCGATCGGGACAGGTAAACTGCGTGGAATTGTACAGCACTGTGTTTTTCCTGAAGGCATGCGTGTAGAATGCCCTGTCAGAGTGGACACTGTTTAAACTGTCCAACCATGACAGCTTAGCCTCCTGAGGTTCAGCTTGCAGTTGTTAACATATTTGAAATAATGCGAGATACCTTTTTGAAACAATTGAATGGGTATGTATTGACAAATGAAGGTAATAATAATAAAAAACATGCACATACGTGGTACATGTCAGTAGTATAGTTGTAACTTCAATCTTTTGGTTTGGTACTTACAATACACAGTCTGTGCACAAACCATAAGAAAATGTAGCAGCTGGTACATAAAATACAATACAGGAAATAAAACAGACGTCAAAGATGCAAGTAGCATGGTCAGTCATATTCTCACTCCTTGTAGTTCCAGAGGTCAAAAATTTTTCCCCAAACAAAATTGACCTTAATACAACATGGAACAGTACTAAGTATGAAGAAATGAAACTGATGATCAATTGTTGTGTTTAAATATTCTTATTCTAAAATAATAGTTGCATCATTAAAGTTATACAGCAGAGGCATAACATCATCCGCGATCAGTATTATAAATGTGAATGTTACACAAGCAAATATTTATTGCATGTAAAAGAAGTAAATATTGTTGGTCATTGGGATCAGGATCGCTGCATTCAGTATCATTTGGGATGCAGTCACAGCCTTGAAAAAGCATGGAGGGGAATTGTCAGTTTGCATGGGGTGGAGCACATGTGAGCAAAGATTTGCTTCCAAATCGGAAAACCTCTGTTGATTTCTGCATCTCATGTCAGTGAAAACCCATAAACCGATTGGCTCTGTAATGAGGGTGTTATTGACTTGTTATCACTGAACATGTTTTACAGCCTACTGTAATTCCTTCTTTTGCAGGTTCTAGTCACAAGTCTTTCTTTGCAGCAGGTGGATTATCAGGAGCCAGCAAATTTCTGGATTGGACCCCGTGCCGTAAGTGTTCACTATTGCTAGTGTAGGCAGCAGTTCCTAAATTTGGTTCAGAACTGCAGCCTGTCACACTGTTTCTGTTCAGTGCTGCTGAACCCACGGCAGTTACATTGTGAACAAGCTTGGTGCCAGTTCCGTACGCACTGCCTTTAATAGCATGTCACAGCTGGTAGTAGAGTGGTGTTTCAGTGTTTTCATCCCCACTTACTTCCAGAACCAGTATGTACTTTGGAAGAAATGAGGTGAAGTTTTCAAGGAAGAAATGTATCATATTTTCACACTGCCAGATGCACTGAAAATTTTCATGATGCCTCACTGTGTGACTACTGCAAGAAGTTTGTGTTATCAGGTATCTGGAAATATCAGAAAAAAGTCTTCTTGCTCAGTTCTGTCATTTGTAAAGTATCAGACTAATGTCACAGAGGATGAGAAGTGTATACGTAATGTAACACCGAGGGGCATTCGTATCTGTCTATCCAGGACTCTTCTGACATGGTAATAACATTTAATGCGCTGTGGTCACACTTCCTGTTATTATTCACATTTACACGTATATTATAGAATGTTGTTACTAGTATTGGGGCGTGTTATTTTGTTCCTGCACAGAACGTATTGTGTATTTATGTGTACATGGAGATTGTGTTGAATTTAACAAACATACATAATCACCTCATTCACCTCATTGAAATGTTTCATAATTGCAAATGTTCACCTACAATGTGTAGGTATATTCATAATCTCTGTGTATCAAGTTTCATTTGCTGCAGTTGTTTAATAAATATTAAATGTTATGAAAGCATGTTTTTATTTTCCTGAATTATGCAGTATGTCAGTTGCATGATGAAACAGGGCAGATTAGTCCTGATTATTACCATTACTGATCGCTGCTGATGGCAAACATGGTAACACTACTGATGAAAGCAGTCATAAATGTAATTTTGTCTTCAGCCATGGCTGTAATTTTTGCTTCATTTTAGGCACACTTGAATTTTCTGGACAGATTTTGTTAAAACTGCCCCAGTATAAAATTTCAGGAAAATTTGTCCAGTGGGAGTAGAGTTTCATGCAGATGGACTAACAGATGGACAGACATGACAAAGCTAACAGATGCTTTTCTGGTTTTTAAACTCTGCTAACACAGTAAAAAACTGAATAAGGTACTACGGAACTGTAGCTTTCATTATGGTAACTGTAAATATGCATCTGTGGTGGTGGTGGTGGTGGTGGTGATACATAATGTTCATTTAACCTTTAGTTTGATGATAATAATGAATAAACCGTTAAGTTTTGACATGTAAAGTTCCTTTTGTGGGGGGGGGGGGCATATACATGTCTAAAAAAATTTATATGAATAAAGTTTTTAGTGTGGTGCCCGAGGTTGTCACAGCAGTGTTGCTGAAGGTTCAGGTCTTCTGGGAAGTGACACCATGTTACCAGGCACGTGGTTCTGAGTGTTTTGGAGGATCGTAGCATTTTCATATTCAAGGCACAACTGGTCAAAGAAGAGTAGCCAATGGCCGTTCAGCTTGGGCCATTTGGACCATACAAATGAGGTCACTGTGACCCTGTGCAGCGTCAGGACCTACTCATCTGTTGACACAGCATCACACCCCAGAAGACTTGAATTCACAGCAGCACTGCTGTGAGAACCTCAGATCCCTTTTATGAGTGAATTTCTACCGGCTTGCATGTTAATACTTCCCAGAATATGACAGTTATAGTCACCACTGCAGTAACCTTGAATTGTACTCATTAATAACTGCTGTGTGTTGTATGCAGGCAGACTTAATACATCTTGGAGCCAAGTTCGCACCATGCATGCGGAAGGATGCAAAAATTATGAAGGAGATAGAGAAGGGAAGAGAAAAGGAGCGTGAGACAGCGTGCTGTATTCGTAATGACGACTCTGGCTGTGTGCAGTCCTCGCAGGCTGACTGCTCAGTAAGTTACATTATTGAATGTGGGCTGGCGGTTTTTTGGCAAGCCAAACACTGTGATGCTTTATTAATTTGCTGTCAACCTGGAGGTGGCTTTATTATAGGTAACTTGAACTCTGTACATTAGTGGACTTGCAAGAACAGCTTTGATCTGGGCAGTAATGGCACAGGGAAGTCAGAGCATTAAATGTTCATGACCAGTAACCAATAATTCCAATTAAAAATATATTGGGCTGAAGTGCAGTAGTGTCTTGTGTGTGTGCAAGTCAGTGCCATTATTTTCTTTTGTGATCTGTGTTGTTAGGGCTGTGCGCAGATTTAAATTTAGCGTTGTCATAAACTGAACTCTTAACGAATGGCAGTCAAGGAAAAGTGATAGAGACTTTATGACGGTATGTGTATGTTGTTTTCTTCACAAGGAAAGTGCTGAGATAAGGGACCCTGCTCACACTGTCAAGGTCAAAGCTGTTGTGTTTGTTTGAGGACAGTAGGTTTGTGTTGAACTCACTGACAAGATTCCCAGTGAATATAAATTGTGGTGGTAATTTAAGGCACAAATGTTGTAGGAGTCAGGGATGCATATTGTGGTCGGATTGCCTTTGTTTCTTTGAATTTATAAGTGTCTTTTATCCTGAGTGCTTGTTACGTATGGTTTTCTGAGTAAGGAGTTGTGCTGTAAACGCATAAAATCTACTAAAAGCATTTAAAATTTATGAAAGAAAAACTGTTCTGCCCTCAAAACAAATGTATGTATGGTTAGTTACCTTGAGGTACAAGGAATGAACCGAGTGGATGTCACCATGAACGTCTGGTGAAGGTGGGAAAGCTGCTGTAACATAAGTAGCAGAAGCGAAATTTCTTCTGGAATGTAGCCATATTTTGGAGCATTCCAGGTACCAGGACCCCACATGAAAGATCCCATACTTGTATGTTCATCCCACAACCTTAAAAAGCTCTCAACCAGCAGGACAAATTTATCATAGTGGTGTTGTACATTTACTATATGTGAATGCGAATGATATGACTGGCAACTTAATGAAAGATAGCCTCTTAAAAACGGAGAGAGAAGAATGTATTAATGGGAAACATACAACTGCTCACGATTTTTTCCTAAAACCTATAGCGGTGCCATGGCTGAGGCAGTTACTTGCCAGCTTCTGACTGTGGAGGCGTGGCTTCAATTTTAGGCCTGTCCATGTGAAATTTGTGCTGGAGGAAGTGTCACTGGAAAAGGTTGCCCTCCCAGTGCTTCTCTTTTCCCCCTGTCAGTACTGTTCCACCCATGCTTCATACTCATTCATTCATCTACCACTGACACTGTATATTGTTTTTCTCCCAGTACTGCAGTTTTCCCCTGTCAGTATCATTCCACTGACGTGCCATACTCAACTCATTCACCTACCACCATTGGTGCATAATCTTAGCAACTGTCAGCGTCATTAAAAAACCCCACACCGACTTACACACACACTGCAGCCTGATGTAATGTTCTGTGTAAGACAGAGTTCCAGTCACTTGTACTAAAATGGGCATGTTACTGAGATTGTATTTCACATCATTTCACAAGTACAGTGATTGCACTGCTGTCTGTAATTGAATAATACCGTTAGCATACTGCAAATGGAGCCACAACAGCACACTCAGTATAGGAACTAGACTGCAGGCTGGACTATTGTTTTTCTAATGTCTTTGAAGTTAAATTAAATTTGAGCAGTAAAAGTTAAAAACTGAGGAACTAACAGCTCACAGAGGGGTGTAATAGAATACGCACAGTTAATAATCTGGAATGTAGATGCACTGCACCCTCTCTTTGTGGTGGCAGTGTGCGCTTACAGCGAATATGTATTCATTTTTGGTGTAAGGCATTATATTCACAAGATGACAAGATTATTGATAAAATTCTAAACAAAGATGTAAATATTTATTTCTGTGTTCAAGCATATTGCTTTATGTAGGGACATGTTACCTGACAGCTGTTGCTTGTCAATTCCCATCAGCTCACTCAACCTGTAAATCTTTGACTTGCAATGACAAGCATGTTTATTAGATATGACACGTGTCCACAAGCTGAAGGAAAACGTTTCCAGCACCTACTTTAGATAGGGGGAGTAAAAACTTAACATTAACTGCCATGCTTTGCTAAAAAAAAGAATGCATGGTCTGCCATCTCACAGCACTTTTGGAATAGTGGTGAGTGGTGCCATGCCTGCTTGCATGTTAAATGGTCTGAGTGCAGTAGTGATGGGAGTTGCTAGATAAAATAATATTCTTGTTTTATCACAGATAAATCCATTAAATTTCTAGTAGTTTCTGCTGCAGCAACTGAAGTGCCAGGCACACTTAACCCCTGATCTTGTAACCTTGTGAATCAGCTCCAACTAGATGAATAATGTGATTTTTCTGTTTTTGTTCCAACCAACCGGTGCGGGGACTAAGACCAACGGTATGTTGTATCATGTGGTCCTGTGTGAGTGGGTGGTTCTCTGAGTGCCTGACTGACACAGCATAGACTGTAGTGTTTCCACTAACAGTGTGACTGTCTGTTGTCTTGTTCAGTGTCTGTGTGCCACATTGTCTTGTGTGTTCCTGATGTAACAGTAGAGCATAATTGGCACAGAGGAAAGCTGTTTCTTTGCTTGTCTGTTTGCCTGTTCAAAGTGTTATGGACATCTTGTTTATAATTTGTTTAATGGGCCGTAACATGAATTGAAGAACAGAGACTGAGTGTGTCTGAGAACGTGGTGCTCTGGAAGATAATTGGGTCTAAGATGCAGAAGAGTAAAATTGCATAATATGGAGCTTCATGATTTGTGCTCTTGACAGAGTATTATTTGGACATTCAAATCAAGGAAGGCGAGATTGGTAGGGCAGCTGACATGTATACGGAGAGAAAGGAGAGATCTGTAGAGGGTTTTGATGGAGAAAACTTAGGAAAAGAGACCACTTGCAATACATAGAGGTAAGTGGGAGGATAATATTAAGATTAATTTGAAAGAAATACGGTACAAGGTAAGGACTGGATTAATGTGAGAAGCCAAGCAGCGTGTTCAGAGCAACATGTTGCTTGGTTTCTCCCTCTTCCTTGTAGTCAGTATAGTGACTGCGCTGCAGGCTAGATAATGCCGGTCCAGTTGCAACATGAGCAAGAAATTGTTCTTTTCTCCAAAATGTCCAGACCAGTTGAGTGGCTCACCCAGCCTCCACTTCAGTGGGTGCCAGTAACTCATTCACTTGGGGTAAAGCGGTTGGGATGTCTTACACAAATAACTCTACATATTCCATCTGGCAAAACGCGCATTTATTATTATTTTTTCAAACACTATGTGTTTCGATCAAGCCAATCATCGTCAGTTGTGTATTTTATACAAAAACTTGAAACAAAAGGAAAAAGTAGATCTCTCAAAAATTTACATTTTTTACCTTGAGTTTTAATTTGCATAAAATAAACACCTGATGATGAGCAGCTTGGTTGAAACATGTAGCAGTTAAGAAAATAGTAGTAAACAAGGGTTGTGTGAGATGTAATACGTAGTTTTATTTATGTAATTCTCTATACATGATGGGATGGATAGTGTCAGGTTGGTTGGGATGTGATGTTAACCACTTACTTCCATCCGTTGCCAAGGTTAAGTATGAGTGCAGGTGTACCGCTCCTCCCTGTGTGCCTCCATGGCATGCACTGGGACAGCTTCACCATTTGTACTGTATCAGACTACTTCATTTCTGTTTCCCTCTGCCCCCAGATCTGATCCACCCCCACCATTTGACATACTGACAGTACACACTGTATGCCAGTAGATGCACCCTCACCAGGTCTCACACCATCATTATGTGTTTTATGTTTATTCAGTCAGCTGTGCAGATTAGCAAACAGAATCTTTCTGTCGTTTCAGACGTCTTCCAGAACTCCATTTTTCTTGTTTTTGATGTGTTAAGATGTTTATTTGAATCCTTCAGAGCTCATCCTGTCACCTTGTCCTTTCTGATTTCTTTTGTTACATTATTTATGGAATCTTTACTTATGTGATTATTTATCACACAGCTGACAGGTGTAAAGCCTACCATCCTTTCGCAGGTCTTAAAATTGCTTTCAAGTACTGCGTGAAGAGAGGTGGAATTTAAAAATGTAGATTTCTTATAATAGAGTTAACTGAGAGACAGTCTGTTTGTAGTAAAAGTGGAACTGTGAGAATTGTTTTGTTATTAACCTAAATTTGTGAGTTGCAAGATATTTCTTCTTGTATGGCATGACATTCTGCTCACCAGGTAAGTAACTTCATGGAGCAGTCCTTGTTGAGAAGTCGATCATTACTCAGCTAGTCAAGCAGTTCCCCACTTGTGGAATGGAAAGGTTCATTATTCTGTTCAAAAGAGCCAACCACCTGTCCCTATCCTGAGCCAGATGAATCTGGTTTAATCTCTCTTATCCTGGTTCTTTAACATCCGTCTGCACGTCTGCACGTCTGCACATAGGTCTTCAAGTGCGAGTCTTCCTGTAGGTTGTCCCAACAAAATGCTATATATACTTCTTCTATCCAGCATAGGTGCTGTACTGCCCGCAAATCTCATTTTCCAAATAATATTTGATGGCGAGTGAAAATTATGAAATTTTCCATTACACAGGTTTCTCCAGTCACCTGTTACGTCATTCCTGTAACACCCCAATATCTTCCTCAGCACCCTATTCTGGAACATTCTCAGACTATGTTCTACCTTACTGTGAGAGACTAAATTTCACACAAACAGGTATGCAACAGATTTTGGACTGAATGGAAGCGAGCATTTTCCAAGTTTACCGTGTTCTTGATTTTTCATGCATGCAGTTTTGATTTGTTACTGTCATTCCCAAATATCTGAATGTAGCCAAACATTCAGAGAATTTATTACCTGTCTTCATATGTGATTTTGTTCTGCATTCTGTTCGTGAGATATGAATATGCCCGTAGTTTTCTCACTGTTTACTTCTAGACACACCAAGCATGTGTGTGTATTTGTGATATAAATAATTTAGTTCTCATTTGTTAATGTGCTAGCTTAACAATGCAGTGGCCAATTACAAAAGTAGCACAAAATAAATACAACACAACAATAATCAACAATCAACAAAATGTTAGATTTATAAATTTTATACTTTGTACTCCGTGCATATTATTCATTTCTAATGTAAATCAACAAATACACAAATTTTCAAATCACTGCATAAAAACACCCCTACACATGTTTCAGTAAGCAAGTTACCAGCATCAGGGGGTTAGATCAAGACTGTTAAGCAAGGATTACATGTAAACACTATGGTTCTACATTACAAGATACTATCATGTCAAAGTTGAAACAGTCCACTGTTCCTCATGTTGTTACAGATAAAACTGTTGGACTTACAGAGTGCTACGCATATACAAGTTTTTTTGTAAAACATGAAGTTAAAATATTGACCTTAAAAACTTTATAGTTATGTGTCAGGTAGTGTGGCTATGTATACAGTTGCACTGATCCATTGGGGATCGCGTTCTGAAAGAAAGATAAAAAATTTTAAATATGAAAGAGATATAAAATATTAAAATTGATCCACATAATTGAGGTATATATTATATTGGGTTGACATACCTGTACATGGGTAAGTGATGTGGTCGGTATGGTGTGGTGTGCAGAACAGTAGTGTAGTGCTGAGGAGTAAGTGGCGATGTTTTGGTAAAGTGTTGGGGAGAAGAGGTGAGGTAGTGCATGTGTGTTAGGTCTGATTGATAACAAGGGTGAAAATGTGGTTTAATTCTCCTGCATTTTGTTCGTCTATTAGAGTGCCTTTCATTTGGTATAACTGTATACAGAAATTTTCAAGGGAATTCATATGCCAGCCCTTCTTACATGACGTGATGAGTTCCGTAGTGATAGGTATCATACTGTATTCATGCCTGTTACGTAGGATGTGTGTGGCATATGCGGATTGTGGATTGTTAGATCTGATATGTGTAAGGTGTTCTGAAAACCTTGTTTACAACCATATAGAACCGTATAGTGTTTACGTGTATCCAGTGCTTAAAACTTTTGATGTAACCACCTGATGATGGTAACTTGCTTACTGAAATATATGTAGGGGTGTTTTAATACAGTGATTTGAAAATTTGTGCATTTGTTGGTTTGCATTAGGAAAGTTAGATTTATAATGTCAGTTTAATCTCAGATTAGCTAAATAATTAAAACTACAGGGGAATAGCTCAATCAATATAGCGACTTGCTATGGGCTGGACAGTCCAGCCATCAGATCCTGGTGGGGGTGAGATTTTCTGCACCCTTCCAGACCAGCCCTGGGGCCCACCCAGCCTCCTATGCAATGGGTCATTCCTGGGGGTAAGGCGGCTGGGGTGTGGTGTTGACCATCCACCCCCCCTAAAGCCGAGGTTCAAGTAAGAGTAGAGCTATGCCTCTACTCGCATTGTGTGCCTTCATGGCAGGTTATGGGGTGGACTTCACTTTTCCTTTACTCAAGTGAAATGTCAGTAAACAAACTACCATCAGAGTTCTAATTTGCTTGCTAACAATGTATCATTGCGTACCAAATTGATACTGTTGCACATCAAGCAGAAGGGCACTTTGTGTGATGCAGAAAACACAGTGAAAGTAATTCTTATTTATAACTGATACGAAAACCAAACAGAGCACACATAATAAAATAAATCTGGGACACACCAACTTATTGCACTCTCCTACTTGTTTTGAAGCCGCAGGACAGTTAGTATTAGGAGAAATTACTGCATTTATAAGCAGTTATATCCTTAAGCCAGCTGAGTGTACTTCTTTATTTATTTGAAAAATTCTGCATCCTGTCGACACAATGTGTTTATGTGTTTTGTGTGGATCTCAGAACAAACAGCGACTATGTCCCTGCATTAATGGGCTGCTTTTATAACCTAGATGGAGAGTGTTTACCGCGTGGTACAGACTGAATGTTTAATGTAATTCAGGCTAATCTTAGTGTGGGAAGGGTTAAATATTTTATTCTGTTAGAATACTGTAATTACATGTATTTTGCTTGGATCTGATGTGGAATTATTCATCTAAATATAGCAGATGTGTCTCTCTGTCTGTTAAGGAACTGTCACGCTCACTTTGTCATGACATACTTAGCATGTGTTGGTTCATGTATTGCACATGTGGAAAATATTGTCCATGAAAGTGTATAGTGGATAGTTATGCAGAAATAAAGTAAGTGATAACTGTCTCACTTATTCAGTTGAAATTTTTTAGAAGTGTACCAAACATTGCAGAAGCTATCTTGCAGTTGTTCCAGTGATCTGCACACTTTGGGTGTTTACCAGATTGAATGAAGCTCACCTGCCACACTGTGTGTCTTTTGCTTTACCGTTTGATCTTATGATATTACTCTGTGGGCTCTTCAGTGCAAAAATGTCTTGCAAATGCTGCCTGTTTTTTTTTTGTAGTTATTGTATTAGGTGTGCGGTTCTCACTGTGGTGTTGCGAAGAGTCAGGCCTTCTGAGATGTTGTGCTGTGTTGTTGTGTGAGTAGTTGTCAACATTGTGGAGAATGTGTTATCCTTCAAAATGTCAGTAACTGCTCACACAATGACACAGGGTGACATCCATCCGTACATATAGACAGACATGCATGCATGCATGCATGCATGCATATGCACACACACATATGTAAGTATTGACAGTATGTTTATTTATTTGTTTCAGAAAACAATATCTACATGGAAGAAATGGTCAGCTGGAGATTCAGGACCGGGGGGCCGAATATCTGGATCAGTGTGTGGACTTGACCCCAAGTAAGCATGGAACTGCAGGTTGAGAGACTGATGTGGGATAATGTTGTGTGGGAGTGAATATGATCTGTAGTGATGTTTACATGAGTCGTTTGATGATTTATTAGTTTTACAGGTTTTCAGACTTTCATGGCGGGTGCTGATCAAGAGACAGGTGTTCTGGGTTCTGACCATGTGCATGACTATAGGAGGGATATTCATGTGTTGGAGGAAGTTGCTGCCTCCATTTTAAGGGTGATGGAATTGTCTTGGTTAGACCTTTAGATGATCTGGGGCCAGCCAACCATCTGAAAAGCTAGCTAACATCATGACAGCACAAAGCACAATTCCTCACCCTTGTTCTGTTTATCCCATTGTATGCACAAGATGCATTGCTGGGCCGTGACATGAGATTGTGTCTGTGCTAACAGAGTTGCTGTCATGTCTGAGGGTCTTGCTGTGGGGGAACAACTGTGGTTGGATGGATTTCTGGGGTTTGAACACAGACTGGATTCGTTGCATAGGCTGAAGGTCTTTGTGATCAGGTTGTGGAGTTATGTTGGCTGGGGCACTGCTTGAGCCCAGAAAAATGCAAGGTGTATGGCAGGTCATGCACTGTGTGGGGCTCTGAGGAGGGTTGTTTATTATTCTAGAAGTGCCTACCAAGACAATGCCATCAGCCTGAAGATGGAGGCAGCATGTCCCTCCAGAATATTAAAATTGAGAACACTGTCATTTAATATATAAATTACCTTTAATGTTGTAAGTCTTACACACATGTCTGCGTGTCACACACACATACACACACGCACGCATGCACAGACAGCCGGACCGACCGACCGACCGACCGACCTTAGAATCTGATCCCCATTTCTTCTTAGTGTGAAGAAATGTATGTTATTAGTAAGTGCTGGACAATTTTCAGTAAATTTTCTCTCATTGTCATGTAACCGGGTGATAACCCACACTATTTGTTCAGTGTGTACCATCAGTTCGTACAGCAAATATTGCCAGGAACTGAAATGTAAGTCGAGGTAATTTTGCAGTCAACACAATATGACCTGAAAAGAAGTTTAATATTTTTTAAATCTCTTCCATCGTACAACATTACAGAGCCCTGGTTTGTATGGTATTGTTTTGCCCCCACCACAACAGTTTGCGTGGCCATGGTAGTGGTATTAGTTGTAGAAATTTCCTAAACATGAGTGCAGAATAACATAACATCATCTGTCCTTTTGTGTCGCAAGTTTATGAACATGTGAGGAATACGGTAGACTCCATCTGTGATTAGTTGGGACTGATAAAAGTCATGAACATCAGATTCATGAAAATTTGACCCCCATTTTTAATGTAAATTGCCTGTTTGTTTGTAGAACTTAGAGAATGCTGGTAATAAATATATAAAAATAAACAAAGCATATAAGGTTGCTTCCGTAAAATACAACAGACATTTGGAAGCATAAAATACATTAAGTGACGGAAGTAGGGTCTCAATCCATAAATCATCAAAAGAGTCAACCTCAGTTAATGAAAGATGGAACTTAACTGAGCTGAGAGTGGTCTGTGACGTGGGGGTAGAGTGGGGTGGGCTTACTCACCAGCCACATGGTGTCAGCCCAGTTTTTCAGACCCAGGCACAAAAGGTGTGGGGTTTCCACAGCATTGTTGAGACGTGCTCCTGTGTAACTGGGTTGGCGTTTCCCACTGTTTGAAGGAGCATAGTGCCTGAAGGGATTGAGGGTTTCATGAAGAATCTTGAACAGCAGCAGCATTAAAGTGGGTGATTAGGAAAGGTCGGCGTCCCAACACAGCAAGGGTTACTAGCGTTGAGACACTACAGTGTTATCATCTGCATAGTGTATCAGTCACTGTGATGTGAAGACAATAGTAAGATGATGTATTGAGAACCAAACACTTTGGTCTGTGTGGTGCATATTTCTGTGGACAACAGGTATATTGAACGAAGAATGTAAACTGCTTCAGATTCTGTGAAGCACCAGCATCTGTCGCACCATATGAATGGCCTGATGACATCACGAAGTGGCCAATCTGTCGTAAGACCAACTCCATCTCCCAGCAACGCTTCCGCTACAAAGACAAGATGGCTGAGCACATGGTGTGTGAAGTGATTGGCCACCCCTGCTGTATTGGTATCCATGGCATGTGTCGCATAACAACTAAGGAGTACTGTGATTTTGTCAGAGGATACTTTCATGAGGAAGCTTCGCTTTGCTCTCAGGTGAGCCTTGAAGTGTCGTGCAAATTGCAAGTTCAGCATCATATTCTGTAATACACCCCTGTACTGCCTTAAGCTTTTTTATCTAGGAATACTAGCTTTAAACTTGGGGGGGTTCCTCATATAACATTGCTCTATACAACATTGTTTCACTTTAACATTGACAGATCTTAGTGACCAAACATTTGATGGATGTTGCCTGGACATGGATTAACAATGTTTCTGTTGGCGAGATTTATAGAGGGCGGACTTACTGGCTTTGTCGTTGGCTGGTGCTGTGTGCATTCTTCGTTTAGTGCTGTTGTATGGTGTACTTTGTTTGCTTTCCTGCCTGCTTCATGGTTTTAAAACACACTTTATCTCTATCAGTAATATTGCCTGTGCCTAGGAAGGTGTTACGGAGAGATGCGTGAATGGCACCTGGAGTAAGCATTGGCCCAAGTGCATTTGTAGTTTGGAAGGATTCATAGATGTCATTCTTAAGGAAGTCATGGACATAGCTAGACATGTTGGATTTGATGAATTGTCGTTTGTTCACATGGCAATTGTTCTGTTGTTTCATTTTATACATTGGACGAATATTTTAATTATAAAGCATAATCATAATCAGTGTCAACGTTAATTTATTCTGAATTCAATTTTAAGTTTTATTTAAGGTTTTAATAGTTGCCTTATTTTTTGGTTTTATAAAATAATGTGTATGTTTCTGAAAACTGTTGTGTGTTTGACATTGTTCATATGCGAATGGTGATGTGGTTGAACATATGCTGGATCAGCACGCTATAGTTGTATAGTTGTGTTTTTATGTTTTGTGTGTGTGTGTGTGTGTGTGTGTGTGGGGGGGGGTACGTACGTACGTACGTATGTATGTATGTATGTATGTATGTATGTATGTATGTATGTATGTATGTATGTATGCCGTATTGTTGGCCAATCTCTTGCATCTTTGACTAACATGACTTTATGTTGTACTGTGTTGTATATATTGACTAGTTCTACATCCTGTGAGCTCTTTTAACACATTGCAGACCGGTCAGCCTTTTAAATTAAATACCCCAGTTCCCGGACATTTTCAGGCATTTAAACTTTTAAAGAAGGGGATGTTTCTACTTACGTTTCCGTGCTGCAGTTGATGCACCATGACGTCACTTGGCCTTTTCATCACACAGATAGCCTAATAACATTTTAGTGTATGATATTTTTCGAAACAGCTTCCTTTGTGAAGTGGCACAACACAATACAAATATATCTTGTTTCACTCCACTTTTTGTGCGCATAACAAACCCTACATTGCCTCACTGGATATTTCTTTTTTCCTTGTCCCCCACCAACTATTTTTCCTAACTTGTGCTTACTAAGATTTCCCGAGAGTCTTCCCGGTGGGTCCTCTGCTGGCCCCCTTGATGTAGGTCTTGTCTCTGATGGCACAGCATTGTTGTTATCACTGTTGGAATCTGCCATGTCCCCTCATTCCGTGATCCAGTTTCTAGCGACCTCATGAAGAAATTTCTTGTATTTTTGTTCCTTTAGCCCTTTGTTCGGTGTTTCGTAAATCAAGAACGAATTAAACAAAGAACAATTTAGTAGAAACAATACCACTTTTTTGACCATTTCACTGTTTTGCTGACAGTCCAATAGTAGCTCAAACATTGATCTGCATGATCTACACCTTTCATGTACTTGTTGTATTGCACTATACAGTTTGGTTTATTTATTTCGTCACTGGTTTTTCTATCTATCTTTCCTGTATTGACATGTTTTGAATCATGTATGGTACTTATCATTCTGACTAATCTCTTGTCTTTCCAAACGTGCACCAGTATATCACCTTTTCTTCGAAAGGATGACCGTCCTCTCTTCAGCTCCTTTGCCTCTTTCTCCAGATCTTCCGGAATGCCTCTGTTAGGTCTCATTGTGCCACATACTCTGATTTTGTGTTTCAATAGGTTTCCCACCAGATTCACACTATTATAAAAACTGTCCTGCTATACATGATGGTGAACACCTAAATTGTTTTCCAGTACTGACATTACCATGTCATTCAATTTCTTGCCTTGTGCTGTATATATTTCCATATTAGAAATATACCCTGTTGTAGCTTCAAAGAGCATTCTAACTAATATTCCATATTTTGTAATTTTACCAGGATTGTAAGTTCAAAATATGAGGCGCCCCATCCATGGGATCATCCGTTCATCCAGCGATAGTTCTTGTTCTGCACTGTACACAGATCTGAACTTCTGAAGGAGATATTCATAGTTGGTTTCAATTTTGAAGAGTGTGGATGAATCCGTTTTTAGTTGGCTGTTATCACTTAAATGCCAAGCTTGCCATATTGCCTGGAATTGATTTCGGCTCATTGTTTGTAAAAATACTGGAGTAGCTATTGTGGGATCTGTAGACCAGTAGTCTTTCAAATTTTCTTTCCTAACTTGACCCATCAAAAGTATTAGGCCTAAGAATTTTTTCATCTCTGCTTTGGTAATGTCAGTCCATTTCTGGGATTTGGGGGACATTTTCCATTTGTCCACATTCTGCCTATGGTACAAATTTGACTGCTCAGCAAAGAGTTCAATGAGGTCATCTCCAATCACAGTTCATTCATTCATTCATTCATTCATTTACATTCCATAGATCCTTACATGGTTGTCAAAAACCCAGTGGATATAGAATTAGTCAAAGACAACAAGACAGGTCATATCAACTACATATATACAAAATTATACATAAATCAGTCACAATAAACACATAATACAGATACGTAAATACAAAATTCCAAGACAAATCACAAGAAGTAAGTAATTAAACAGTTGTAAATATATATGCCTAAAGTGCATGCATCACATTAATAACAGTGCTGACAACTTGGGCTATGTCTGTAGGGTTTTCTATATTTACACTGACACCTGGGTTCCGTAAAAATCCTTCAACATTAGGAGTGTTGTCACGTTTACTCCATCCGTTAGCAGTGTCAGTATCACATTGTTCACTTGTTTCACTGTCACTACTGTCTGTATTTGAAGGTTCACTGTCACTACTGTCGCCTAAATGAGACTGCGAACTTTCCCACGCACTTTTTGTTGGTAAATTACTGTCAACCGTTCCAGTATCACTGGATTCAGAATCGGATATATCTGACAATGGATCAGAATAAAGTTCTGCTATGGTTTCCTCAAGTGTCAAACACTTCCTCCTTCCTTCAAAAACAGCTTCAAAAAATTTTACAAGTCTTAAACTCTTGTAAAGTATGTCAAAAGGTGTCGGGGTAAATAGAGACTTGAATGTCTGTTGTTACTGAATTGGTTGTACGAGTTTGTTGTTGACAAACTTCGGGCTGAATAAGTGCATACACGGCATGAACAATATACAAAAAACGCACTCAAAATTTTGACACGTGGAGAGGACCACTTTTGGGATAATTTATGTTTCCTGGGTCGAAGGGACAGAAGGAATTCACGGTTTGTTAAATTTATGGGTGCCATAAAGCTCCTGAAGTAACTTGAAAGAGAACGTGGGACGATAAGAATGTAGTTACAGGTGCTATACTTCAATAAATGACAAGCTGTTTGAAAACGACTTTCATTGTTGCCCGTACGTGGTGTATGGGATTTAAATCACGACTTTCATTGTGGCCCGTACGTGGTGTATGGGATTTAAATCACGACTTTCATTGTGGCCCGTACGTGGTGCATTGGATTTAAATCACGACTTTCATTGTGGCCTGTATGTGGTGCATGGGATTTAAATCGCGACTTTCATTGTGGCCCGTACGTGGTGCATGGGATTTAAATCACGACTTTCATTGTGGCCCGTACGTGGTGTATGGGATTTAAATCACAACTTTCATTGTGGCCCATATGCAATGTGTTAGCCCTTGTAAGGATCTACTGAATGAGAAAACAAACTGAAAATGAAATTGACATATATTAATAAGAAAAGGTGATAAGTGTACATGCTTCTTCCTTCTCTTCTTCCTCTTCCTCTTATTCTTCCTCCTCCTTCGTCTTCCTCCCACTCTTCTTCCTCTTCCTCTTATTCTTCCTCCTTCCTCTTCCTCCTCTTCCTCCTTTTCTTCCTCTTCTTCCTCTTATTCTTCCTCTTCTTCCTCCTTTTCATCTTTTCTTCTTCTCCTTCTCCTCCTCCTCTTCCTCTTATTCTTCTTCCTCCTTCCTCTTCCTCCTCCTCCTCTTCTTCCTCCTCCTCTTCTTCCTCTTCTCTTATTCTTCCTCTTCTTATTCTTCCTTTTCTTCCTCTTCTTCTTCCTCTTCTTCCTCCTCTTCATATTTTCTTTTATTCTTCTCCTTCTCCTCCTCCTCCTCCTCCTCCTCCTCCTCCTCCTCCTCCTTCTTCTCCTTCTTCTTCTTCTCCTTCTTCTTCTTCTTCTTCTTCTTCTTCTTCTTCTTCTTCAAGCTAAAAATTTTAGCTTGCATACACATCCACAAACAACCATGTAATATTTTTGGTATCGTGTTTCTTGTGATGAATTGACCTGATGACGGCATAATTGATGCCGAAACTGGTTGTTTTTTTATTCTTTTAACTTCTTTTAATAAAAAGAATTGTTGGTTGTGAGACGAGCCCTCTTATTTATATAATATATCAACCAACGGAGATGACCAATATCAAATTAATACCACTATTTTGAGTTTGGTTTTGGCTATTTCTTTTGCCAGTTCTTGCATTCTTCCAGGTTTTAGGACGGTCATAACGTTCCATGTTCCAGTATACAATTTGTCACTCTTAGTCTGTCATACATGCCATGGTCTGCATCCTTTAATCAATCCGAAATCATTCTTCCATTGAGACTTTTTAGCAATATGTTTTTTATAAGAGTAAGTGACTGGCCTAGTGGTCAACCCAAGCTACTTTGGAGGACCTAGGATTTTCTGTCGGGGGGTTCTCCCTTAGCTGTTATGTCCCGATTGTCGCGTTGGGAACTCACGTTTCGCCCTTGCATGGCTTAGCCGTCCTAGGTTGTTGCCTGGGGACCATGACGTGGACATACATGCATAAGACTTGGGAGGAATAAATGGTATTTCTCAGGTTTTAATAGCACATACTCACCAGCAAAGTATGTACTCCTGAGACCACGTACTGCCCCTTTGATCCCCTAAATGTACATACTAAGTAGGCACATATAGCTGTGTGAGGAATGTTTCTCAGGTATTTTAATTCACTGTTGTGGGAAAAATTGCGTAGTTTTGCACTCATGGGAAAATATGCACCATTCTATATTATCGTCTTTGTATTTGCAAATTTAAGGAGCGTAACCCCACCGCTAAATGAGGACTTACTGTAATGTTATTAGTACTGGCAAATGTGGACTGTGAACATGCACCCATTCAGTAGTGTGAAACAGTTTTGAAATTGCTACGAAAGTTTACAGTTATTGTTTAGCAAAACTGAAGATTTTCTGTCCAGCTATTTTTTGGTGTGTTTTTATATCTGCAGAAAATTTGTTCATATATGGACTTGAATGAGTATGTGTTCCAGTTTCTAATGGGTAAAAATGGTGTCATTGTTTAATTTGATTATGAAATGACCCTGTCAGGCATTAAGATTATGTGGCATTACTGGTTAATGAATAAGTATGGAGAATTACTCAGAAAGAAACCTGTCCTGGCACCACTTTTTCCACCACAAGTCTCCCATGGACTGGCCGGGTTAAAGCCAGGGCATCTGCATGGACAGGCCAGCAACTGATTGCCTGAGCCATGGCGTGGCAAAAAAAATTCTGCAGTGTGCTTGGTGTTGTGTTTTTTGCTTTTGTAGCAAATTTGGGTTGATTACAAACCACCATCACCAAGCTTTAAATCAGTTCACTTTTCTGTGACTGTCACAAACAGGGATGCCCACAGTTGCCCTTTACGCTGTAAGGCACAGTGGTTACTATGTATACCACCAGCTTTAACGTTTAACAGTTCTATGTTCTGCCCACACAGTGTATTTATGTGTTTTGTGTGGATCTCAGAACAAACAGTGATTGTTTCCCTATACGACATTAACTGACTGGTTTTTATAACCAAGACGGAGTGTGTGTACTGCGCAGTACAAACTGAATGTTTAAGTTTAATGCAGGTTAATGTTCATCTTTAGAGGGTTCGTACCATCTGACAGTGATTCAGGGGTCCAGCCTCCTGTCATTCATAATGCAGTGCATGATATGAAGACTGCTTTTCCGTGTGAAATTGAATTAGGATCAAGAGCTCTAAATATATTGCAAGACCATACTTTTTCTTGAACCACAACATTAAGATTAATGTCATACACCAATTTTCAGGTCACCTCACCCTCCAGTTGCTTCTCACTCCAATCACCTGTAGCTGCAGGGCCATTCTTGTAAATGCCCACAATTGATAATTGCTTCTCATTGGGGTGCATATGTTAAAAACCAGCTCAATTCATTGGCTGATTCCCACGCTGCTTATTGCAGATCTTGTGAGGTTGCTGTGAATGATCGACAGTTGACATGCAGGTTTCAGTGGAACAGTGTGTTTTGTGTGATACATATGCTCAGTAGAGTTCCTACCAGGATGTTTGATAGGATTTTATTCTTTTTACCTTCCATTGTTACGCAGTCCAGGACTGCTTCACTGTTGCAGATGAAGGCAGTGCAACCATTTGGAACGTCAGAAATCACTCTGCCACTGCCACAGTGCAACATTCAGAAGACTTGAATCATCACCATCACCACTGCTAAGACCCCAAATTTTACACTATATTAATTTAGTCCCTCTATTAAGACATTTGTCAGCACAGAACGTGTTTACTCATCACATAATAGTATCCTCATCACTTTATTGCCAAATAAAGTATGATGTGAAAATGACTTTGTAATTCTTATTTAGGTATCTTGTCTGGATGATGTCTGTGGAATGATTCGCTTCTACTCGCCTGAAGTCCCTGACCAGGTCTACCGGCTCTGGACATCTCTGTTTCTTCATGCAGGGTAAATTCATCTGATATTGTCTGTTCCAAATCTGTGTATAAACTTTATTAAAGGATTTCAAGTGTATAGGAGAACTGTTGTTAATCAGACAACTAATTTGACTTTTAGTGGGGAATGCCAAAAGAACGTCTACAATATTTTGTGTCTTTTATATGCAGTAGAGACTCGACATTCATGATTAATTGGCATCATTAAAACCATCACTAATGTTAGAATGTGTTAGCAATACAAAGTACTGTTTGGTTGTAAAAACTAATGAAATATCAGCACTAAAAATGTAACATAACCTCAAAAAGCATGGATGTTTTCTTTTAACGAAACACAGACACTTTATGGAAGTATAAAGTGCAGTAACTGATTGATTGATTGATTTATCGATTGATTGATTGAGAGTCTCATTTCATAAGCATGAAACCAGTAAAACCATAATTGTTGGGACAGAGCCTGAATGAATTGGCCCTGAAGTGCACAGTAGCAGGGGGACTGGGCCACACTGACCTACCAGGCATGTGATCTCATCCTGATTCATGTTGGAATCAGTCATAAGGGGTTGGAACAGTAATTATTAGCATGGATTGTCAGGGAAGGTCGAAATCTCAAACTTCGAGACTGTACTGCATATTCAGACTTATTAGTTTACAGCTTACATAATGTTGTGAACTGCTTTTGAGCACAGGTGCCCAGGTTTGCATGTTCAGAATTTGACACATCAAACACATAAACCTTAAAAAAAATGGTGAAAGTGATACAATTCGTGAGGAAGCCACCAAGTGCATTCTTGCATCCATTAAGACTGAAGCTACAGTATGTACCAACATCTTATTTTCTGAAGTGTTTCATCAAAGGCGTTTACTTTAAATGCTTTAAATTTTAGTATTGCTGCAGTTAAACTTGGGAGCCGGTATAGCCCAGCCAGAATACTGACTCGGCTACAGGCTGGATGATCTGGGGTTCAATTCTCAGCAGAGGCAAAAAGTCCGGACTGGCTTTAGGGTCCACCTAACCACCTCTTGAGTGGGTGCCAGTGGCTCTTACCCTGAGGGTAAAATGGCCAGGGCATGAAGTTGACCACTCATCTGTATCTAGTGCTGAGGTTCAGAATGAGTGGAGCTAGACCTCTACTCTCACAGCATGCCTTGTGGTGTCCATTGGGACAAGTTTACCTTTGTACTGCAAACGTTGCACACTGTAGTGAAGAGGAATAAAAGTGATTCATTCTGGCTGTTTTCTGTGTCCATCTCCTTGAGTCATTTGCTGCAGCTTAATAAGTAACAGAAATTTTGTGTTGTGCTGCAGAGTGTTCCAGCTGTGTATCACTCTGCTGATACAGTTTGTGCTGATGAGGGACCTTGAGAAACTGACTGGGTCACTCAGAATTGCCATCATCTACATGGGCTCAGGAGTAGCTGGTAACCTTGCCAGCGCCATTTTTGTACCATACCGTGCTGATGTAAGTACTGTATAATTACTGTCTTGACATACTGGTAGGGTATGGTTTGACTTATGTATGTGCATACTGCTTTTATGCTTCCATCAGTGCATACAGTACATTTCATGAAAGAGCCTTGATATTACCCTCTTTTTTGTGATGAAGCCTCCAGTAACATGACTGTTGAAAGAGGTTTGTATTGTTCATTGTGAGAATCAGTGCAGCATAAATTCAGACCAGTATCTGAAATGTGTCTTTGTACCAGGGCATGTCAGATTTTTTGTGAGTTGAGCATACGAGTAAAAAAATTAGGAGCCAGACTTTCTTTCTTCATCTGTGGATGTTGCAGTGTCTCAGCACACTTAATCTTGATGTGGGACATCCTGTTGTGTTTGCAATCTGAGCATCAAATGCTGTAGTGCTGTAGTCTGCCACAACTCTAACAGGACATTGTTCAGAAGGTGTTCTTATGCAGAAATACATTCAGTCTGGAAATTATTTTATCGCACCACGTAATAACTTTTCGCGTGAAAGAAGATGGGTGGAGGTGTACATAGTTACTTCACGTGGACTGAACGTTAAGATTTGCATGAGTGACAACAACATGCTTAACATACTTAGCGTACTTAACACATTGCATACAGGCCATGACGAAAGTTGTGATTTAAATCCAATGCACCACGTACAGGCCACAACGAAAGTTGTTTTTGAAAAGCGTGTCGTTTATTGAAGTATAGCGTCTGTGGCTGCATTCTTATCATCCCAAGTTCACTTTCAAGTTACATCAGGAGCTTTATGGCACCCATAAAATTAACAAACCGTGAATTCCTTCTGTCCCTTCGACCCAGGAAACATAAATTATCCCAACAGTGGTCCTCTTCATGTGTCAAAATTTTGAGTGCGCTTTTGTATATTGTTCATACCGTGTATGCGCTTATTCACCCAGACATGTGTCAACAACCAACTCATACAGCTAATTCAGTAACAACTGACATTCAAGTCTTTATTTACCCCGACACCTTTCGAAATACTTTAAAAGATTTTAAGACTTGTAAAATTTTTTGAAGCTGTTTTTGTGTTTTTAAAGGAAGCATCCCCTGAGGATTACGCTGTGATACGTTGAAACATGTCGGGGTGAATAGGGACTTTAATGTCAGTTGTTATTGAATTGAGTGTACGAGTTGGTTGTTGACACATGTCCGGTTTTCAGTACGTGTTCTGTTGTAGTTTTGGCTAGTAACAACTATGTGTTCAAGGAGGAAGTGTTTGACACTTGAGGAAACCATAGCATAACTTTATTCTGATCCATTGTCAGATATATCTGATTCTGAATCCAGTGATACTGGAACGGTTGACAGTAATTTACCAACAAAAAGTGCGTGGGAAAGTTCGCAGTCTCATTTAGGTGACAGTAATGACAGTGAACCTTCAAATGCAGACACTAGTGACAGTAAACCTTCAAATTCAGACAGTAGTGACAGTGAAATAAGTGAACATTGTGACACTGAAACTGTTGACAGATGGAGTAAACATGACAACACTCCTAACGTTGAAGGATTTTTGGGGAACCCAGGTGTCAGTGTAAATATAGAAAACCCTACAGACATAGCCCAAGTTGTTAGCACTGTGATTGGAGACGACCTCGTTGAACTCTTTGCTGAGCAGTCAAATTTGTACCATAGGCAGAATGTGGACAAATGGAAAATGTCCCCCAAATCCCAGAAATGGACTGACATTACCAAAGCAGAGATGAAAAAATTCTTAGGCCTAATACTTTTGATGGGTCAAGTTAGGAAAGAAAATTTGAAAGACTACTGGTCTACAGATCCCACAATAGCTACTCCAGTATTTTTACAAACAATGAGCCGAAATCAATTCCAGGCAATATGGCAAGCTTGGCATTTCATTGATAACAGCCAACTAAAAACGGATTCATCCAGACTCTTCAAAATTGAAACCGACTATGAATATCTCCTTCAGAAGTTCAGATCCGTGTACAGTGCAGAACAAGAACTATCGCTGGATGAACGGATGATCCCATGGATGGGGCGCCTCAGATTTTGAACTTACAACCCTGGTAAAATTACAAAATATGGAATATTAGTTAGAATGCTCTGTGAAGCTACAACAGGGTATATTTCTAATATGGAAATATATACAGCACAAGGCAAGAAATTGAATGACATGGTAATGTCAGTACTAGAAAACAATTTAGGTGTTCACCATCATGTATAGCAGGACAGTTTTTATAGTAGTGTGAATCTGGTGGGAAACCTACTGAAGCACAAAATCAGAGTATGTGGCACAATGAGACCTAACAGAGGCATTCCGAAAGATCTGGAGAAAGAGGCAAAGGAGCTGAAGAGAGGACAGTCATCTTTTCGAAGAAAAGGTGATATACTGGTGCAGGTTTGGAAAGACAAGAGATTAGTCAGAATGATAAGTACCATACATGATTCAAAACATGTCAATACAGGAAAGATAGATAGAAAAACCAGTGACGAAATAAATAAACCAAACTGTATAGTGCAATACAACAAGTACATGAAAGGTGTAGATCGTGCGGATCAATGTTTGAGCTACTATTGGACTGTCAGAAAAACGGTGAAATGGTCAAAAAAGTGGTATTGTTTCTACTAAATTGTTCTTTGTTTAATTCGTTCTTGATTTACAAAACACTGAACAAAGGGCTAAAGCAACAAAAATACAAGAAACTTCTTCATGAGGTCGCTAGAAACTGGATCACGGAACGAGGGGACATGGCAGATTCCAACAGTGATAACGACAATGCTGTGCCATCAGAGAAGAAACCTACACGAAGGGGGCCAGCAGAGGACCCACCAGGAAGACTCTCGGGAAATCTTAGCAAGCACAAGTTAGGAAAAATAGTTGGTGGGGGACAAGGAAAAAAGAAATATCCAGTGAGGCAATGTAGGGTTTGTTATGCGCACAAAAAGCGGAGTGAAACAAGATATATTTGTGAGTATTGTGTTGTGCCACTTCACAAAGGAAGCTGTTTCGAAAAAATCGTACACTAAAATGTTATTAGGCTATCTGTGTGATGAAAAGGCCAAGTGACGTCATGGTGCATCAACTGCAGCACGGAAACGTAAGTAGAAACATCCCCTTCTTTAAAAGTTTAAATGCCTGAAAATGTCCGGGAACTGGGGTATTTAATTTAAAAGGCTGACCGGTCTGCAATGTGTTAACCTGTTTCTTTGTGGGGTTTTTGCATGCTTGATGTAACAGTCTGAATTTTTTTTGATGTCTCATTTGTGAAGTGAATACACTGCAGTGGCAAGAGTGATCTGCTGTGAGTGCTTACATGTGAGTTCATGCTTTCGTAATACGGAATTTTGGTGGACAGAATACAACTTACGCCATAGTCAGAATTAGTATATTTATACTTATTACTTTGCATAATTTTGAAAATTGTGGATTCAGAATGTGTTCCATGATTGCTGGATGCATAACATATAGCAAATGGTGTATGTGAGTTGTAGCTGTGTAGCTTACAAATGGTTGCAGTCCCGTTGCCATAAGAGTAAATGGTCTGCTGTAAACCTTAGATAGCTGTGCACCGCACCATGGATAACCGCATGCGTGCAGTCAAGTTTGCTGAATGTGCCTTTTGGTAATATTGATGCCATTACAGGAGTTAAACTCAGACCACCAGATGTGCTTAGTTGCATGTCACGCTTCAACATGCTGTGTCTGTGCTTTGTGCCTTCTGCTGGGATAAAGTGGTCAACAATTCATGCTTGCAGGTGGGTCCTGCTGGGGCACAGTTTGGTCTGCTGGCGTGCCTCATCGTGGAGGTGCTGAATGTTCGCCCCATGCTGAAGCACCCAAACCGCGCACTATTGAAACTGATAGCTATCACACTGGTGCTGTTCCTTTGTGGCCTGCTCCCTTGGATAGATAATTATGCACACCTGTTCGGTTTCTTTTTTGGTTTCCTTCTGTCCTATGCCGTCATGCCATACGTCTCCTTTGGGCCATATGATCGTCAGAAGAAGATAGCTCTGATCTGGGTGTGTCTTCTTTCCTCCCTTTTCCTGTTTACAGCCTTGGTCATCCTGTTTTATGTTATCCCTGTGTATGACTGTGAGGTCTGCAACTTCCTCAACTGCCTCCCACTTACTCGGGATTTCTGTGCCAGTCAGAATATCAATTTCAAGAGGCAAGAACCTGTGGTATGACGAAAGTGGCTACGGTTGGTTGGAACCGTATGTGCTACAAACTTCATTGTGACAGTCAGTGGTCACCGTCATGCTCGAGCAAGAACTATGTGTCCTGTCAGACTGTGGCTTCGCCGCAAATGGAATCCATTTAAAAGCGTCTGTCATGTGCCATCCATATTGCATGTGGAAACCTTGCAGCGTGGATAAGGACCACAAACTGGAAAATTTAAATTCAAATAAATTTTTTAAGTAAAGAGACTACATGTCAGTTTTGGGGGGTCAAGATCCGTAATGGATTGTCATCATCATCATCATTATCATATTCTCTGCAACTATTGTATATAAATTTGTTTTGTGGACCAATAATTGCTAAGCTACACTGAAATGTGACAAGCGTAAATGGTAGCTGAAACTTACACGAGATATTGTAAATATTTACATGTCTGTTTTCCTTTGAATTTTGTCATGCGATAAAAGGAATGGTTAGTGGAAATTGTTTGCAGTAACTGTGTAAAGGAAAGTGTTTTCATTTAATGTTTAATTTTCTTTGAAAAACAGAAAAGGGAGGACAGTTACTGCTGTTGACCACTACAGGGCTGTTGTAGATGTGAACCTCTTTTATTTCATCCCCCATCAAACTACTGCTGATCAACAGAAGTGTGTGGCAGGTAACATTACAAATGAAACTGCTGACACAAACATAATCATTTGTTTGTTACCTGGAGTCTTTGTCAGGCAAATATACATGGTGTTAGTTCTTGAGTAATGTCTACAAAGAAGCGTTTTAGAGGGCAGTTATTTTGTGTGGCAGCTGTTATCTGTCAGACAAAATAATTGCCGTATATTTGTATGTTAGGTTTGCAGTCTGTTAGTGTGTTTTGTATCTAATGAGAATGTTGGACAGACACTTGCACAGAATACACAGTTAAACAGGTCACAAGGCACAGAAGTGGAAGCTGAATTTTTTGATTAGTGGTTGTTTCAGAGAGTGTTGATGTCTAAGGAGAAATAACAGTTGAGTAAACATAGGTGATTGTGAGCAGTATGAAGGTACAGTTTGCTGAATGTCATGCCTCATGTATTTATTTGCGGATGTTCTTATTACTAGAACTTCTGGTATGTGTTTTTAATCCTTGAGACCTTGGCATGACATACTTCATGACATTGGAATCCTCTTTTAAATACCCAAAAGTTAAAACCACCTGGAAGGGGAGAAGTGGCGAGGTTTCATGGTGCCGAGGAGTCATTGTACCGAACCGTGAAAGTAAGCTGCTATCATAATAAGCCCGTTAGAAACACCCAACCATGTCAGAAGGGGAACTGGGGTATCTGAGGAGGTATAGTGATTAGGCTCCTGGCTGGATGATTGGGGCTTCGATTCCCAGTAGGGGCAAAGAATTTTTCTCTTCCACAAAACACCCAGACTGTCTGTGGGGCACACACAGCCTCCTCTTCTGTGGATACTGGGGGTTCTTTTGTCAGGGGTAAAGTGACTGGTGCACAAAGCTGACCACTCTCCTCCATCTAGTGTCAGGCTTAAGAATGAATGGAGCTATACTTCCGCTCCACCTATATGTCTTCCTGCCATGGACAGTGACAGCTTTGTCTCTACTCTTACCTTATCAAGAGAGCACATTCAGAATAAAAGTAACAGATTATTATCTGAATTAAAAGGGGGTTTGGAGAATGGTATGTTGCACTTGTTTTATGTACTTTGTTCATCATCATGGGTCCCAAACAGCACACATAGAATGCTTTCCCACCCTCTCAACTAAGGACAAAGAGACGCAGCTTCAAAAATGTATTCTGTTCAGAATATTAAATAGTGTAAAGGGTCCAGAAACCAAGCAATCCTAAGCATAACAAATTGTGTTAACCATCAGATTCTTGCAGCTGAAGATAAGAGCAGTTTTTTTCAGCAAACAGAAATTGAAAAAATCAACAGTCGTGCTCTCTGAGGAATGTGGTCACTAGGCATCTCTTGCATAGTGCGTGAAGCCATGTCACTGGGTTTGTGTGTCAAAGGAACAATGTGCCTTCATGGTCAAGGGTTTAAGGGTTCAAGAAGAATGCCGAATTCCAACCGAACAAAGAGCCAATAAAGGGGAAAGCATGTGAAAATTACAAATGTCCATCCCTTGGCCTGTTTATCCATACCTGTGTCATGAATGCATCAATGGGCTTGTGACATGGAAACGTAAGTGTAACTGGCATTGTGCTGCAGTGATGGGTCTCCTGTCCTGTCTTAGGGCCTTCACATGGTCACAATGAGTTCTCATGCCGCAACTGGCAGTGTTATGTCCTTGTGTATTTGGGAGGGGAGTGGGTGGTTCGATGACTTTCTGGGGCTTGAACCCAGAGTGGCTGAGTCACTTGAACTACAGGTGTTTGCAGCCTGAGGGGAGTCACTTTGAGAAGACCTTGATGATTAGTGCCAAATGCAGGAGACTTGGAGAAACATAGGTGTATTGGTCTGCTTGGTGCATGGTAGGCATGAGTGGTGAGCCAGTGGGTTGGAGTGAAGGGCTGTGATTCCATAATTAGGTGTTTGGTGAAGGAACTGCATGTCCCTGGAAAGGTCCAAGGCTAGGCAGTAGTTATGTAAGTTGGATGCATGGACACCATGCAGTATGCAGTGGGGATCAGGCGGTCTTTTGAAGGCATGTGTTGCTTGGAAACAGTGCCAACATGAACACAGTGACATCACATCCCAGAAGAATTGGGTCCTTGGAAAACTACTGTATAAACCTCAAGTCCTGTGCAGGACCTTGTTTATCAGACCACAGAAAGGATTAGGCTGCTGTTGCAAGCACATTGACTGCTGTATTCAGTGATGTACAAGAAGATGAATTTAGTTCTACTGTCAGAAAGTTATTTGTCTGTGACTACTACTCTGTGTAGTACAAGGACACGTACTACAGATGTAGAGTTTTAGGTTTGTTATTTAAGGACTCTGTCAGTCTGTGAGATCATGTAGCATCATTGATACGTGAATGAATGAGCATGGAGTATTGGTGGTATGATACTGACAAGGGAAAGGTGAAGTGTTCAGAAAGAAATCTGTCCCAGCATCACTGGAATAAAGACATTGTTGGTCTAACATATATTTTATCAGCATGATCCATTTTGCGAAATAAGTTGTATTCACATGTGAATAGATACATTCATTCGTCACAGTATTCTGTGCATTAGTGTCTGTCTGCAACCTGCAGCTGTTCTGACATGAAGCAGTTTTGAACTAATGGAGAAAAGCAAACCAAAGTTATTTGGGCATAGCGCGTGTGAAGTGAGGTGCAGTAGAGTCTCAAAGTTCATGAACCTTGGTGTTCAGGATATTGACCTTCCATAATTGCCCATTTTAATGCCATTGCTTTGACCTGTGATCACCCATTTTAGTGCCATCATTTTGACCTTTTGTGTTTGGTTCCAACGAATCACAGTGTGATTATGTGGCTGGCAAGTTGGCTTCCCTGACTTTCTGGCTGCTGTGCAAATCACTCTGAGCTGATTGAAGTGGTCTTTTTTTTTAAAAAGAGGTTGATTGCTTTTGTGATTTATGGAATGAGACTCTTTCAATAATTGAATTTTATTAAGAATAAACTTTTATGTTTTTTGTCCAGTTTGATTTTGACTTTTTTATTGCCAGTATTTCATAATATATTGGAACCAAATCGGTGGTCTACACTGAAAGTGGATTGTGATATTTGTGATGGTTTTATCAGTCCCAGTGAATCATGAGCATTGAGATGCTACTGTGCTTTTGATTCTTCAAGAAATAAGATGTACATAACACATTAACAGTTAAGATTCTGTTTCTGTGGGGTATGATGCTGCATCACTGGGTAGCTGGTTGCAGTTGATAGGGATGGGCAGTTTGTGTAACGCCTTGTATTGACCAGTCGTACAGATTATTATGTTGATTGTAGTTGTCATGGGTCACAATAGAGTGATGATTAAGGAGTGCTGCTGCTCAGACAAACATAAGGGCACACTGTTGCAATGTAAGGTACAGTGCAGCAGGTACACAGATGCCCTGTCATATGTTGCCTTGATCTCTGTTGAAGTAATTGTATCAGTAAAGATGCCTAAACAAACACATGGCTCCTGTGGTTGAAATTAGTAATTCCTTTATTTTCTCTACTAAATGGGTACATAGGCAAGCCATTTTTTAATTTAATTCTGATAAAATTTTACCAGTGGCCAACAGACAAAATGTGTAAGAAGGTCGGATGTTGAACTCAAGACATCTGGGCTGCTGAGTGTGAGGTTCAGCAATGTGCTACTTGGGTTGTGTTTCTGCATAAATGAAATTAGGACTCAGTCCTTCCAGGATGTGATACTTTGTCATGCAGAGCTGTTGTGTCACGTGCCAGAAGTCCTCTGTCTGCAGTAACTGCTGTGAGAACCTGAAGTCTCACATCACTAAAGTTAGCCCTTGAAACTTCCATACAATTGGTGTATGCAGTTTGAATATCCAGTTGTGCTATGTTGCTGCCTGTATGATCCTGAGGTACAAAACAGAGGAATAAGACAGGCATCGAACTAGGAAGCACAGGCACAAAATCATCATCATCATCATCATCATCATCATCATCTCTTTCCTTCCTACTAATGCAGTATCTATTTTTGCTCCTCAAAATTATTTCTGTCATTGTTGCTGCTGTATTTGCTTGCAAAGAAATGTTTAATTCTCTATTCATCCCTGTCACCATCACCCCTCAACCCCCTGTTGAATGATATCTGAATGTCAGACCTCTAGGATGGGGTGGAAAACAGACCTACATTACATTTCACGAAACTTTGCAACGTTTTGCAATGTGCCCTTTTTCTATAAATTACTTAAAAGTTAAAAAAAAAAGTGACTCTAAGAACCTATACACACAAGTGTCTATATAAGAAATATATTATACAAATATAGAAATGAAATGATTGTGTACAGTTTGTGATAATTTTTTCATTATGAGGTCGTCATCCATAGTGCTTTTTTGAGCATGTGATATAATTCCTTGTATCATTCATCATGAAGAGGACTTTTGTACTCATATTGCGTAATGACAGGTGAGTGCAAAACAATATGTGGAGTAATTAAACAACAGCTCCTGATGTGTATTGTGTGTGTCCATTAATCTAATGACTGTTCCTCATGCCTTCAGGGGAAGATGTAAAGCTCTGTGCAGTCCTGTTCGTCAGGCAAACAGTAAGAATAATACAGGCTGTTTGTTTAGCTTATCGCCCTGTCACAAGAGAAGCTGCTGAGAAGCGTTGTGTGTAAACTGCCTCTTACGACATCATACAACATTGCAAATGTTTAAGCTTCTTGCATTGGTGTTGCTGAAGTCTCAAGTCTTCTGTGATGTGATGCTGTATTGCTGGGTAAATGGTTCCTGATGTTTGAAAGGATCCTGGTGCCCTCACATTCAAGGTCAATTTTGACTCTGAGGATGAAGGCACAGCATCAGATCTTGGAAGACTGGAGTCTTCATCAGACAACATTCTTTTGCTGCTGGGTTGCACCACACGATGCAATGTGACATTTAAACCACAAAAGAATTTGCAACTTACAATAAGAAAGGAATGTTTGCGAGTGGGGGCATGGTCCTCATGAAATTCTGCATGATGTCATAATTATGCCGTGTGATTCTCACGGACGTCCAAAGAAGTAAAACAATGACTAGTTGTGCCTCGATCTCTCCAGCTTGCATGCTTGCTGTAAACATGAAACAGCAAATTAATTGAAATTTTATGAAGGAGCATCTTGTTGTGTTCGGGTGCGCTCTCCAAATTGCATATATCAGCTAACACAACATTATTGAGTACAGTTTCATCTGTATCAGTTCAGCTGCATGTTTCAAGCCATCATCAGGTGTATCTCTAAACTGACACACAGAAGCATTTGGTATACAAATGCTTCTTATTCTTCTTTAGGACCCTTCAGCAGATGTCCCGGATGCACCTCAGCCTTAAGCTTATTGTGCAGTTACAAATGCTTACTAATGGATAATACGAATATCTCGTTTCTTTCTTCCAACATGTAATGTGTATGAGCAAGTACTGAATTGTTGTATGGCTTTAGTGATACTATATAAGAAAGTAAAAGTATGAAGTATGTTAGTAGTCATAAATTCAATTTCAAGACTAATACTGTTAACATATTTTTAAAATGAAGGTGAAATAACCAATATGTTAAAAAGTCTGTGCTGGAGGGGAAACCAAGAGATGCTGATGTTGAGTGCTGTCTATACATAAGGATGGAGGTTCCAAACAGTACTAACAGATGCCTTGATAGTCTTCATTACTTGTGTGGTGCTGCTTTCAGGCTGGAATGAATTCATGATGAGTGCTGTCTCCTAGCTGCTCTCTGATTTATGGTAGTTGAAAGCATTGTAATGTGCTGGACCTGACTTCTGCGTTGTTGTTCTTGTTGGAAAATTTTTTGCCGGTCTAATGAAATTTTGTACTGACTTGCAAACATTCAGGAAAGTATAAGCTTGATGTTTTCCATCCCAGTTGGCGTATGGGTGCAGGGTACAGATCTATGCTTCCTCTGAGGGGTAGACAATCACAGCCAACATTTTTCCTTGTTTTTATTAATGAGCGACCAGTTTCGGCTTTACAAAGCCATCATCAGGCTCTACATAAACATGATTGGACAACTATGCATGGTTCAAAGGGGAAGGCTTCCCCTTTGAACCATGCTTTGTAAAGCCAAAACTGGTCGCTCATTAATAAAAACAAAGAAAAGTGTTGGCTGTGACTGTTTGCCATCAGAGGAAGCATAGATTTGTACCTTGCGTTCAGGAAAGAATGTTTAGTATTTTTCATGCTAATGAGGGATGGAGAGTTCCTTGACCAGGTCAGTGACTACCAGATCTTCTCCACTCCTCAGAGGTAGTTGATCATTCAGTGATGCTGAGAGTTAAATTCCAACTACTACGCAGGGCAGAGGAGTTTTAAATTTAAAGTACCCTAAGTGCATTCACTCAGTACTGTGTGCAGAGGCCAGAATGGACAGGTTAAAAATAAGGGATTTCAGTGGATGGTTGGTAAGTCAGAATGAGGCGAGTTGCATGTCTCAATTATAGTGAGGGAATGTACAATGTTTGTTATTGAACATTGCATCGACTATCAGGTCCAAATTCAAGCCATGTTCGGGCTTGTTTCTGGGAATTGCTTGAACCTGGTACAGTCATTTGTATCATGTCATAAGGAGGCATCGGTTTGTGTGAGCTGATTTTATTTATGTTTGTATGAACAGAAACACTGGCCATGTGTATGTATGGTTGTCATGAATACATTTTTCAGGGCGATGTGGAAAGGTATCTTTTTCCTTATTCTGTGACCCTGTAATGTTGCAATATCCATCAGCATAATACCTGGTTTGTAAAATGCTTCAGAATCACGCAGTTGGAAAGAACACTTAATTTTACTTCCCTGATGACTGAGAAAATCGAGTATTTGTTCATGCAGTGAGCTATTACGAAGTGCAGCATATGTTGTTTGCCGCAAATGTTTATCTACTCTTTCCTGTTCCCTTCCTGTGATGAGCATCCACAGTTGGGCAGCTTATTTAAAAAAAAAATGTATGTCCACTTTGTACAAGAACCAGGTTTTGTCTACACTTCTCTGAAACAGGTGGTAGTAACCATCTGGCCTGCAGTGTTGGAACTCCAGCAGGTGTATCCAGTACTGTAGGCCCATTTCATAACGGAGTTCTTGTAGAAGTGGACAAAATGTGTTTTTGAGAATTGAGGTCCTCAGTTGTGTGGTCTTAATAACAAGTGAAGGCAATTTGGAAGGCTTTCTTTTTTTAATGAAAAGTGTACATTTTACTAGGCTGTAGGCTGTGTTTGTTGTGCTGGGGTTAACATCACACAGTGACGGCTGATTAACCTTTTAAATCCTAGCGGTAACTTTACGTATCATCAGGTTTAACATCCAAAAATTCTACATGGTGCTCACATTGCATTTATCTGTTCTGTGTGGATCTCAGAAGAAACGGCAACTTTTGCCTGACACAACATTAAGGGATTAGTTTTTAAAACCGACGTGGAGAGTGTTTACAGCGCTGTACGCAATAAGTCCTTATATAAAACACACACGCTTTGTCTTTAAAGGGTTAATATGATTACTGGCATTTGGAACCAAACTTTTATAGAACTGGGATCAGTAGTAACATACGGAAATATTTTTAAGGCGCCTTGTAGTGTGAAAGCAATGTGACAGGATTTCTCTGTCCACTGCTCCTCCAATACCCAAAGGAGCACTGCTTTGTTCGAAGTTTCCCAGGCTTTCTAATTTCTACTTTCAGACAAACACAACAACAGTACCTCTACTCACTGGTCTGTATTGCTGTAATGCTACATGTTTCATGCTTTTGCACTTTCTTCTCTTATACTGAATGTGTTTTTGCCTCATGCTGGTCATGTGCAGTGACTGAAACACGTAGCATTACAGCAATAAAGACCAGTGAGTAGGGGTGATTTTTTTGTGCTTGTCTGAAAGTAAAAATTAGAAACAGTATCATGCCTGCACAACGGGATGGGCAATGTTGAAAGTTCCCAGGCTTTCCTTGCTTGTTCTTTCTGCTGGTAGTAGTATTAAGATGAAGAGGAGTGTGGGACATCAGTGGAGTATTTGCCTATGAAGTGTGTCAATACAAACTTCTTATCCAACAGAAAACACAGAGCGTCTCCATTAAAACAACCAGCCAGTAAATGCTGTTTACTGAAATCATCCATTAAGCATGAGAATTATACAGGACACAGAAATACTCTGTGTGGACCAAGTGGGGAATTTTTCATGTTACGACAGCTGGCACATATTGTTACCATTATGTTAATAGATGTGTTTAAGAGATGCTGCAGAGTCTACATAAACCCGTGTAGTGATGATGTCTGCAAGCAAAAAAGAGACAGTTTGGTACTTCACACTAGAAAGGCAGGTCATAGCTAATCACATGCTTAAGTCACAATTTTACTGCTGAGAATTGAAAACTCACATGTCGAGCCTCAGACCTTCAGTTGCAAGTTTGAAGGGTTGGCCAACAGGAAAATGTGAGTTGAGCGCCATATTGTATGAACACCTCAGTGTATGAGGGCAGGGATAGCTCAGTGGGTATAGTGACTAGGCTAGGGGCCGGGTGATCCTGGGTTCGAGTGCTGTAATGCGCAAAGGATTTTTCTCTTCCCAGTTTCCAGGCCGCCCTTGTGGCCCACACAGCTCTCCATTCAGTGGGTACTGGGGTAAAGCGGCTGAGATGTGAGGCTGACCACTTAACTCCGTCTAGTGCTTTCTTCAAGAGCTAGTGGAGCCATACCTCTATTTCTGTTAGAGGGGCAGCTTTATGTGTGTGAGAGAATATTCCCCAGTCTTCATAAATTTCTTGCTTTCCCAGATCCTTCAATTTTGAAGGTTCAAATGTATGTGCCAAGTGAACTCTTCTGCAACCACCTGCACATGGCTGGAGCTGGTTTCTGCTTACTGTTGGTGTGGGATGTATAAGTCGTTAGCAGCAAAAGATTTATGCATAGTGTGTTCAGTATTTGTGTGAGGTAGTATGAACAGGTTCATGTAAGTGTATATATTTTTAATTAATCTCATTTTTTGTATATGTGCATGAAACCCTTGGTTTTAAATTGATATGGCAAAGGTGAATGGCCTCTGGTGTACTTTAATATTTTACTGTGATATGAAGTTCTGTTGCCTACATTTTAAGTTTCAAGTACAGAATACTGGATGGTATGGCTGCATTATATATCGAAGACAGAAGTTGGAATTTGTATTGTCTGTGAGTGGAAGGAGGGAACCATTTTGTCACTCAGCACATCAGTTCATGTTCACCCAGATAAATTATTAACACTGAACCTGTTAATGTGTTTTGTCCTGTGATCTTTCCATTTAGTGCTGTTCAGTATGTGCCAAATAGAAACATTGTGAGTGAGAGAATGCTGAATATTTTAAGTGAGGTGGTTGTGTGAAGGGAAGGGGGGGGGGGCGGCAGTGTAGCTTGATGTAAAGTGTGTGCTTTAACTTTCAAGATACAGTGTCTTGTTGGAGCACATGGTAGGATTGCTTTGTGTGGGACCCGTCTGTCGTCACAAGCAACACAAAAGATCTGGGCTGGAATTCAGATACCAACATTGGCCTAATAACAGTTGAAATTTGTCGGAAGTAAATTTTATTTCAGTAACACATTTTCATTAAAATTGAATTTATTTTAATATGTGTTGCATATTCTACCATTTTATAATTATTTAGTGAAGGCTGAACAGATTTTTAGATTGTTTTGCGCCATGTGTTTTCATAGCAACATATTTTGTGTGTAATTTAATTCTTATTGGAAATCTAATATATGTAATGCTTCATTCAATCTAAATTACGTCTTAAAATTTAATACACTTGAATGGGGAAGGAGCAGTTGAATTGAGCATAGTGCAATGTAAGTAAACTGTTAAGGGCTGTAGCCTTCATTGCCATTATTTACTGTGCATTAACAGTGCCCAAAGACTGAAAATAAAAAAAGGTGGAAGACCAAGCAAATGATTGTGACCATGATGTTCCACAGCAGATGTGAAAGCTCTGATGTGATCAACTTCTGTAAATCTGGTAGCATTACACAAAGATGAAGGTGTTTAATGTATTAATGAAACTTAAATAAAAACAATGCATTTGTGATTTTTCCTCCCCAACTTAGATTTTTATATGACAAAAACAAATGGGGTAATAATTTTTGTGTATTGATAAAATAAATGATTATTACAATAAATATGGCACTGTTTCATCATGATTCTATTTAATGTTATATGTGAAGGCGTTACTGTTTACAGCTTTTAACATAAACATTTTCAGTCTGTATGATGAGGCTAGAAGGGTAAACTGACAATTATGCACTTCAGTGGATTGTTTCTCTGCAAAACGTAAATTTATATGCATAGATTCAAACTGTGCCCAGTTTGTTGGATACAACTTAAAACTCTCACATCAACACCATGTTTATAGTTCTCACAATTTGGAGGTGTGTCTGTGTGGTGTCCCCATACATTAAGCCTCAGTTTTCATAAAATGATATATCAAATGTAGATGTTGCAGAACTATGAGTTTGTTGTTTCCTATTCCATAAGAAATCCTAACAAAATATGCATTTTTAACACATGTTTAAATTCCAACCTATAACCTGCCATGAGGGCACGGAGGGGAGTAGAGGCATAGCTATACTCTTTTTTTAACCTTGGCTCTAGAGGGGGATGGGTGGTTAATGCCACTCCCTGGCCGCCGTAACTCCTGGGAATGACCTGGAACCCATTGTATAGGAGGCTGGGTAGGCCCGAGGGTTGGTCTAGACAGGTTAAAAAAATGTTGCCTGTACTGGGATTCAATCCCTGGACCATCCAGCCTGTAGCGAGTCGTTACACTGACTACACAACCCTGGTGCATTTCAACCACATCTACGAGACGTAATTTCAGGACCCGATATTGAGTGAAGGTGTTGTCGCTCTGCCCAGTGAGTTCATATTTGGTATTGATAGCAGGAAAAGAAGTTGAGAGCTGAGACTGTCTGTTGTGGCATGAAGTTCATACAGAGTTTCATAAAAATCTGTCAGGCGGTTCAAACCTATTAGGGATTCATTCACACCAGCTTTTTGAGGGAAGTGAACAGGAGTGGCAGTGAAGGCACAGGCATGGTTTGTACTGTTCAGTGGAGTGAGTAGTGCTTACCAGTGACTGATCTTGCCATCCCTGACAGTTGTGGGAAAGTACTGATTTATTCAGTAATGATTTCATATTTGACTTTCCAGATGTCAAGGTAGTGCACTTGAAGCTGCTGAGGTGGGTTTTCACTTGACATGATAAAGTTCTTCAAGGGGGGACAGAATTGAATCTCTAAAAGTATGGAAGGCGCGTCAAATGACAAGTGTAAAGGTGTGAAAAAAATTGAGTCCGTACTGCGTGCAGCAGCAGGCACAGCAAGTCATTGGTGTGGGTCAGTACCAAGTGCTGTATATAGTTCATATGGCAATATGACTGAAAATAACAAATCTATACTGAATCTGCCTGCACTAAATTAGATGGTAGGAAATGTTTATGGTTTGAATTTGACTCGCCTCTCTTACACAGTTTCCTGATGATGAATTTGGAGCCATTATTTGAATGCTGCACTTGTACTCCAAACTGATGTAGCTTTTTGTGTGGTGTTTTCGTTTAGGGCATCTTGTCTTGTCAGAACAAACTGGGATGAAGGTTTCACACCCTTGTTTTTATCCAGTCATAAATGGGTACAACTTTATAAGCACCAAAAACAGTGCAAGAAATTAACTGTCATTAACTGTGGACAATTTCTATTGATATCTCCTTAAAATGCAATATGCAGGATGGAGTTTGCAGAAATTTTGAGATGCTTGAATGAGTAACATCAGCAAAGTTCTGTCCGATTTGGAGAGTTTTTGAATTCCTTGACACGTCTGCTGCACAGCCAGTGGTGTACATTTACCATTTTATCGTGTTTAATAGTACTGTATTTAGCTGCCATCACAGTAACATGGTACTAAGTTTCAATGTCAGAGTTCCTTGGAAGTGCAGAAAATGTGAGAGTTGCTGTTAGGAGTTGCAAAAGAGTTCCCATATGATGTAGATATAGTACTGTGGGATACAAAACACATTCTGAATGCTTTCATGAGTTTTTAGCACTGAAAATTACTATCATGTAACTCTGGGAATAGGAACTAAATATGTGTGGTGTTACAAAATGTGATCAAACAGTAAACATTTGAAGGCCTACATTTCTAAAATTAGGCACTCTATTTCATTTACCACTTGCTGTTCCAAATACTCTTATGGCAATAGGGTTATGATGTGAGTTTACCATACTTAAGGGAATGAGTGAAGCCTGTGTGGTCATAAAACATGCTTGTAGAGTCTTAACAGTGGACTGAATTGGACACTTAAACCTCAGGCCTGTGTTGATGTCATACATTTTCAAGTTTTCACTCAGTCTGGTCTGTGCTGTGTTATGGCATTCTTTTGAGTGTGTGGTGAACTGTTATAGACATGGTAGGTTGTAAATATTTCCACTGAATTTGCAATGTTGATTGACAGCATTTGTCTTCAGACACAAACACCCTCTGAATCATACCCTGCCAGTAGAAACTGCTTAGTCTGTGACTACTTCAAACTTAAGAATCTGTGAACTTTGGTGGGGGTCAATCTGTTTCTTTGTGTAAGAACTGTTATGGTGACCATTATGAAAAATATCACGAAGTGTACTTCTGTTTGTTCACAACCCAGACCAGAGAAGCATAAATGTAATGAAAAAATTAAGACTCTGGAATCAGAATAATCTTTTTTGGCATTTGCATTGTTGTGTCCCAGAGGGCGGAAAGTTTGGAACTGGCCTAGCTCTTGGATTCTGGAATGACAGGGAAGTACATGCTCAACAACAGAAAGTGCAAGATGCACTAACAGAAAAACTCAGTGCAACCAAATTTGAAAGCGGGAATGTGGAAGTGCAGTGGAACAACATCAAGAAATGTGTGTTACATACTATGCGTGATTTGGTTGCAGAAGTCAGCAGGAAGGCAAGAGAGCCATGGATTACACAGGAATTGATCAGTAAAATGGATGAACAGAGGGATTGGGATAGTGTCAACAATTGAAGAAGGCAGGAAGAACTACAGAAGACACAGGAAGGAATTGAAGAGCTACAGACAACGTGAGGAAGGAACATCTTGAGACCGTATGTGATGAGGTCAGAGAACTTCAAAGAACAGGATGTTATGATTTAATGTAAATGAAGATAAATGAAGTAGGCTGGAAAGAAAACCATGGGATACAAAACATCGGCATCGAAGGCTGTCAAGGGTGTATAATAGTAGATCAGGGACAGGCACTGAATATTCGGGAGAATTATGTTACAGAGCTCTGTGATCACCCTAATTGACCTGAAAACCTAGAAGTTGAACCTGAAGAGGAAGCAGGTGCAGACAAGAAAGGCTGTTACATTTTGCACAGAGAAGTAGAGGAAGCTATCAAGGAGATGAGGGATAAGAAGGCTACAAGAAATGATGATGTACCTGGGGACGTACTCACACTGTTGGGAGAAGATGGTCTCAGACTAATGACACAACTGATTAACAACATATATGAAACTGGAGAGCGGCCCAAGGATTTCACTGACATTACAATGATTGCGTTAAAGAAGTCAAAAGCTACAAAATGCAGCAACCATTGCACAGTCAGCCTCATTGCACATACAGCAAAGACAGTAGCAGAGATACTCAGAAGAAGGATTGGAAGGAAAATTCAGGATGTACTTGTAGAAGATCAGTTTGGATTTAGAAGAGGAAAAGGAACTAGGGATGCAGTTGGGATGCTGAGAATAATATCAGAACTGACTAAGAAATAACTGGAAAGTTTTGAAACGTGGTACTGGAGAAGGATGGAGAAGATCAGTTGGATGGATCGTGTGAGAAATGAAGACGTATTACATAGACTGAAGGAGGAGAGGAATGTCCTACGTACAATAAAAAGAAGGAAGGCTAACTGGATTGGTCACATCTTGCATAGGAACTGTCTTCTGAAACGTGTTATTGTAGGAATGGTCGACAGAAGGGTAGAAATGATGGGAAGATGAGGAAGAAGACATAAGCAGTTATAGGATGAAATTAAGGAAATGAGAGGATACTGGAAATTGACAGACAAAGCACTAGAGCGCACTCTGTGGGTAACTTGCTTTGGAAGAGGCTATGGACCTGTTGTAAGACAGCCCACAGAATGAATGAATGAATGAATGAATGAATAAAGGAAAGAAGCAGTTGCCACCAAAAGTACAATGTGTATTTGCTAAAGTATGAGAGACTTACTTGCCTTCTGTACCACTGTTGGAGTGCTTGGAATTGATAAAGTGTGGATGAAAAATCAAAGTCATAGGCAGATTATGGTATTAGACTTGTTCTGCCTGTTCATACCCAGCAGTCTGTGTCACTGAATGATTTGTAAAGTTATGCATGTCCTATGTCGTGTTTGAAATCTGAATGATCCTGTTTGCATTGCGAACACAAGGACATTGCATTACACCACAGTTTAATGCTTCCCTTCTATACTGTGGACCCAACAGAGAGCACACACATTGAAGTTGTCCCCGAGGACGCAGTTTGTGTTGGTGGTGACGCTGTTGCTGGGCTCATGCTACATTCTTCTAGGAGACACCAAGCCATGAGGAAACAGTAGCCCAATGCAGCGTCACATTCCAGCAGCAGTCCGTCTGTCATTTTAAACCTAAGCACTAGATGGAGGTGAGTGGCCAACTTCAGGCTGTGGTCACTTTACCCCCAGTACACATTGAATAGGAGGCTGGGTGGGCCGTAAAGCCTGTTTGGACATTTTAATACACAGGAACATCTCTGGTCTATGCCAGGAGTTGAACTCCAGGTTGTGCAGCCCATACTGCGTACTCTTTGACGATACGTATGGTAGCCACAATATCAAGAATGGCGGTAGGAATTGTGGATGCAATTAGAACCCTCATTGTCATTGTTTTTCTTTCCTTTGCTTTTTCTTTCACATGCGTATACACAGCTGCCTGTTAAACGCTGAGACTGCACCTACTACGAAAAATTATGTAACGAGCATACTGTGTACTTCCACTATTGTTTTCAGTAGTGTTCTGTCTGGTTAGAGCCGTGCATAAATTTGACTTAAGGCTAGTTTTTAACAAATGGCAACTGTTGGAAAGTAGCAGATGCAGCGAGGGCGTCATGTTTTGGGGAGGCCTGTATGTTCAGGCTAGGGCGACGGGACCTTTACCGACCCCGTCAAGGTCGTGCGTAACTGCAGGCCTGAAATGCGAAGTGTGGCGTGCTACCTTATCAGTGGCGCTACAGCGCTGCTGTGCAGGAAGTGTGACACACCTTCTTTGTCTTATCAGTAACAGCATTCCGTTGTAATCCTCTACGTTTCTGTTTTACTTGGAGCGTGTGAGATAAACGTCGCTTGGCGTCGAAGCGAGGTGCAACATTTCATGTTCAGCATGCCTTGCGATTACTGTGCTTATTTCTCAACAACCTTAAACTCTTTCTGTTCTCTGTATCGACACAGTACATGTTTCGCTGCCGCCATATTCAGTGTCATCTGCCAAATTAAGTGGATAATCGCCTGGAGCAGAGTCCTACTCAAAAGCTACTAGTTCCTCAGGCGATCAAGAAATTCCCGGAATTTTATAAAACCCATAGGTTCATTACTGTGTTCACAATAGCCGGCCACCTGTCCCTATTCTGAGCAAGATGAATCCACTCGTCGCCCTCGTGCCCCATCCTGTTTCCTTAAGATACGTTTTAATATTACCCTCCCATCTAGGCCTAGGTCTTCAAAGTAGTCTCTTTTCGTCATATTTTTCTACCAAAATCCTGCATGCATTTCCTTCCGCCCCAATACATGCCACATGTCCTGCCCATCAAATCCTTTAAAGCGATAAATACTCCGGTCCTTCAGGCAGAACGGCAAAATGCTGCACCGGATTGCAGATTCATACCGCATTGCCGGTTCTCCCATGCTAGGCGTCGCTTCCTGGTTTGCTGAAGGGACAGGCATCAGTCGGAGCGTATTCAAATCACAGCAGTCTCTGGATTTGTGAGTAACTGTCACCGGTAAAAATGACACGATCAGAATCAATTTGTAATGTAAAACGCATATTTGCTTCAAGAAATTATGACAATCATAACTAACTCCACCGACCCGAGTCTTTGTTGTTTAGCTAGTCAAGCAATTCCCCGCATTTTACGGCAATGTAAGTCTCATTGCCGTGATGCAGAGAGCCCACCACCTGTGTTCATCTCCAGTCAGATCAGAGCCTCTGTGTAACATTTCATAACATGCAGTTTTTTAGCGGTAAATAGTTGTTACTCCCTCACACCATCACCGGTATGGAGGATCACATTTTTGTTCGGCTATCCGTGACTTTTTATTCAGTGCACTTGCAGCCACCCTCCATATCTGAAGGCAACTTCCTCCAACCTCATCCTGTAGTGACAGGGCCCCACTGATCACCAACAGTTTTTGAATGTTGAAACCTCCTGGTGCATGTAATAACCGTTACGATTAAGGGCTTGCACCATATCATTATTATTTTTGTTTTGAAAATTTACGACTATCTGTAATCTTTAATGGTACTAAGCGGTCAGTTTGGCGGTAACTATTGTTGAATTTTATTAATGCCAGACGAATTTCGACTGATACTTCCATTACCCTAGTCCCAGAGATCTTATTAGTGTCAAGTTGTAGGAAGTCGTGGAAACAACTTTGCATATTCTGAAGCCTCTTAAACCAAACTGTTTTGAATTTTGGGAAGACTACAGTATGGCGTAAATTACATGGCTTGAGGCTATACATAAGATGGAAAGTCTGCTTGAGGCTATACATAAGATGGAAAGTCTGCTTGAGGCTATACATAAGATGGAAAGTCTGCTTGAGGCTATACATAAGATAGAAAGTCTGCTTGAGGCTATACATAAGATGGAAAGTCTGCTTGAAGATTGTGACATGTTATTTGTGCACAATTTTCTTATATTGTCTCCCATGGTTAACTCCACATGGCTCCTGACATCTGATTGTCAGGAGTTTGATTTGGTGCACAGAAGCTGCAGAGCTAGCACACTGTGTTGTTGGAAAAGAAGTTGAAAGCAGGTGGAAAATGCAATCATATCTTGAATACATTACATTGATATCAGCGCCCTTTGTACCTACCTGAAACTATTTAGGAAAGAGTTTTATACTCATTCATCATCCCTATACATTCACAAACGCAACGCACCGCCAGTGATGTAAACTCCTTGTCTCAGACAATTCATTAATTGTGATTACTTTCATCAGAAATGCAAAACATAATTATTACAACAGCTTCTTAATGACAGCTGAAAACAAATCTAAAACAACTTGGAGCATTATAAATAATGAACTACGAAAAGTAAAATATAACCACACACCCCTAATGTTCACATCAGCTAAAACATCTTTTCGATTAGATTCTGCAGCTGAGGTTTTTAATGATTATTTTTTAAATGTAGTGAATATTGAAAAGGTGGACATTAACTCTTCCCTTCTTTCCTTTCATAATCTTTCCTCTCAAGATTTTCCTGATATGACAGTTATTTCTATAATGGAAGCCAAAATTATTTGTACATTTGCATCCTTAAAGAATATGAGCTCATCAGGCTACGATGGTATATCAAATAGAATTTTAAAATCTTGTGGAAAATGCCTTGGTAAACCTTTAGCATATACTTTTCATAAATCCTTAACAGTGGGTAAATTCTGGGATCGTTTGAAATACTCGGTTGTTAATCTGTTATTTAAAAAAGGAGTAAAGTCTGAATGAACTAACTGTAGACCTATCTCCTTGCTTACTGGTTGCTCAGAGATTTTTGAATTATTGATTTATCAAAGGCTTAAACAGCATTTCCAGTATCCCAATATTTTTGTCACAGAACATTATGGTTCTAGAAGGGGACTGTCAACAATTAATCCTACACATAAACTTACTGAAGTTACTTTAAATGCTCGAAACAACAATAGATATGTTACAGGTGTTTTTTGTGACCTGACAAACGTGTTCGATTGTGTAAATCAGGAACTTTTGTTAAAAAAACTACAATTTTATGGCGTTAAAGGCATACTCTCAGATTGGTTTAAGTCATACTTGTACAGCAGGAAACAAAGAGTGGAATTGAAGTTTTCAGGCACATGCAATTATTATTCAACTTGGAAAACTGTAAAATCTAGTGTACCTCAGGGATTATTATTGGGTCCACTCCTGTTCAACATTTACATTAATGATTTCCCGTGTTTAGTTGATAATAGCTGGAATGTGATAATGTATGCCAGTGACACAAGTATTCTAATTTCCAATAATTGCTATGAAGAATTCAATAGAAATTTCAACCTCATTTTATACAACACCCTCACATGGTTTCAGGCCAATCAGCTAGTATTACATATGGAAAAGACTAAAATAGTAAAATTTACCTTACAAATTTTTCATATTCCCCATTGCATATAACCTTTGGTGAAAATTTGCCTGTTGAAAAAACATGCCATAATTTTTTTACGTCTACAACTGGACAGTCAACTTTCATGGAAGCCCCATGTAAATTATCTGTTACATAAGCTGAGTTCAGTTTGTTTTATAATGAGAGTATTATCTCCTATACTTAATATTCAAACTTTGAGGACTGTTTATTTTGTGCATTTTCACTCTTAGGTTAATTATGGAATAATATTTTGGGGAAATACAAGTTCTATGCGTAAGGTATTCCCGACTCAAAAAAAATATTGAGAATTATGTTGGGAATAAGTCCACAGAGTTCCTGCAGGAAATGGTTTAAAAAAGTGGAGTTTTTACCTATTCCAAGCTTGTATATTTATTCCTTAATGCTGTTCCTTGTTTATAACATGCATTACTTTCAAACTAATTCCTCTGTTCATGATATTAACATAAGATATAAGAATCAATTACACATACCTTCAGCTAGACTTTCTGCCATCCGAAGAAGTATTACCTATTCTGCTATTAAGATATTCAACAAATTGCCGCTTAGTATTTCTAGACTAAAAAATGATATGCTAGTGTTCAAGTCTGCTTTAAGGAATTATCTTCTTACACATGTTTTTTACTCAATAGAAGAGTTTGTATCAAATTATTAGCTCTTTTTATTTTATAAAAGAGTTTTTAATCAAATGTTTAACTTTTGTAGTTCTTTTATACCGACTACAGTTGAAACACCTATATTTGTATATTCTATTTGTTATGTTAGCTTCTGTATTTACTATATTGTCTCTGCAACATGTATTGTGTATATATTCTTAGTTAATATGTTTTTTGACAAAGTTGCATTATGCAACCTACATTTCCTGACATGTTTCACATTCACCCGTCGATGGACGAATGTTGGATCAATGAAATCTATACGTATGTATGTATGTATGTGTGTATGTATGTATGTATATATATATATATGTGTGTGTGTGTGTGTGAATTAGGCACATGTAATAACATCTTGTGGACGGCCACCCTGCAATTTCAAGTGATCCCCACCTTGCGTGTCTTTCAAACCGCTGCTGTTTCGTAAGGAACTTGTCTCATCGACCATGCCATTTTATTTGTGTTATACCATTCAGTGCATGTAATTTGCAGTATATTCATCTTTGCTGCCATGTTACTAATCTGATTTTATAACGAATATGATTACATAGAACTTTCTTCGTGTTCTCTTGTATATCGCCACGTGCTGCATTTGTAAATGTACTACGTGTGGACCGCTGGTTGATCGTCACTTGTGAGCTTGCTCGCTCTCGTTTTGCCTTTTACCGATGTTATTCCTACGCCATAGATAAGATATAGATAACTGTGTTGCATTCATATTAGAAATACAATGGATTTATACATCCGAAACGTTCACTATGTATCATTACAGGAAAGCTATACTGAGATTGAATTAATTTTAGAACTGTATATATAAGGAGAAAGAAAACAAGTGGGACATATTTGTGCGTAGGCGGATTAATCTGTAATCGAAACCAACCACGGAAATGGTTGATGGGATGTACATGTAGTGGTAGTTGCTTTCGATCGCAGTGTAAATGTATTTGAATTAGCATGTGAAAGTCGAGAGGTTTTGGGTACAATGTCATTTTATGTTAAGTGCTCTTTTTAATGTACTTATTCTGCTTTTGATGTGGTAAATAACTTACAGTACTCTTAATACCAGCTTTAATGATCGTAAGTAACTTAAGGTTGATTTGATTCATGAACGCTTAACGTTGTTTCAGCAGTGCGAAGAGTGTCTCATAAAAACAGAGCCGTAGTATTGAAAGTACTGAACATGGAAGCTATTGCAAAACATGACTTTAATGCCACAGCAGATGACGAACTTAGTTTTAGGAAGAACCAGGTGCTAAAGGTCTGTGAAAACTGAATATGCAGACATTTAGGTTATGTATAATACTCATTTCGTTCATATTTTTACATTTTCTGTGTGATGTAATGCCATGGACTTGTTGTGGAATAATGATATGAACTTACTGGCTTGAGGTTTTTAATATGTGACTGTAGGAAATGTAATTTTACTTACCTTTATTCTTTGTTTTTCATAGATTTTAAATATGGAAGATGACATGAATTGGTATAGAGCAGAGTTGGATGGTAGAGAAGGGTTGATACCTAGTAACTACATAGAAATGAAGAGTCATGAGTAAGTAGTATATCATGAGTACCAGCACTTCCCAACTAATGCACAAGATATTTAATGCTTTAAACCATTGCCTCCAGGAAGTAACTCTTCCTACGTTACTATCTAAGCTTATTACTTTCTTTTGTAGTTTAAAAATTGTTTTACTTTCCCCTTAACTTCGGAAAAGAGGATGCTGTACCTCAAGTGCAAATGGGTGTTCGCAAAATCAATACTTCTCAAGGTAATTTATACTTCTTGTACCTTTAAGGGTTTGCATTACTTAATAACTTTTAGCCAGATGAGAGCTTAAATTTTTTTGTATGAACATCCGATTGTATATTTCCTAACCTTGATCTCCTGTCATAAAATCCAAATGTACGTTGTGAGTGGTAAGCCTAACGCAGTTCTGATATTCTGAACATATCCATCACCATAACATACAGAAATGATTGAGAGTGGCAAGGCAGCTGTTTTTCTGTTGGAGTCATAAACATTATAAATGACTGATGTAAGCAACTTGAACATATTTCGGAACACCAATTGTGAATTTTATTTGATGTACGCTTTGTTTTTCAGCTGGTATTATGGTAGAATCACAAGAGCAGATGCAGAGAAATTGTTGTTAAACAAACATGAAGGAGCGTTCCTAATCCGAGTGAGTGAGAGTTCACCTGGAGACTTCTCTCTTTCAGTAAAGTAAGTTGCTGAGAAATAGTACTGCAGTACAGTCACTTTGTATTTCTTCAGCACAAGTTGCCTACTGCCACGTTTTTAAATTTGTATGTTTTATACAGTGTCCTACAGTTGTAACAGAAAGTATTGACATTAATGTTTGAATTAGAGTCTAATCACCATTATCGTTAGATATAAATTTGTGTAAGAATATAATGTATTTGGTGACCTGACATGCGTCAGGTCGTGCTTGGGGTCTGCTGTCCACAGTGCCATTATTTTAAGTGACTCAAATTGCAAGTCACTTCCTTATGGGCTGGTTGTGCTGTACGCTGGCTCTGAGATACTGTGAGGTCGCTGTGAGTCATCTGTAGTTGCTGTTGCTACAAGAAGTGGCATCGTAAATTTAGGCAAAAATTTCCTGATGTGCCAGTTTTAGACAGGAAGACAGTTTACACATATGTGCCGACTTTTGAAGCAACAGATTTTATTTTAGACAGTAAGAAAATCCACTGAAGACATATGCTGAGGAAAAGCTGGGCAAAATTGGTGCTGTGTTGGGGAGATTGCCAAGAAACTCACTTGAACTGGTACAGTAAATGGGTGTTGTTTAAATGGTAATTACTGATGTTAATAAAACAATGTAGAAGGATAGGGAAGGTGAAACTGTATGAAATGTGGTAAGGAAGCCAGTGTTTATGTTAAAAAGTTGGTGATAAAGATAGCTTGAATTGACGGTTTGGGGAGATGTGATGTTGATAAATGTGGCTGGTAGATGGAGCGATTGGTTATTAAACGACACTGTGTGTAAAACTGGATGTAAGGGCTGTATATTGCATAAAGAAACACATTGTTACTGGCTGCAAACTTCTGCACAGTTTGATGTCTCGTAAATGTGATTGATGATTTGAGTCTCCCAGCATGTTACACTGTGTTGCTGGGTTAGTGTTTTGAATAGATGTAGTGCCTTCATCTTCAAGGCGGAAGGTGTCATAGAAGTCACTGGGGTCAAGGGGACCTGACTCCTCAACTACACAACTGTGGAAATTTCGGATCTGTTGTGATGGATACTGTTTTAAAAACGTGTTTGTGGTAAACCTTTGTTATGCCCAACGTGTTTTTACCATTAAAACCAGCTACGCAAGTGAAACTTATAAATATTCCACTGTTCTATGATATTACACGGTACAGAATGCTACACTGCGTAGATTTGGGTATAGGTACCAACATTTTAGAGGACTGTGCTGCTTCCATCTTCATGGTAATCCAAGAGTATTCTCCTTAAAAGATTGTAATCATCATCGGTGCTGCCATAAGAACGTCAGGTCTGACAAATCATAGTCTGTTTCTGCATTCTGGTGAGAAAGGTCCTATAGCTGTTCCACAACTCATGAAGATACCTGATGCAGTATGGACGTGAAACACCTGGTGTTTAGTTTGTTACATGGCGCAGACTGACACTTCTTGCAGTGTGACATTCTGTTGTGTTTAGTAAATAGCCGTAAGTCATAACGAATGAGGTCCCTTTCATTTAACACAAACTGAATAGTGTAAATTACACAGTTACAGACAAGATGTTTTGCCCTGTGTTATTAGGCAATCGTCACGTTCAAATTACACATGGTATTACGCTTCAGTGAGACCTATTTACAACTTAGGTGTTGTGGAGAAGTGGCTCTTCCAAGTGTGTCTGCATGCAGTTAATAACATAGGCTGAAATATGTCAGCTGACTGTAATATAATTTATGTTATTAAAGTTGTGTTAACTGAAACGGGTTATGAGTTGCTAGGCTTTTGCAACAATGTAGTTGAGGACTGTTCTTCTGGGATATTGTGTTGCATGCACAATGTTTTAAGACAGTGTACTGTTCTCATCTTCAAGGATAAAAAATTCCACTCTTTTTGGACTTTTTGACCCTTGAAGTAGACCAGTATATGTCTCAAAATGTCCAGTGTCAGTTACTCAGTGATGCAGCACCACTTCCCAGAAGATTGGAGGCCTCAAAGGGACACTATTCATTACAATTTATAGTGACTTTTTTTTAGGTGCTCAGATGGCGTGCAGCATTTCAAGGTACTCCGTGATGCCCAGGGGAAGTTCTTCCTTTGGGTTGTTAAGTTTAACAGCTTGAATGAGTTAGTAGAGTATCATCGGACTGCTTCAGTTTCGAGGTCGCAGGATGTCAAGCTGAGAGATATGGTCCCTGGGGAGGTGAGTGTGTTGAATGCTCTAATGACGGTTGGGTCGTGGTTCTGGATTGTGATGGCTGCATCAGTTTGGTATCGAGGCCCTTGCACATTACGTCAGTCAGTCGGCAGTGGTTGCTGGTGTGAATTCTGTTTTCTTCTGGTGTGAGTAAACTGTGGTAGCACTGTGCTTGTTTGAAGTTCCTGTTATTGCACTGTACACATGAAAGTAATGCTGAGGGTAATTTATGGAGTTACCTTTTCAACTGAACCATCTGTAAACTTGTGAGAAGGTGCTACCAGTGGCCTGGCAGTTCAGACTCTTCAATTCATTGCATTACAAGAGTGTGGGCTGTAAGGCGTTATATGCTTTGTATGTGGGGTGGGAAAGACTCATCTTGAAGTAGCAGAAAGATGCAAGCTGATTTGTCCCTGTTGTCTGTTACTGTTATTTACTGGATCAAAAATGACTGATGATAAAATTATTGCAGAATCAAACATCACATCATGACTGTATCAATAACCAGCAGAAACTGCAGTAACATAATCTTTTTATGTATGTATAATACAGGGTTAATGGCTGGCAGTGGCAGGCAAGCATGAATAACTTTGAACAGTTGGTGTAAGCAGTGTGATGGTGGTTGTAATATGGTATGTTGATATGTTGCTGTGGTAGGATGTGCATTGAAGTGATTCACTGGTGGCACCCAGTATGAATGTGTAATGTTCATGTGGCTCTATACATTCCTAAACTGAACACTAGGCTGAAGTGAGTGATGAGCCTGAGGTGATGGCAACCCCTTGAGCAGTAAGCTGGGATGGCTGCATGTGTGTACAGGCTGTGGTGATGAAGGAAGACATGCAGTGTTGTGTGTAAAGCTAAACATACTGTGCTGTGTGTAAAGTCAGACTGGCATCTATTAGTTGAGTTCCAGTGCTCCAGTTTTAATTAATATTAACCGTCGTTGGAAGATTCATGTGTTGTCTTATGTGTCACTTTGTTATTATTGGCTGAGTAGTTCCAACAACACAGCAGCACAGCAAGCAGACTTGAACTGTCAGTACCGCAACAGTTCTGTAGCTTATTTTACAGTAATTTGATCAAACATATATTTTTGCCTACAAGCAGTGTGACAGGTTTGACATGCAGAGCCAAGAGACCAAACAGTGCTTCCTAATTGATGATCTGGTTTTGTTCACCAGATTTAGTGGAGCTCAGTTGCACTGAATTTGTCAGAATTTGACAAGTAGGTTATGAATTTAAAAGAGAAAATAGGGATTTTCACCTTTATATGCTAAGAATGCTAGGAAGATGGATAGTTGAGGAGTGGAATTTTGAAGAGGCAAGGTTTCTCCAATTTGATACCATTGTTGTGTGTGTAGTTCCTGACATTTCAAAGAATCAATGTGTTACGTCTTCAGGGCCTTCTTGGGCTGCTTGACCTTGAAGATGATGGCACTGTGATTCTTTGAAACATAAGGTACTGTGCACACAGTGGCTGTGCCACATCCCAGAAAACTTGGATCTTCAGCATGCTGCTGTGAGAAACTTAGATCCTGAGTGGAATTTTAGTTAACATGCTGCTTTGCAGATGTGTCAAATGTGTTACTGCTTTTAACTTTCCAGTGCTTAGTGCAGGCTCTGTACGACTTCACACCACAGGAGCCTGGGGAGTTGGAGTTTCGACGAGGTGACGTGATTACAGTAAGGGAACGCACCGATCAGCATTGGTGGCATGGAGAGATTGGTGCTCGTACAGGCTTATTCCCAGCCACATACGTTACTCAGTACCACGCCGACAGAACATAAGAACATATGCCTCATGCTACTCATAAACTGCAATCAGAGCATCTTGGAACTGGTGGGGTGGTATGACCAGCATTTACGTAATGTTACGAGATATACTGTACTGTAAAACATCATGAGCATTATTGTGCTTGGATTTATTAATTTTATATCCTCTTAAAATGAATTTCACAAAGCGTAATTGTCAGAACTGTCATTCAACTTTGAGCCAAAACTGTCTTTCTTCAGTATGAATTGCAGAAACGTAGTTTTATTGGTACTGTTACACAAGTAAACATATGAGACTGTTCTTATCTATATTAAGTGACCATCAGATGAATTACTAAATTGTAAATTATTGTAGGGTCATTATTTTATCTGACAACTGTTGATTGCCATGTCCTGTCAGCTTGTGTATCGTATTAATGTTGCTGACTCACTGTAGCATCCACATGTGGCATAATAGTGGTGTGAGTGACAAGTAATACCTGTCAGACAAAGTAAGGACCCTGCACACACGTACTGGCTTCACGTCTAGGCATGGTGTAGTGGCTGAATCTTGGCGTAATTGTGATATCAACTTGTACTTTGCACTTAGCAAAACTGGACATGGTTTGTGCAGAAGGAAGGATCTGTAACGCTTCTCAATATGTGCAGTATGTGGGTCAACTTGTCATCAGCTTTTTGCTCTTCAGAGCTTTTCCTTGCATGATACAGGGGTTGTTTGTCTCATCTGCATTTGCATGTTTCATTTCCATATGTTTTAAATGTTTTGATGAACTACTTGGGTTTTATACTGAAAGCTTATAGGTCGGTTTATTAGTGAAGCTTTATAAAATGTCAAAAATAAAGTGGCTGTGTGCACTGGAGTATGTTTTGGTTGTCAACAGCAGAATTGTGCCTTCGGTAATGGACATCAAGACCAGTGAAGGTGTAGAATTGTTCAGAAAATGTGTGCGCGTGTGCGCACAATCACACATGCATGCTGTTGATATTCATGGAGAACAAGCTAGGCTTGTATTTTGGGGGCGTTAATTTCTAAGAGTGTGATGTTTGGCATGCAGTGTTTCATATCAGACATGCCAGTTTGTCCGATGTTTGCAATATGAGAGAGCCTCGAAGTTTGTGATCTTCAGTGTTGGTGTTCTGACCTCCATTGATCACCCATTTTAATACAGTTATTTCAGCTTCTTGTGACTGGTTCCAGCAAATTGCCGTTAGACAGTGTTACTGGTGAGTTGGCTTCCTTCCACTCGCCGGCTTCTAAGCTGAGTCAAAGTCTGTCTTTCATGAAGTGAGGTTCATTGCTTTCATGCTGTGTCACTCTGGTGCACAAGGTACTGTCTGTATTATTATTATTATTATTATTATTATTATTATTATTATTATTATTATTATTATTATTATTATTAAAATAAACATTCATGATTTGTGTGCTTTTTTGAAATTTATTTTATGTTCTTATTACTGGTATCTTATAAGTTCTTGGAGCCAAATAGGTGTTTTATTTAAAAAATGGCTTCTCATTTTGTGGCAGTTCTGTCGGTCACAGTTCGTCATGAAAATTGAGACCATACTCTATTTTCTTCATGTAAAGTTCAGTAGTTACAGCTTATTAAATGTGTCCAGTCGCACTTTAATCCTTCCATGTTACACAAGGAATTTACTTCTGGCACACCAACGTTTGGACCAGTACAGAGGACCATCCAGGTCTCTGCAGCTGCAAGGATGATTTGATATGATCAATAAGTGTGAAGAACTGTCATTTAATGCATACCCATCTGTGTGCAAGATTGGAGGTAATGAAAATAGCGTTTACTGCCAGCATTGTATTTGTGTAACCACATAATAAACTAATTTTTTTGTACGGTGCTTTGAGTATGAAGAAAACTGTGGCTGGTGCAAGCATGATGGATGTGATAGGTTGCCACAGTGTAGAACCAGGAGGGTGTGTTCCGGTCCTGTTTCAAGATGCTTATTTTTGGAAGAGAGGAAGTTTATGATGTGTCTTCAAATATGTTTTGATTGTGCTGTGTCATGAGATAGAATGAAATGTTTTAATCATGAAGGCTCTGCCATTTCTGTTGCTGTGAAGTCATGTTTAGGTAGGTAGTTTGCTCTGATTTTGATTATTACAAAATAAGTTGATACACTTGAACTAATGAGATGTAGATGGTAACTGATTTTAAAAATCTCACACAGTGCACATAATAAAACAAATCAGTTGTTGGCCAACAGTCGGTCGATATGGCTTGTGCAACGTACAAAACTGTGACACCAGTGTGTAGAAGACCACTTTCCTTGTCACATGGATTGAAAGCCAATCTCCATGGACCAACATCTGGTATTGGCAGTTAGTGTGCATATCAGCAGCTCCTGGTGGTTGGAGGATTTCATAATATTGATCAAGTGAACAGAGAGGCTAACAAAGACAGTATGTAAGAGTGCTGACATACATTTAAGACAGTGAATGTACATCCACATGCCATACACCAAACGTACTTGTGGACATTTTTAATGTATTGTGAGCTGTTTTATACTTTAACAAAGTAGGTCATTACTGGTTGTGTTAAGCATTATACATTCTGCTGTACATATTTCTGATGATATTACACAGGGATACTCCTATTAGGCAGTAAATAGATGGATGCCAAAAAGTTCTTCTTTTTATGTAGGGTGTACCAAGTCAACCCATGTAGTGATATAACTGTTTTATAATTCTAGTTATTTCTGATGATAATGTTTTCCTTGAAGCTGGGCCCGCATGGCCAGCACAGTAGGAGGGTGGATTAAATTGGTTTTGCATTGTGTGTACTGTGTTGTTTTTGAATCAGTTATAATTTGTAAATGTACATAGTCACAATACAACAGCATAAGACTAACAAGATGTATAATTTTGATTGTGTTGGTTTTAAGTTTGTATGTATATTTTCTTTTTGCTTTTTATCTGTCAGAAATTGTAAAACAGAAAACACAAAGCGATCGTTTGTAATGGAATAATGTCTTTGTTTGCTGTACTAACTGATTTCATTTTGAAGATTCAGGTCTTCTGGCATGTGACACTTTCTCGGGTGAATACTTCTTGACATTTCGAAGGATTGTAATGCTTTCTGTCTTCGAGGCCAAGCAGTCCCAAGGCTTCTTTGACTGCTTGACAGAGAAGATGAAAGGCACTGCCTGCCCAGCAACGTACCGTTAGCATCTCAGAAGACCTGACTATTCAGCAACATCAGCTTGGGAACCTCAGATCTCTGATTTCCTTTTGTACACTGCTTGGTACTAGGGGTAGTGACAGTTTGTGTGCCCTGCAGTTGGTGACGTATAAAGCAGAATGATGGAAACAAACTGCAAGATGCCAGACCCTTAGTTGATCAAGTGTTATTTGAATGTACAGGCCATAATTGTATGTGGCTGTTCCCCACAGGTTGTTCAGTTTGTGCTCCTGTTGGTGCTCACAGGGAAGTTGATTTGTTGAGGGAGGCTAGATTGTATAGGGCCAGTACTTTATTTGATGACTGTTGGTTGCCACTTCTGTTGGGCTAGTGTGTTGTGTTGTGTTAACCTAGACCACTGATTGAACTGCGTACATGCACGTGAGAGTCGGTTGGAAGTAAGGTGGCTTACTTGCAGTTTGTTTCAATGAGAATGTGGATCTGTTCAGGGAGCCCACAGTGTAATAGGGTGAAGATGGTTGCAAACATATGTAATCACAACTGATGTGTATAGTTTGCTAAAATATACTGTGTAATGTTCTGAAGACAAAACTTGGTTTACCCCTTCACAATATTATGTGGTGAACTTCAGAGTGACTACCTTAGTGTCTCAAAGTTTATGAACCTCAGCATTCAGTATTTCAGCCTTGTGTGATTACCCGTTCAGTACCACTCTTTCCACCTTGTGTGACTTTTTGCATCGAATCAGAATGAGATCACGTGGCTGGTGAGTCATTCTACCATTCAGCTGCTATTGCTCAGATCACGCTCAGGTCAGTCAAGCTCTGTCTTTCATTAAGTGAGGATGATTGCTTTCTTGCTTTACTGAATGAGACTCCTTCAGTCATTTAATATGTTTTATGTTTCCTTGAAGTGTTTGTGTTTTATTGAAGATAAAATTCGTTGCTTTTTTGCTTTTTCAGGTTATTTTGTGTTTTTACTGCTTGTGTGTCGTAAGTTCTTGGAACCAAGTGAGCATTTTATATTGAAAATGGATTGCAGTGTCTGTGACAGTTCAGTCTGTCCCAGTTAATGATGAACATGTAGACTGCACTATGTGTTTGATTGTAGAACTGCAGTCTGAATTTGATGTACAGCTTGAACAGTTACGTAAGCTGCACATTGTTTGTGCATTATGAGCAAAATGTACTTTGCTTGCTGGTCTGCTGGGAGTTGCTGCATGTCATAATGTGGGGTGACTGTTGTACCTGACAACTGTCATTTGCCATATCATACGATATCATATTAATGCAGTCCACTCCACCAGCTGCCGACACACACAGTGCAGTAGCAGCAGAAAGTGATAAGTAGTAGTTGTCAGGTAAAATACGGTCCCTGTGCTGTGGTTCATTCAAAGGCCATGAAGAAGTCCACATAAGTCTCCCAATAAGAAGGGTTCAGTTAGTAGGACTGATATCTATTACCATTTCAGTTCTAGTAAATGCAGAGAGGAAGTAGCCTCTGTACAGAATTGATGTGTGTCCATCCACACATTCCATCTCCAAAAATACTAATACTGTTGATGTAGTTTGAGATATTTGTGAATGACACTAGCAAATCTAAGTTGAATGCATGCAGAAATTAAAGAGCAGGTTTAACTGGGGGAACACCTGCTACCATTTGGTCTAGAATGTATTGTATTCCCATTTGCTAAGAGTGTAACAGTGACAGTGTACCAAAAAATAATTTTGCGTGTTATTTTCTGTGGATGTGAAGCTTGGTCTCACATTGAGGTAAGAGCATAGGCTTATGGTGTTTGAGAATTCGGTGCTGAGGAAGATATTTGGGTGTAAGAAGGAGAAAACTGAATAATGTGGAGCTTTGTGATTTGTGCTCCTCACAGAGTATTATTTGGTTGTTCAAACTAAGGAGGGTGGGATGGGTAGGACATGTGGCATGTATGGGGAAAAAAGTACATACAGGGTTGTAGTGAGTAAATCTGAAGGAAAGAAACCACTTGGAAGGTCTAGGCATAGCTGGGAGGATAATATTAAAATGGGTCTTAAAAGAAATAAGAATGATGTGCATGGACTGGATTAATCTGGCTAGGATAGGTAGAAGTGGTGGGTTTTTGTGTTTGTTACATTTAACTTCCACATTCCGTAAAATGTAGGGAAGTTCCTAGACGGTTGAGAAACTGTCAGCTTCTTAAGAAGGACTGTTCCACGGCATTACCTAGCTAGCTAGTTTAGTTAGGTAGTTAGTTAGTTGGCTTTAATTTGATGTGGGAGCTGTCACTAATTGCTCTCAGGTGAATGTAATTTTCCTTTTTGTCAGTTGTGTTCAGTTGCTACTTTACGTGAGGCTGAAGTCATGCGCCATTATTCGCACTGTGTGACAAGTTGCTACAGTAACTGAACTTAAAGGTGGCAAACATAATGTCTTCAGAAAAAATCTTTGCAAGTTTGTGGCTTGTTTCTGTTCGTTATGTTCCTGTGATGGTGCTTGCATTGCTTGGAATGCTGGTAAATATTTGGAGAAAAAGTGACTGTACTGTAGTCTGTGCTCAATTTATGTAATTATGTATAAGCATTCCTTAAATTTGTGTATGACATATTTACTGTGTGTCTTGAAACATGGAACTGTACCAAGAACCAGCCATGTTACTCTGGTAGCAGGTCCCAGTTCCCAGTGCTGTCTGCTGCCACCGAGCACAACCTTCAGCCACTTATGTTCACCTTACAGCTTACCTCCTAGAAGAGAAAAGGCCATTTCTGTTTCTTTGTGTGTTCAGTATTCATGTTTGTTCAAAACCAGAAAACCAAAATGTTCGCATGTTTATCGGCTGTTGCACCTAAGCTCAGCTTACATGTGCTGGTCAAAAAAGTGTTAAGTGCATTTTAAAAATGCTATTAGTTGCTGTGAGTGTACAGCATCAGTGATAGATGTGTGAGTGAGTGAGTGAGTGAGTGAGTGGAGCATTGGTGGAATGGTGCTGACAGGAGATGTCTGAAGTGCTTGGAGGGGAACCTGTCCCAGTGCCATGTCATGTGCACCAATCCTGCATGGCCCGGCCTGGGATTGAACATGGGCCTCTACAATGAGAGGATGGTAACTAAAAACTGCCTGAGCCATGGCACTGTGTCGTTATGTACAAAGATTATCAACTGAACCAGTGATGTCAAGTGTTGCAAGACAAGACTGATCCTTGAATCGAGATCACTGAGAACATGGGGTAGTCAGATTTAAGGGCAATCGTGAAGGACCATTTTTTATGAATAATAATAAGTGTGAAAATTTGCATTGAGCTGTGGGTGCATTGTGAACAAACTGCTGTTGCTGTTTGCATTTTCCATTCTGATAGATTGTGCAGTTTGATGTGTCTGCTTGTGATATGCTATCCATGTTATAATGTATGACTATCTGTAGGTATATGAACGGCTGTCCAGACAAATTGTAAATGGTACATCCCTGTTGTTGTTTAGAGATAATGTAGGCACTAAATTATGCAGTCTGCACAACCATTTATTAGACCTCTGCTCTATTGTGACATGTAATGGTCCTTGGGGTTCCTTCAGGCAGTTCATGTAATGTTAACGATGGTACTGTACCATGTACTTTACCAAAGATAAACAGTGGGATCCCAGAGATTTTCCCTAGAGCAAAGTGTAACTGTTTAATATTGAGGTTTTATTTGTGTATAAAATCCTTTGCATTTGAAATGTTCTTTCCCAAGGATTCCACTCGTCAGTGTTATGGACACTGTATTACTGACGTTTTGAAGGAGCTTAGTGCGTGCATCTTCAAGGGTCAGGATGTCTGAGAAGAATATATTACCCTTGAAGATGAAGGCACTATATTCGTTCAAAATGTCAGTGACACAGTGTCCATAACACAGAAGAAGGAATCCTCAATCACACCACTGTGGAAACCTCAGTACTTAGGTGTACCTTCTGCTTTACTCCTGCAGTGCTATATTTATCTGTGAACTGCATGTCAGTAAATTATCCAAGTACATCGCAGTGGACTTCATCAGTGTCCCCCAGTTGGTGCATCCTGGTGTGCTTTTTTTTTTAATTGTATACAGTATGGCTGAAGATGGCTGTATGTAACATGCTGAAGTACAGCATAGACCAGAATAAAGAATCGTTATGCAGACAGTAGTTTGTGTCTACATAAGCTATCCTGACATAAGTATTAGGCACACTTGGCAGATACAGTGACTGCCGCATCCTGTTGCAGAAGATGCTGTCATCAGCAGTTAGGTAACAGCCTGGCTTGCAGGTGAGGTATGTGGCATCTTGATTCATGCTTGGGTCTTTGCTGTCACCATGGCTCTTAGTACAGAAGGTCACGATGGAGCGCAGTGCATAAGGTATATTGATGACACAGTGGAGTGTGCAAAGGCAAAGTTGTCACTGTGCACATGTGAAGGCATATAGTGGGAGTAGAGGTGTAGCTCCACTCATTTGTAACTGCAGCGCTAGATGAAGGTGAGTTGTGGGCTTCATGCCCTTGCCATGTTACTCCCTACCAGTACCTACTGAGTAAGGGGTTGGCGTGACACCAGGGCCAGTCTAGATGTTTGGGAGAAGGGAAGAATCTCCTGACCCTATCAAGCCTCAAACCCTGGACTGGCCAACATGTGTGGTGTCTATTCACTGTACTGACTGAGCTATCCTTGCTTAGGGGAGGATATTGTGGTGTGAAGAATGACAACAGTGTATTTTTCAAATGTTAATTTGGGAAGAGTTCTGATCTTAAATTAGTACTTACAATTTTTGTGCTTAGTTACATGATAATTTGCACCTGTTTAGTTTATTTAACTGAAGCCCCAATGTGCGCAGTATTTATTTCATTCTGCATACTGGAGGAGGACATACGGTGCTGCTTTGTTTCAAGTTTTCTAGGATATGACACTGTGTAGACTGGTATGTATTTACTGACATTTCAGAGCATCTTGCTGCCTGTATATTCAGGTTAGTCCATAAACGGTGACTTTTTTCTTGGACTGCAAACATAGAAGCAGCAAACTTCTCCAACAGAACAGTGATAATCTTACCGATGTATATGATGGCATTTTTGAAGATTTGGATCTTCTTCAGTGCTGCTGTGAGAACATCATTACACACTGTATTTGTTTTATATGTCTTGTGTTCTGGTATAAGCAGTAAATTTGTTGTAGATGGGTGGTCCTAAAAGTGAGGTGCTGGGCCTGACCAGGAGGGTTCAGAAGATACTTTCTGTCTTCCTGTTTTTAGTGGAAAGGGGCAAGTGTTTTATTGAATACTTTTGATGTTTTATTACTCTGTTTATCTGGAACAGTGATATGACACAGTGTGTCTCATCCAGGCATTCACAGATTGAGCGTAAGAGATCCTTGGGGTAGATTCTGCTCAGTAGAATATCTGGTTGGTGTTTTCATAATTTAATTTTAGTTTTACTACTCCTAGGAAACTAATTTTTGTCATAAAATCCCTTAGAGGTATGTTTCTTGTTTGTAATTATTTGAACCTTAGATGTTAATGTGAGTTGTACCCTAGGGGCACACACATTGAGATTATTTTAGGGATGGGACCTGACATCAGGGCTGTGGAGTCGGGATTGGAAGGAATTTTTAGGTGGTGTCAGAGTTGGGAAAAAATGTACCGACTTCAACCTCAGTCTATAGTCCAACTCCAGAGCCCTGATAGCTACAGTAACTATTAGACTTATACTTAAATATAGGTTATAAGTAAAAAAAGTAGCCTGATGATTCATGTGGTGGCGATGAAATGTCTTACAGGTTTACCGTTATTAATGCATATTGAGCTTTTATGAAGGAGTCGGAATTTTAAAAATCGAGGAGTGAGAGTCGGAGCTTTTGTGTACCGACTCCACAGCCCTGCCTGACGTTCAGAAAATGAAGATTTAAATCATCTGGTATCTGATGCTGTGTCATGGGGTGAGTAGTCCCTGATGTTTTGAAAGAATCTGGTGCCTTTGGCTTCACAGCATCACAAACCAGTGGCCTGCAAACTTTAGCATCTCTGCTGTGACAACGTCAAATATGTGGGGATTTATGACGTACACTATGTGATGCTGTATCATTGCATAAATGGTTTCAGATGTTTGTGAGTGTTGTGCCACTTTCATTTTCAAGGGTCGAGCAGTTTCTGTGCTTCTTACTGTTGGAAGATGAAGGGCCTGTGATGCTATGAAATTTTGGGAACCATTTGCCCAATGAGACTGCTTCACATCAAAGAAGACTCAAAGTGTAAAACAAATGTAATGCCACATTTTATTATGAACGAGATGTACAAAATTAGATGTTCGAAGTCTGAAACATATATTTGTACGTTTGTGTTATTGTGCAAATGTTTGCTTGTATATATTCAAATCCCACAATGTCAGCAACCAAGTCACACCATTATACAGCACGTTTTATGACGATAAAATTCTCCTGTCACAAGTCAACGAACTGCTGGCAAGGGTGGGCAGCAAGAGGCATTTCCATGACACATTTCTCTGTCCAGAACCAGAATCTTTTATTTAAGAATGAAATGAAGTTTTAATATGAGTAGCCATTTGCGGTGTGAATGCATGATAAAGTCTGCAGTCCATTTAAATGCTGCGTTCTGTACTTATGTCCCAAATCCTGTGCAAGTAACAACGTCCGTCAATTTTCCTCACTACAAATATTTGAAATAAGTGGTAGTTATGTTACTACGTTGGTCGACTTCCGTTTTTAAAAGGCAGCATATTGCAAACTAGTTAATCAATAACCGTAGACTTCAGTTTAAATTATGTCGGTAAATTTTATGTTACAATTTCAATATCCCTACTCTAGTATAAATATATATACGTAAGGTTTAATAATGCTGTAATTGACCAGCCGGTGCAAATGGTTCTTTCCGCATTTGGATGACTCGTGTCCGAGTTCATTGTGGTATGTGTTCCATATTTATTTTCCATTGAGAAACAGGAATAACTATAAGTAGTCATACACCGTTAGTTATTTCGTACTTTTCACAGTTTTGTGGTAACAATATGAAGTTCCAGTTTCGGATACCAGTGTATGTATATAAAAGTGTAAAACAAACACGTGGCCGAAGAATATAATATTCACTAGCCGACACGGCCTAACATCTTACAAGATTTGCTTGTTCAACATGATACTCGTTTAGGTAGACGTTGTATGAAGTCATCGAGATTTAGAAGCGGGAAGAACTAATACACTCATTTCTGTGTTTGTGCATGTAGGTTTCATCGTAACTGAAGAAAGGTTAAGATGTCGGGAGGTTTGGACGTTTTGAGTTTGAAAGAAGATGATGTTACGAAGATGCTTACTGCTTGCACGCACATTGGGAGCGATAATGTTGATTATCAGATGGAACAGTATGTGTACAAGCGTCGCCCCGATGGTAAGAATGTGTTTATTATTGGCGTCATGGGACAAAGCTTCATTCTTGTTAGTTAGCTGCATATTAACTGTTTCCGATGTTTTGGTACAACCAAGTTGATTGTTTATTGTTCATTTACATTCCATAGATCCTTGGACATAGAAATAGTCAAAATGCAACATATACAGAACACAACCACAACACCTGTCCAGTACAATACTCAAAGGAACCAAAAAAGGAACCAAATACAAACAATCAACACTTGCAATTAATAAAATAATAAAATGCAATTCAGTTACGTAAATATTAGAACTAGAACCACAATATATTAAAACTGATAATGTGTCTTGTGTATAATAATGTACTTTACATAAGAATCATAAATAATATGCTAAAATAATATATATTTATAATATAAATTAATACCTAAACCAAAATCCTTAGCTTTGTCCCTTAAGAAATTCATCCACAGTATAAAATGAATTGGACATAATAAAATTTTTCAGAGCAGTCTTAAAGCTCTTCATGTCATTAGACAAATCTTTAATGAATGACAGAAGATGATTAAAAATCTTACTTCCAGAGTAATGAACACCTCTTTGAAATAGTGTTATTTTGACGATGGCATATACAAATCGACTTTTTGTCTTGTTTGAATATTAGGTATATCATAATTTGATTTAAATAAACCTCTATTCATCAGAATGAACACTGAGATAGAGTAAATGTATTGAGATTGTAATGGTAATAGATTTAATATTTTAAACAGATCATGATATGAATCATTAGTATGAGAGTTAGTCATGATTCTAATTATTTGTCTTTGAATTTTGAATACAGATTTAACATGGGTTGAATTTCCCCGAAAGATTATGCCATATGTTAGAAGTGAGTGGACATAAGACAAATAAACCATTTTTATTGTTTTCAAAGACAGAAATGGTTTTATTGAGCTTATTACATAACATGATTTATTTAATTGATCTATTAGTTGATCAGTGTGATATTTCCAAGACGAACTATCCATACTTAGTCCCAGAAATTCAATGTTGTAGGTATTGGCAGTTCGTTTATTTTCATAGCTTACTTGTATATCTATTTGGTGACTACTTTTAGTTAAAAATTGTGAGATAATTTTATCAAAATTTAAAGATAATAATTATTTTGGAACCAGTTATGTATTTTATCAAGTACAGTATTAACTTCAATTTTAAACTTCATAGGATCCTTCTCAAGAATAGTAATGCTAGTATCATCTGCATATAATACAGGTCTGGATATATCTGAAATAACTTTGGGAAGGTCATAAATATATAGTAGAAAAAACAAAGGTCCTAAAATCGAGCCCTGAGGAACTCCATGACGAATTGGTTCCAAATCTGAATAATACTTGTTAGAGTTTTTATTTATTGATATTCTTTGGTATCTGTTATTTAAGTAGGATCTTATTAATCTATTAGGTATACCTTTTATTCCATAAAATTCCATTTTTGAGAGCAGTATGTTGTAATTCACGCAGTTGAATGCTTTTTTAAGGTCACAAAGTATTCCTTCTACTACTGAATTAGTATTTAAGGCATCTACAGTCTCATTTAATAAGTTATAAGTAGCCAGTATTATAGATGAACTTTTTCTAAAACCAAATTGTTCGTTTACTAGAAAGTTATCATAATTTAAATGATATAATCTGTTATATCATTTAAATTATGATAACATTCTAGTAAACGAACAAAAAAATTTTCAAAAATGAAGTAAGAATGGAATTTGGTCTGTAGTTAGGTAGCTCAGTATTTTTGCCACTTTTAAACAGAGGTTTCACCCCAGCATATTTTTAACGAGTGGGAAATTCGCTAGTGGTAATTGACTTACTGCAAATATATATGTTAATGGTGATACAATAAATGGCATACTTATTTTTAAAATTTTGTTTGAAATCTCATCATATCCACAGGAGTTTTTTGTTTCCAATGATTTAATTATTTTTTTTATTTCTTTAGTACTTTTTTAGTTGTATCTTGGGGAAAGGCTGTTTAAATACATTTCCTAAATAATCTGAGGGATTCATATTTTGTGAAAGACCATCTCTATATTGAGGTATATCACTATTTTATCTGTTATAGTTAAGAAATACGTGTTAAATAAATTTACAATTAATTGGCAATTGTCTGTCAAAATATTATTTATATTTATATGAGATATTTCTTTATGATTATTTTTATTTCCTGTAAGTGTTTTAACTATATTCCAAGCAGCTGTTGGCCTATTATCAGAATCAGATATGTATTTATTATAATAGGCTTCTTTGCATTGCAGATTATGGTTAGTGTACCATTGTGAGTGTAATGACATAACTTATAAGATGCTGTGATTGCTTCCTAGTGCAGAATGTTTAGCCAGTCTTTCGAATTACTACTTGTTTAGGCACACAGCTTTTAACAGTATTGTGGCTGCCTTTTCCCATTATTCTTGGTGTGTTCTGTGGCTATCGCATTTTAATCATCTCGTGCCTTGCCTCGCTGCATGTGATGGAATTTCCGTGACCGTACTACTGACTTCATAATAGTTCCTGTAGAGGTAGAGGAGGTTAAAACTGCACCATGCTCTGCCTGCTTATTTTACGTGGTAAATCCAACTGACAACACTGTAGTGTTGTACCCAGCAGAGCAGGTGTAAGTGTGGTGTTATAAAGAACAAAATGCAGGTCATTCCTTGTAACACTTGCAAGATGAATTACAGAAGAATGTGGGGCTACTCAGAAGGTGAGCAAAACTCAATGAGAAGCACACACATGAAAGCAGCATTTCTTTATTTTGATAGAAGGAACAGCATATATGTATGCAGCAAAGAGTGGCCAATAAGTAATGCTAACATTGCTGATTTTCTGAAATTGGTTGAAGGAATCGGTGAATCAGAAAAGGTAAAGGGTGAAGCTATGTTACTCGCTGTGAAATCGTTGTCTGAGGCTCATGCTGATACTGTAATTTGGTGCAAGATCTCACAAGTCACCTTTATCACAGAACTTTTCACAGAATTCATCATTTCTGTTCCAGCAGAATATGGAAACTAAGGTGACAGAGTGAGACAACGTGTTTGATCCGAAGTGCATCCTGCTGTATGCCCCGCCATCCCATGTTCCCCTATTTGTGCTTTCATCTCTGTGTGTTGCATTACATCTCCCTTTACATAACCGTTAGTTGTGTTACAAACGTGGCTGAATGAGGTGAAAATAAGTTTTGGCATTTCATGCATTGTAAGTGAGAGATGATGTTCTGTGAGTGTGTGTCATTCTCAAGGACCATTTGGTCAAGAGTTAGGGTTTCCACAGTGGTGCTGCTGAAGATTGAGGTTTTCATGGTTGTGATTCCATGTCGTTTTGAAGGCACTGTGAGCCTCTGAAATGTGGGGAACTTGTCACCCAGTGACATGGCATCACGTACCAGAATGCGTGAATGTTCATACATTTTGTCATGTTCTGTCTGGTTTATCTGTGGCTTACTGACACTAGTGACATCTGGTGCAAAGTAAGTGAACTCAGCAGAAATAAAATTTGAGTAAATTAACCTTCTGTCAGTTAAGATTAAAAGTGTGAGGTAAGAGTGAAGTAGAATAATAAAAGATGTTTTGAAAGTTGCTTGTAACTGCAGTTGGGAAGCATGAAGAGAAAAATAAATCCCTGCCCCTGTCGGAGTTCAATTCCAGATAGGCCACAATCTATTTTGCTAACGTTTGCATCATGGATCTTTTTTATGGGGAGAGCTGAAAATTTTTGGAGTTCCTGATTATGATGTTATCGTTAAATTTTCCCAGGTAATTATATAATCAACCTGCGTCGTACCTGGGAGAAAGTGCTGCTTGCTGCTCGTGCAGTTGTTGCCATTGAGCATCCATCTGAAGTGTTTGTGATATCATCACGTAATTATGGTCAGCGGGCAGTTCTGAAATTTGCTGCTCACACTGGAGCAACCCCCATTGCTGGGCGGTTCACGCCTGGCGCTTTTACAAACCAGATTCAAGCAGCCTTCCGTGAACCCCGTCTTCTGATTGTGACAGATCCAGCCCACGATCACCAGCCAATCACCGAGGCTTCGTATGTTAACATTCCCGTTATTGCATTTTGCAATACTGATTCTCCTCTGCGTTTTGTGGACATTGCAATCCCCTGCAACACCAAAGTAAGTTGTACTCTTTGAGTTTCCCATCCCATTGTGTGTGTGTGTGCATAACTATCTTCAGTCTGTACCAACAAGCTCAACACAACTTTTCATTTTGCAGTTCTTTATTACTCGTACTGCTACATGGTTTGGGCACACAGGGCGTCCATCATCAGGCAAAATATGATTTTCAGGAAAAAGTGTAACGTACACAAACATTAACAACGTACTGAATGAACTTAATAATGTTTGCCTGAATCTATCATTCACTTTGGAAAATGAGCAAAATAAATTTGTTGACTTTCTGTATATCACTATCGAAAGATGCGTAATAGACTCAAGTCGTCAGTTAAAATTTCCGTATACAGAAAACCCCCTACCACCGATTGTATTATCCCACACAACTCATGCCACCCTGAGGAACAAAAAATGACAGCAGTCAGATACTTCAACAATCATATCAATACATACGATCTTCACCCCCATGAAAAAGACCTGGAAATGTAAGTAGTACCTGCCATTCTGCACAATAATCAGTTTAACCCAAACACTTTGAATGAATTAAATCATAAAGAAAGAACTAGCTTCAGAAATAACTCAGGCAATGTGAAAGATGAAACAATAAAAGGAGAGGGAAAAGGAAAGTATGCTTGTTTTACATACATAGGTAAAGAGACAAAATTTATTATGAAACTTTTTAAATGTGCCAAGCTCCAGATTGCATATAAAACTAACAACACAATTGACAAACTTTTGACCTACAAACAAAAACAAAATAATGTTGATATATCCAATGAAGATGGCATTTTTGCCTTAAAGTGCCCAGATTGTGGGAAATTATATCTTGGACAGACAGGAAATTCGTTCTGAACCACATGCAAAGAACATGTGGCGTCTTACAAACAACAGGATTACAATTCAAAATACGCACAACATCTCCTGAAAAATCATCACTCCATGGCGCCTGTAAATGAAACTGTGGAAGTGGTGCAAGTTGTTAAGAAGGGCCATTACATGAATGCCCTAGAAATATTTTACATTTACAAACAAACTCACAGGAAGAACCAACTGAATGAAAAATCTATGGCAGGACATAACAGACTTTTCAAAGCGATAGTTCACTGGAACAACCCACATAGCACAAAACACGCCAAAGCAACAGTATTCCACTCAATACGACAGAAGTGAACAGAACCTGCAGTTGGCAACATCAACGACCGGATCTCATTCAGCATGATAGTGAAGGACAGGGCCTGCAATTGGTGGCATCGGCTTGGAACACACAACCGAGCAGCTTGCACACCCATGTTAATGTGAGTGCAGTGTAGAGCAAAACACAGATAACAGTCGTTAAGATAATAATGAAGTAGCAGTGTTATGTGGGCACTGTGTACTGTGTACCTGCCTTACGGAAATTTGCCAATAGGGGAGAATAGTAAGAAAAGTACAACAAAAGGGCATTGGAATTACCCAACTCCCATGGGGTGTTCCAAGAGCATGAACGCGTAGGAAAGGTCAACCAAAGCGCGAGGGCTAGCATGAGAAACTGCAAGATTAGCAAACCCACGCGGCCACTGCTCGTAATTCTCCATTGAGATGTCAGTTGGAAATAATAAACCAATATATTTTGTGATTTTTATACTTTTACATATTTTAAAGGGAAATTTTATTGTAAGACCGTGTTAATCTAATGTGAGAAGGGGAGGCCTTCGCCTTCATGCTTTTTCCTGGAAGTTGTATTTTGCCTGATGAGGGATGCCATGTGTGCCCGAAACACGTAGCAGTGTTAGTAATAAAGGGCAGGAAATGATAAGTTGTGTTGAGCTTATTGGTACAGACTGGAGATAGTAAGTTCTGTTCTTTTATGTTAACATTATGTTCAGAAGGTTTTGGTCAGACCATTTCAGTATTTATATATCTGTCTGTGTGTGTGTGTGTGTGTGTGTGTGTGTGTGTGTGTGTGTGTGTGTTTGTGTTTAAAACATTGAATAGGCCCGCAGCACATGCAAAATATCACCCATGCTTGTGGTCTTCATGGGTTGGAGATGTGCATGCATGAGTGTTTCTAGATATAAAAGCAGTTAGTGAGAAGCTGACTGAACATGCATAGCCAAAGAACGCAAGTTCTGAAGTTGTCGTATCAGTGTTGCTGATGATTCAGGTCTTCTGTGATGTGGCACTGTGTCACTGGGTGAGTGGTTCCAGATATTTGGAAGGACAGCTGCACTGTCGTCGTAGGTGCTGGACTCTTGAAGATGGAGGCACTGTGATCGTATGAAACATCAGAATCTAGACACCCCACAACACAACATCACATTGCAGAGGCTTGACTTGTCATGCCCTAACAGATTTGTCCTGCCTGTTGTGTACGGGTCACAGTTTGGGAGGAGGGGCAGCTTTCCTTTCTGTGTTCCAGCTGTCTGTGCTGTGTGAAATTAAATGAGGTGTCATAAAGGGTAAAAGGTGAAGTTGCCGCTGTCCATTCCTTGATGGCATGTAGGGGGAGTAGAGGTATAGTTCCACTTGCTCTTAACCTTGGCACTAGGTGTTCAGTTTTACACCCTAGCCAGTTTACTCCCAGGATAGAATCCTAGTACCCATTGAATAGGAGGCTGGGTGGGTTCCAGAGCCAGTTTTGGAGAAGACAAGAATCTCTTGTCCGGGCCAGCATTTGAACCGCTGATTGTCCAGCCCGTAGCCTAGTCCATTTACTGACTGAGCTATACCAGCTCCTGAGTGAGAATTCAGTACAAAATTAAATATAACTCACACATTCCACTGCATTGTCATTATTTGCCACTGTGATCTCCGAACACATTGGGTATTTTCCCCATTTGGCACAATTTTAAAAGTTCTGCTGCAGTAGGAACAACTTTCCCAGCTGCCCGTACGTTTGGGTAGATACTGTGTTGTGAAATGTGTTGTGCGGTGCACTGGAGGTTGTTCAGTGTGTCAATGTGTGAACATCTGTTTTGTGTGTGTGTGTGTGTGTGTGTGTGTGTGTGTGTGTATTGCATTGTTGTTGCATGTTTATGTGTACTTCTTCTTTTAAATGTTTAATTTGTCTGTGTTTGTGGTAATTATGTGGAAAAAGAAGTTTCATGAACTGTGTAATTCAGTCATGAGATCATGTGGAACCCAATGGGGTCAGATTCCTCAATTTTCACTGCCTGCATGTGAAAATGAATTTTAAATGAGGCATTATCTTATTGGGTATGTTAGCAAGAGTAGTGGGGTGCATAGCAGTGCAGAAGTAAAGTATTGAATGACAGACAAAGAATTACGATGGGAGGAAGGTTCCATCAGAAAAATATATTTATTGGGTATGTTAGCAAGAGTAGTGGGGTGCATAGCAGTGCAGAAGTAAAGTATTGAATGACAGACAAAGAATTACGATGGGAGGAAGGTTCCATCAGAAAAACATATTTCCATGAATATGCAGGAAAAATCATTTTATTTTCAAGAGTAAGAAAATTTTTTTCCTTAAAATATGCAGCTGTATGGTGTTTGAAGAGGTTGCTGTACAGTCATGCCAGTGAGATATGCTTCTAGTTGTATGAACTGAATTCTCTATGTTAGTGCTCTTTTTGTTAAGTTGGTTGACTGGTCAGTAGTGACAGTTTTGTTATAGTAGTGCTATATGCATTCACTTGCAGTCGGCGCATTCTATTGGCCTGATGTGGTGGCTTCTGGCACGTGAAGTTCTGCGTTTCCGTGGCTCAATTCCTCGTGATGGAAAGTGGGATGTTGTTGTGGACCTCTTCTTTTACAGAGACCCTGAAGAGGTAATTCCTGTGTAAAGGCGATTTCCAACCTTGCGACAGCATCCAGTATGCATAGAATTGCAAAGTTATCTTTTGGGTATTCTCGATAAAGTTAACAGAATGCCTTATGTGGAGATCATGTCTGACTGTCCGTGCGCTGGTATCAGTACGCAGACCATTTGCTGAACATTAGGTTTTTTTTTTTGCAAAAAGTTGTCAAGCAAGCATTTTTTGATCAGTATGGTTAAAATTCAATATAGGAGAGCACCACATAATGCTGTTGAGCAACAGTGACTCTCATAAAGTTGGGGTAGTGAAAGCCATGCTTAACTTCAGGGTGTAAGTAAAATCTGCGTCTTTTTCTACATTTTTCGTCCAGTTTGGAAGACATTTGCTGCAGGAGGTGGTCACAAGAATTGGTTTGATAACTGTTTCGTGAAAATCGATGCAGTGAAAGCCATGCTTTACTTACGGTTTTAATGAATTTCTACCCATACTTTCCACTTTTTTTTATTTGGGTGAAATTTTGTGCAAGAGATATATGTGAGTTCTGTTTAATGTTGGGGAGCTTCATGAAAATTGGTACAGGGAAACCCATGCTTTTCTTAACCCCTCAGATGTTTTTTGACGTAACATTTTGTTCTGACACACCATTTTTATATGTGTCGGTTCTTGTCGTAGTATTTTGTGGGGGTGAAGAACTGTGATAGCTGCTGCACTCAAGGATTGAAGGTGAAATATTTGTTCAGTTGCTTCTGTTATAGAGCAGCTTGAATTGAAAGAGGCACAGGAGAATTAGAGCATTTGGAGAAGTACTGCTGCCAGAGTAGAAACTGTTAAAGGGTTAAGAGGACAAGTGAAATTACATTTACACTTATGTCATGAAACCGTATGATGTTTTGAAAGTAATGAACTTGCTTGATGAGGTGTGTGTGCTGTGGCACAGAGTACATCCTTTGAAATCTTTTTAACATACTTTTAAGTGTTTAGTTGCTGCTGCAGAGAAACATCTAAGCTGTCTTCATGAATATGGATGGCAATATAGAGACTTCAACCAACCGCAGTTTTTTTTTTAAAGAAATTTCTGTACCATTGCTAAGTGTTATAGTATGTGAATGATTACCAGTACTAACTTAGTAGTCATGCAAACTTCTAAGGTTGCAGTGACATTAATGCAATAAGTTTGTCTGGTACGTGATGTTTAAAATACATTTGTAGAACACAGAGTGAGAGCGTGGCCACATAATGCACATACAATGAAATGTGGATTGTACATTTCTGAAGGGCCTGTTTAAAATGAACGTAAAATCAACAGTATGTAAATTTATGGAGCTGCTGAAATTTAGTACACCAAGCTGATACTGCCATAATGGTAACAAGAAAAATTCTTTGTTGGTACGTTACAAGGCTTGAAACATTCATTACAACACATTACAGGTGTCAGGCAAAAAGTTTTGTATAAGTACTCTGTGATTGCGAGTGTTTGTTTATTTAGCTCTTAGTCACACCAACAACTTATATTTCATACGTTGTTATCTGGACAGCTAGTTCCAGCTTGGGGCTAAACCTTCATCAGGCTTGTGACTAATACACCAACTGGGATGTTCTATATTAAGACTGTGATTGGTTGACTTCAGTATGGCCATCTGTAAGGAAATAAGTACACTAGGAACCTGCAGTACAACAACAGATGTCGCCACCATGTGGAGTCATGTGCCAGGTTTCTTTATGTGCCCAGGCAGTTGGTTCTGGCTGCATGGCTTCTGTCTGCTGGTGCAACCTTGAAGCCCTGGAACAGTGAGCAATACATGGAGGCAACAGAGGAGAACGAAATTGTGACGGGAGATAAAATTGTTACCTGATTTCAAATTGAAAGTTCCTAAAATGACAGAAGCAGGCCAATTTATTAATTGAGAAACTGGGTAGAAATCACAAATGTGTATTCGAGAACAATTTACTGTTCATATAGAAAAAAAGCTACCATGTAAATGTTAAAACTTCACATATAATGGAATTATTGTTATGTTAGGATTCCTGGGTTTGTGGACTTATCCGTCACTTAGCATTCTGAACAGAACATGTTATTTTAGATTCGTATCACTGTCAGAATAGAGTACGGAGCAGGATATTTGGGCCTAAATGTGAGGATGTGTCAGGATACTAGAGAAAATTGCATAGTGAAGAGCTTCATGATTTTTACTGCTCACCTAACACTGTTTGGGTGATAAAATCATGGAGGATGAGATGGGCAGGGCATGTGGCATGTATGAGAGGGGAAGAGAAATGCAGGGTTGTGATGGGGATATGTGAAGGAAGTAGATCTGTTGGAAGACCTAGGTGTAGATGGGAGGATAGTAGTAAAATGGGTCTTAAAGAGTAGGTTGGAAGGACATGGACTGGATTAATCTAGCTCAGGACAGGGACAAGGTGGCCTGTTGTTAATGCAGTAATTTATAAAATGCAGGGAAATTTTTTGACTACCAGAGAAATTGTTTGTTTCTGAAGAAGGGCTTTGCTGCATGGTGGTAGATTCTTCACCATTGATTTATACATGTCAGGAGTGCAGAGGATTTTTTGTGTTCTGCCAGTGTAAGCTCTATCGGTCTGTCGTCCTAAATTTTTACACTTTTACACTTGGTTGTGTTTGTAACAGGCTGAGAAGGAAGAGCAGGCCACGAAGGAGGTGGTGACAGCCCCACTGAAGACTGAAAGTGAATTTACCTCACAGCCAGCTGAAGTTTGGGGTAATGAGATGGTTACCGAGCCAGTGAGTCACAGCTGGGCCGAGGATGTGCCTGTTCCTGCCCCAGTGTCGGGAGGCACCACCCAAGCTGTTTCATACAACACGTCAGATGACTGGGCTGCACAGGTAAGTATTTTGTTCGGCAGAATCATTTCATTGGTTAAAAGCCAAAGGGTATGGAGTATCTCATTAATGTTTGCCTCCCTACATCTGCTGCTGTGGGATGTTTGTTGCATATGAAGCTTGCATCCGTTTGGAGTTTATTCTCCATTTTTGCTGTGGTTTTTGGTGATTATGTTAAAACTTAGTGTGAAGAAGTATGCATCATCCAAAAAATGCCAGTTTTTGTATTTTATTTTGGTCCAGCACTGAATCTGTGATTTGGCATGTTTTCACCATTCTGTGTAGTTCTCATTTATATGGCACTGTTGATGTATGATGTTTTGTACGAAACTCTGAGTGACATTTTTTCCATGATGTTCATTGTAGAAGTATTGCAAATGGACACTCATTGCCAACAGAATACATTTCTAGGATGCACCAACAATTTCTGTCTACGAATCATAGCATGATGAGTGACTGTATGTAAGTGCTGGTAAAATAACGTAACATTTCACTGACGTCCCTCACACAATTGATTTGTATTTTCCTGTGCTTGAAGTAATGTGCTCAGTAGTGAGGTGCTGTGTATGACTTTTAGAACAGAAGCAGATGCTTGGGGCTGTTGTGTGGAAATTTAGAATTGTTTCAAATTATTGAGAGCCTCAACCGTAGGTGTTATCTTCGTCATGTACATGGAACCATATCACCTGGCATATACAAGGTGGCTTATGACAAAGAGCCTAGTGTAATACTGTAGGTTCAACAGTTGTTGATTTGCAGTTAGATGCTGTTGCTGTTGGTGTGCAGCAGGAAGGAGGAACTTGTGTTGCTTGTCCCTGTGGGCACCTTTGCCAGTACTTTGTTTTGTTGCAGGTGCAGGATGACTGGGGAACAAATACCACAGGCGTTGCTGCTGCCTCTGACTGGGGTGGCTCAAATAATTGGAACTAAACTATATTTTGTTTGTCGTCAAATGCAGTGTATAATGCAGATTGTGATAAAGTGACAGGTTTATGACTCACTTGTGTTATGCATAGCAACCTCTTCTGTATGCTGTATGCCACCTACGATATCCATTGACCTCCAACCTAATCCAGTTTGATCCAGTGCTTAATATCCACCATAGCGTAAAGGTGATGGTAAAGTTGTTTCTGTTCTCACTATTAAGGCCTATAAGGAGAGCAGAGGTATAACTTCACTTATTCCTAACCTCAGCAGTAAATGAAGGTGAGTCATCAGCTTCATGCTTGCAGCTGCTTTGCCCATGAGGAAAAAACCCCTGGTAGTTATTGAATAGGATGAGTTGCACGAGAGCTGGTCTTTACATTTCAGAGGAGGAAAATAAACTTCCCCTTGCCAGGTATCAAACCCCTGACTGTCCAGCCCACAGCCTAATCACTATATCGACTGAGCTATCCCAGCTTGTTCCCAATGTAACAACTTTACCAGATATATTGGGTTATGTAAGTACAGGCATGTAACGTCAAATTCGAGGCAGGCACCTCTTGAAGTGTTACTGTTTGAATGATGGTGCTTGTAGCACTGCATGCACAAAGGCGTACATTTTTATCGTTAAATGTGTTGGTTTTGTTATTGAGACTTGAGTGTACACCATGCTCTGATAATGAGACTTTACAACACAATAAACACATTATTTAGAATCTTCATTAAATTATTGGGTGTGAAATGGCTGAGGTGAATAGTAACTGGCTTTTCATTGTGCAGGCCTGGATTTGGTCTTAGACCAGTCCAGAGGGATATGTGGTGAAAAGAGTGGCATTCAGATGGGGTTTTCTCCCAGTACTTCTGTTTTCCCCTGTCCATATCATTCCACCAATGCTCCAGACTCATTCATTCATGTATGACCGATGCTATATGATCGTGGCAATTGACAGTGTCATTGAATAATGCACAATTCATGAAATTATTATTCTCCTATGCAGGGGGCTAGAATACAGTAATTGTGACTCAACAGAATGAAAATGAAATTGTTTTGCCTCTTTATACAGAATAAGTAATGCCATCGAGCCAAGTGCTTCTGAAAAAGCTACTAGTTCCTCAGCTAGTCTAGATATTCCTTGCATTTTATGGAATGCAAAGGTTCATTACCTTGTTCATAACAGCTGAACACTTGTCCCTCTCCCTAGCTGGATGAATCCAGTTCTTGTGCTCCCACCATGTTATTCATACGGAACGTATTACATATTACAGATGATTAAGTTCATGGAACTTTTCCATGACATAATATATCAAGAAAACACTGTTTTGGCGGCCGGATTGGCATTTGTCATGTTTCTGTGACACACCGTCACCCACCATACAGTCACTCACATGACTGTTTTAACACAGAACTGGAACCAAATTCATAAACATGTTCAGCTTTTAAAAGTAGTGGTAAAGCAGTGTGACCAAACATTTGATGTAGGCACTGCTGCGCTGGTCGCTGTTAATATGTTCTTTCCACTGGATGTAGGTGGTGGTGGTAGTGGTGCTGGTGCTGATGTGCGCATCACATTTCTGTTGCTGTCACAGATTACCCTGCTTGAACCATGTGGACACGGATGTTAAGTACGAATGACAAAAAGTTGAAAAGTCAGTCATGTACTGGAATTGAAGCTTGGAGTCTGTGTTCTGTATAGGACTTGGGTGGGAATGAAACAAATGAGAGACAAACAAAAATGCCCACTGTGATGCTGTACTGTTTGTTTATTTATATGATAAATATGAAGGACATAAATAAACTTACTGATAATAACTAGAATCATAAATAAGTTTGCATGATAACAACTGACCATCGTGGCTTGTATAGCCAGCGGTGGTGGTGTGACGAACTTGATAAAGTGATTCAGGTTGGAAATAAATGGAATTATGCTACAAGATGTGAGGCTCTCACGGCAGTGTTGCCATCGGGGATGTGGCACTGTGTCATTGGGTGAGCAGCTTATGACGTTTTGAACGGCGGCGGTGCATTCAGAATGCCACCTACTGTTCACCTGGCAACATAGCAGCACATCCCAGAGATACAATGAACTGGGTTCGTATTCAAACAGCTGGAAAGATTGTGGTCATCTGATATTTGTGTGAATAAAATTTTGACGTTGATGGCGAATGTTGTAGACAACTCTGAACAGAACTAATCCAATCACAGAGTAAAATTAAACTGAATAATGTGTCAAAACTAATTTCCTACCTCACAGTAAACACTGTCTCCATTATTAAGACGAACCAGTTCATGCAGTTTAGTGGAACATACGGAACACACAGATACACAGCATGGGCAAAATGTGGAGTTACTTAGTGTTAAGTCAGGCAGTTTATATAGCTAGCATTGAAGATTCAAGGGCTGTAACATGAACCCAAAATTAATATAAGAAATGAAGTTGCATTGTTTAAACCCATGTTTGGAAACCAAATTTGTGACTGTCATTACTCATCTAAATTTGCTGTCAGTGTCAGAAATATGTAATTATATGAAGTATGACATGTAATAATAATCTAAAGACCATCAAAGATAAAGGTAAAGGTCACCCCGTAACGTTTCATGAAGGCATGCACAGGGGGAGAGTAGAGGCATAGCTCCACTCATTCTTAACCTGGCACTATATGGGGGTGGGTGGTGAACGCCATGCCTCAGCCACTTTAACTTTGGGAAGGAGCCCCAGTGCCCATTGTACAGCGGGCTGGTTGGGCCCAAGGCTGGTATGTATTGGTGTGGAGAATAGAAAATCTCTTGTCCCCACTGGGGTTAGAACCCCAAAATGTCTGGGCTGTAGTGGGTTGCTGTACTGACTGTGCTGTCCCAGCTTACAACATGGATCATGCAAAACAAAAACGTAATGTTAATATGACCTTGAAGTTCACCCCAGCTACAAGGGGTAGTCAAAAGTGACTAGACAGTACAGCATAGGTGACATGGTTATTGTGCAGTGTGTGGTAAGATATATTTCTGCCAGAAGCATTGTGTATTCATTTTGAAACCGGAACATAATCTGAAACATGGGGCAGAGAGTTCAGTGATGACTGATAGGTCCAAATTAGTTTGTCCTCTGGAAAGAAATTCCATATTGCACTTAATTTTTAGGTAAACCAGCTATAGAAATGTTGCTGAAATCAATTAAAAAAATTCTTTTGTTGCATTTGGCTGTGTTAACTGAAACCAAGTTCAGGGCTGGGATATACTTTGAAAGAAAATAGCAAAATAATCTCAATAAACATCTGTCACAATGCCGTTACTGTAAACGTGTAGTTTTTTATTTGGTTGGATGATGGTGTGTCTGAATCACCTCAGCATCTTCCTGGACATAGTTCCATCACCTTGAAGATGGAGGCAGCACATTCCTCTGCAGTGTCAGTGTTTACCTGTGGTCCTGCTTGGTGTCAAAACCTGTTAGACTGTACTCTGATAAATGCCTGCTGTGAGAGCCTGGAAATGTTGCAAATCTGACTGCTGTGTCGGACAGGATACTGGGCATCCAGTAGAGTTCTTTGTTGTCGTCCTGGGCACTGTAACTGTTACAGGATTTCCTAGCAGATGCAGGCTTTATTTGCAACACAACTGCTGTGCTCAGTGAGACAATAAAAGAAGGACCCTGTACGAGGCAGTTGTAATCAAAATTTGACATTTCATTCTGCACTTGTGACCTGATTATAGTTTGGACTGAGCAACTGTGTGGAACATTGTACCATAAACATATGACATTTTTCATGTATTTCTGGAGTTGTGCAGTAGTTGTCCTTGTCAGAGCAAGTTATAGTATGTGTCCGCATGTGCCATCATGAACTTGGGTTTGTCACACGTGTATTTCTCCTTGCATGTTTTGGGCCTCTTTGCACCTGATTTGTAGGCTTCAATGTAGGATCCCAGTCTGTCTCGAATCCTTGATGGTGCCAGTGCACGGAACTTCTCAAGTAACCTGGAATACATAACGCTTGTGTTATTCTCCAGTGCAGTACACATAGTGCTCAGTTTATGCCATAGGTACATTCTGGAAACAGTTTGTGTTAGGTGAAATTGCATAATTTGCCTACAAGCTGAATTTCTATTTCACCTTAAGGGTGTTTGAGGCTAAAATATGTACAGCAAGTAATGACACATCACTAAAAACACATTAAAATATTTTAACACAACTTCATTGAGAAGTCCCTCAGGTCATTTTCGTTGTAAATCAGTGCCAAATGAAACAGACGGTTACTTTTAACATTGCTGTTCTGGGAATATGTGATTTGACTTTTGGTGTGACTCTGCTCCCCATTTGTGGGATTTGGTGTGGACACAGTGGCACTGGACATATTTGTTCTGAATAATGTGGTTTACCCTGTCAGTGGCATTTCATCAATTTGCCATATTCCTTCATGCATCACCTGTGCCATGTGATCTCAGCAGTTGACAGCATCAGTACATAACATCCTCAGAGCAACTTGACATGCTTAAGTAACCCAGAGGAGTAATGTGTGAGCACTAACTCAGCACTGTCACTGCAACAGTTACTTAAGTCAGATGACATCAGGACGTGTGTTTAGTTTCAGATGACTGGCATGTTATGCAGTTCTGGTTTGGACTGCTGCTGGCACCTAAGAGCATGGGCTAATGATCGTGGCTATGATTCCTGGCAGGGGCAAGATATTTTTCTGTTCTCCAGAATGGCCGAACTGCCTCTGGGGCACACACAGCACCAGATTCATTGCGCAGAACGGTACTTGTGCACCGAAGTTACGGAGCTCGAACGGAATCAGCCTTTCTTAATGAGGCACTGAGCTGAAAGTGCTGTGCGCAGTAGTAGCAGAATGAGCGGAAGTCTGCTCGCCGGCCACGTGGTTTCATCCTGAATCGCCAGGACCAGTGACGGAAGTCGAAACGGTGGTGTTACAGTGGGTGATCACAAAATATCGAAATGCCGAACATCGATATTTGTAACTGACGGCTGCTGTACTTGCAGTTGTGGAGTATTTCGTCCAGATGCATGTGGACGCCGGTGAGCACGTCGTGTGACGGAATCACCGTCGGTGCGTGGCCTAAGCAGTGGGTACGAAGGCTGTTCAGTAAGTGAGGCCCGCCAGGTCGTAACAGTTAAATGAGCGGTCAGTACAACATCAGTGCAGCTCAGTTATTGCACTGAAGTGTCGTTAGTGTCAGACGTGAGCCACGAGCACAGTAAAGGACGTGTCCGATCTTGGTGCGAGGTTAAAAATTCCGTCGCGGGAGAAATCGGGTTCTTGCATTTGCAACCAGTAACGGAGAAAGCGTAATATGCCAAGACAGGAAAGCAGTATCAGTCTGCTGGGGGTTTATGTTGCAAAAGAACGATATGCATTGCAATAAGTGAGCTGCGTTTAACGTCGTAATGGCGTCTCATTTCATTTGTGTGGCTGAGGAAGCCGTACTTATAGAACACCCCACCCCTCGGTCGGTCTGGAGCGGCGAGCAGGAGAATCGCTCTGCAGAAGAAGCAACAAGACATGAACGCCACTCACCACAAAATGACATTGGTATAAGTCGCGGAGTCGTGCTTGGCGGCCATCTTGCAAGCCAGTCGCTCCAAGCACTGCTGAGATTCAAGCACACGCTGAGTGAGCGCCAGAAAGTCGTGACTTGCATCCAGCTGCTTCCACACCGTCCCAGTCGCGGCGTCGATGCCCCTTCTGCGGCGTCGTGACGTTTTCTTTTCTGCGGTTCTGCCCTGCGGATTCATACCAAGTACAGGAACGGGTAGCAGCAGGAGAAGGGGCAGCAGCAGCGGCAGCAGCAGGGGAATAAGAAGGAGTGGGGCGAGAGGAAGTAAGAGTAGAGGCAAGAGCAGGAGAGGTATTAGGGGTATCAGAATTAGTGGGAATAGCGCAGAGAAAGTCAAAAGTTTGAACAGTTTGACGGCTTTGAAAAGGAAGAAGAACTTTATGGCTATTTTAAGAAAGATCAGCGGTATTTTTGCAAGCAGCAGAAGGATGACTTTGAATAGCCCCAGGGCTTTCAGCTTTGCCAGCACGATCTTCACGATGGCCAGCACTCCCAGTTTGGAGTACTCTTCTTTTTCGTGTGTGTGGGCGGGGTAGTATATGGCCGGGGGTGGGTAGTGGATAGGGTGGTGGTGATGGCCGTGGTGGTGGTGATGCGAGTAGAACTCTGGCCCAAAGTGGTGTCCGCCGTCGTATTCCTCGTCGTCGCTTATACCTCCGTAGTCGCCGTGTTCCTCGTAGTGGCCGTAGCCATGTCTGGAGTTGGACGCGGCGTTGCCTGCACTGTGCATGTAGAAGTCGGGCAGGATGGCGTCGCGGCCGTCCTGACTGCGGTCGATCTTGGCTGTAGTGGGCAGGCTGCCTGTCAGTGACGAATACTTCGCACTCAGCTTCGCCTGTTTGTTGACACTGTGTGCCGGTGCAGCTGCTGGCGGTGCGTACACGGAGTGCTTCCCTGTGTCAGTGAGCGTGTTGTAGACGAAGGCGTGGTTGCCGCTGTACAGACTGTGGAAGTCTGGCGGGGAGTAGCTGAGCTTCTTTTTGGCCGTGTCAAACGGATGTGACGTGGTGGAGGTGGATAATGATGGCTGGAAGTTGCGGGCAGATTTTCTGGCCTGCTGCTGGGCGGCGGCGGCGGCGGAGGTGGAGGTGGTGGTGAAGGTCGACGTGGAGGTGGTGTCATTGTGCAGAGCTGAGTACGGTACCGTTGTTTCTGGCGGTGGCGTGGACGATGGAGTAGATGCCACGGTTGATAACAAGCAAAGAACGAATATATGCAGCATGTTCCTTCAGGAGTCACGTGTCGCTTCTACCTGAAAATGGAGTAAAGGCGTCACTCATAAGAACATGCCGGACATGAGGCAGCTGCACCATTGCACTCATTTGAGCCCTACGCAGCTGTTATTTTTATTATCATTCGTTTATTGTACTTTCTCAGGAACATGTTAAGCATGCATTTTGTGTAACTTAAATGTGTCGGCCATAACTTCAAGAGGGTCGCAGCGTCTCCATGTTTGTAGCCGCTGACCTGCGAACAGCGTGTTGTTACAGAATGTTTAGGAACGTTTACGATCGGCGAGAGCCGGCCGGCCGGCCGGGGGTTGTGTCGCGTGTGGGGAAAAGATGTATACAGCCGTCTGGTGGGGAAACCTGAACGAAATAGACCACTTTGAATACCTAGGCCTAGATGGGAGGACATTAAACTGGATGTTAAAGAAACTGAATGGCTGGATTGATGTGGCCCAGGATTAGGGCCAAGTCGCGGGCTGTTGTGAACACGGTAATGAACCTTCGGGTTCCATTATTGGCTTCTCAAGAACGGCTTGCTCCTTGGAGGTAGTTATATTTTTGATGAACTGTCGTACTAAACTTCACGTAGCCAGTTCCAGTGATTTATCAAGTATCTCCATACTCAGTTCTGCGACACTGTCGCCTGTTATCCTGCAGGGTCTGTTGGCATAGTAGCATTTCGGGACCAGGAACTGGTGCTGCAGTTCGCGCGTCAGCCATCTTGTATGCACTGATTTTACGTCATTGTGATGTCATGTCCTGCAGCGTCGTTATGTGCGTAACAAACGTGAAAACCGGTAAAGTAATTCAGCTGTTACAGCGGGGGCACATGGAGACGTGACTGTGCTGCTGCGTGTCAGTACGCACTGCAGCCGGCGGCTTAACAACGGGAAAACAGTGAAGTGTTGGAGCAAAAACGAAGGAAGGTGGGCGGGCATCTCGTGTGCAAACAAAGGAGCCTAACAACATGACAGGCCGTGCATGGCTCAGGCAGTTAGTTGGTGACCCAGCACCGCGGATGTCCAGGTTCGACCCGCTATGGAATTTGTGGCGGACAAGGTGGCACCAGGCACTGGTACTTCGGTTGTGCCCTGTCACTGTCATTTTGCATGCGCCTATACTCATGTATTTGTCACATACCTTATATAATCTCTGCAGTTGGCAGCGTCGTTAAATAACAAAACCTGATACAAAATACTGCAGTCTTACAAGCGCCAGTGACTGTTGTCACGTGACACGAACCCCGTGCGTGGCCGTATGGGTAGACACTAACTGCGCATCTGCACAGTGAAGTATTCGGTAAAACGGCGGACGGCATTTGGACAGAACGTCCGTACAAGGAACGCGCGGAACGGTAGACTCGATATTCGGGGTTTCGACCGTTCGTGATTACCCATTTTTATACCATTGTTTCGACCTTTCGTGGCCTTTTCCGACGAATCAGGACGAGAATACGTGGCTGGAGAGTCGGCTTCCCCCACTGTCCTGCTACTGTGCTGGCCACTCTCAGCTCACTCAAGCTGTCTTGCAATAAGTGACGATGATTGCTTTTTTGCTTTATTGAATGAGACTGTGCTTCAGTCGTGTAATGCATCTGGTGCCTCGACAAAGTGTTTGTATTTGTTACGCTTTGTTTGCGTTGTGACCTGATTTTGTATTTTTATGAGTGGCGTTTCTGAGTTCTCGGAACCAAATAAGCTTGTTATATTGACAGTGCATTCCAAAGTTCGTGACAGTTTTAGCGGCCCGAGTTTGTCACGAACATCGAGACTGCGTCGTGTTTCCAGATCGGAGAGTGTGCGTGCTTCTGTCTGTGTTAATACGCGCACCAGCCGCAGTGTCAGTGTGCGTGTGTCCGGCTTGTCCAGTCATGAAACACGGAGGTCAGCGCATTACTAACATGGCAGCAGTAATTGCCCTTCTCTGAAGACCGTATCGGTAGTGGTGCCTGCCGCTACATCTGGTGTGAGACCAGACAGTGACAAATGATCTCCACAACAGTCGCGTTAATAAGCAATTCGTTTGTTCTCCGTAATTGTTTCAAACAAATGGTTCTCGAAGTAATGGGAAATACACGTGCCTCTGCTTGTCAGGAGGTTGCGTCACTTGCTTCGCAAATGAATTTTTTATTCCCCAATAGAACGCCCAAAAAGTGAATTTTGTTGCTCCGGCGTAACGTATTATTGTGGTTGCTGCCGGCAGCAGGAAGAACGTTTGTATGGAACAGGCTGGCTTTCTTCGCCGTGTGGCTGCCTTTGTCCAAACACCTGTCAGTTCCACATTCAGCACTGTGCGACCTGTCCATGGAATTCCATGGAGAAGGATCTTTCTGGAGAAGCTAATGGTTCGTCATTGTATGGAGCCCTACTGTTCATTACCGTCTTAACAACAGCCCGCCATTTCACCGTATTCTTACATGAATCCAATCCACGCCTTCCCACCCTATTTAAGATCCATTTTAGTACTGTTCTGTCATCTACTCATGTGTCATCCAAGCCTCTGTTTCCTTGAGGTTTACCCATCAAAACTCTGTACGCATTTATGTTCTCCCCCATACGTGCCACGTGTCCCGCCTATCTGATCTTCCTTGATGTGATTACTCTGTTACTATGTGGTCACCGATCCCGGTGGCCTTGCGGTCTAAGGCGTGGGTCTGCGGCTGCTGGATTGCTGGGATCGCGGGTTCGAATCCCGCTGAGGGCATGGGAGTTTGTCCCTTGTGTTTGTTGTGTGTTGTATGGGTAGCGGCCTCTGCGACGGACTGGTCGCTCGTTCAGAGGAGTCCTACAGGGTGTGTCTGTGTGTCTGTCTAATTGTGTGATACAGACACCTCAACAACGAGGCGACCTATGCCCGATTTGCGCTATTGCACCACAGAGAGACAGAGTAATATTTGGAGAGTACAAATCATGAAAGCCCTCGTTATGAAATTGTCTCCAGTCTCCTGTTATTTCCTCCTTAGTCCCAAATGTCTGCCCCAGCACCCGGTCTCGACCACCCTTAGCTTATGTTTTTCCCGTAATGCCAGACCAAGTTTCACACCCGTGTAAAATAACATGCACAGTTGTGTATATTTCAATCCGATGCCGCTACCTACACAACACATATCAGAATCGAACATCCATGCCCTGAGCGGGATTCGAATACGCGATCCCAGCAAACAAGCGGCTGCAGGGCTCATCACATCAGGCCGATCGTCCAGTTCTGCCCATGTGCGGGTCAACATTCCGTACTGCTGCGATTATCCTTGCAGGAATGGTTGCGATCTCGTTCACAGATGTGCTGCAAACGTACTTCGCAATGGTTCGTACACCCGCACAGGACTAAACCCAAGGGTGTGATATCAAGGGAGCGTGGGGGCCAGGAAAATGGTCCGTCAGGGCCAGTCAGTCTGTGGGAAATGTAAACAACTATCACCAACAAACTGCACTGATTCCTGAATATAAAGGCACGCCTACATGTTTCGGCCATTATAACAACTTCAGGGGGTATAAATGCTCAGAGACGTATACAGCGTTATTATACAGCTTTGTCAATTGCAAGTGGTGAAATACATAGCAGTCAACCTCGGTTATAGCGGATCCCAAGGGGAGCCAAAATTGTCCCGTTATAGCCGAAGTCCGATATATCCGAGGTTCGGTTAAATTACTTTTTAGCTAACATTTAAATTTATACCGCTTAAGTTACGCTTGTTTTCGGTTTTATTTCATATGGACACGAACAGCTACATTTTGCACACACAAAAACACACATTGCTACTTTCGTGAACCCTTGATGTAACAGATGGAAGCAACGTGCACCGAGATGCCTGAATGCTCCCCTCCTTTACGCACTTACTGTATTGTACACCATACTCAAAAATTTTAAATTCCGCCGCCCCCCAATGGCGCAACAGCCCCTCGTGGGTCAGGGCCCCCTCATTACCGTGGCTTCACGATTACACTCAGACGCACCACACTCTCATACGACTACTCTCGACGAGTGATCGGCCCGACGCACGGACCCCTATGTGACAACACACAACACTCACAAGAGACAGACCATCCATGCCCCCGGCGGGATTCGAACTCACAATCCCAGCAAGCGAAGGGCGGCAGACCCGCGCCTTACACCGCGCGGCCACTAGGATCGGCCAAAATATTTATATACTGTACATATTCGCGTGGCGCAGTTGGTTGAGGCATTAGCATAATCCTTCCGGCCGCACTGTGGCCCTGGGGTCTACTCAGCCTCTAACAGAAACAGTACCAGGAATATCTCCTTGGGGGGGATAAAGGTGGCCGGTGCTGACAAGCTTGCCACCTTCATGTGTCGATTGTATTGAAATCTGGGAACCTCTACCTCCTGGAATCCTCTGGGCCTGTCCAGGTCTGTAATGGGATTGCTTTACCCTGTTACATATTCGCACCAGGTTGGTTGGCCCGTACTGACACATGTCACTTCTTTGCCGAAAAAGAATTCTGTGTACGTACGGTAAGTAAAAGTCTTACAAAATCGCTACCTAAAATGTTACAATAAATGCTCCGAAGTCAAGCCGTAATTGATCTATGACAGGGCACTGTGCCCCAAGTGCCATGATGCTCGCATATGGCAATTACGGCACTTTCTGTCTGCTGCGTGAGTAACAAACAGGTAGAGACTGTCCCGGCCTATCCATTATAACCGCTAATGGTTTGACCTTGTCCTTAGCAAAGCCAAAGAAAGTGCAAAATTTACAAGTTTCCATGGCGTCTCCGGGTACAAAATGCTGTCAAATTACATTTGCAGTCTTCGTGTCGGTCTGACGAGTGAGCACCCTGCGCTCGAACACGTTCTAACCTTTGTGAAATTGCCATTATTTTGCCAAAAACGGTATAGCCGAGGAAAATCAACTGTTGGGGACTGTCGGATAAATCCGATGTGACCGAAGATCCGATATATAAGAGACCGGTGTAACCGAGGCAGTTACAATGATAAAGCATAGGGAAACGGCCGGGGAATGGAAAAACGATCCGTTATAACCGAGGTTGACTGTAATGCCAGCATGCTATTAAGTAATAACGCTGTGTGCGTCTGTAAATACTCATACTTCCTAAAGATGGCTGTAACAGCCAGAACGCGTAGGAGTGCCTTTGTATCCAGGAATTAGCGCAGTTCGTTGGTGAGAAACTTGTTTATATGTGTCAGTTGCATGGCAGATGTACAATATTAATTCAGGCAATGTTTCTTCAAGAAATGTCCGCACGTCACCTTTCTGAGTTAAGGACCAGTTTGCCAAAGACTGCATGTATCTATCTGTTTTGATAATTGTGAAATAAATGTTTAAAAAGTATCGGTGCTTTATGGGTTATTCCGTATATTATACAAATGGAGGTAACAGAAAGCTTCGTTTTGGTATCGGCAACCTCCGTAAACGTTCGGCAAACAGTTGACAGTTGAAATATAAAATGGCTGTGGTAGATGCCCGCCTTTCGAAGTTCGTGTTGTTTAATTCTTTCAGTTGGTACATGTAAGAGATGTTCCTGTAATTACTTGTTAAGTGTGTAATAATGACTGTGATTGAACCTGCGTCTAGATGAGAAGGCTGAAGTACTGCACTGTGAAAGGTGAGTTAACGAAACGTATTAATATGATCTGTAGCATGCAGTAAGTACTGACGGTTGCACAGCCGGTAACCAAACACACGTCACTGCAGTGAGCACCTGTCGTTCTGCTTGCTTCTTGCCGACACAATCACAGCTGCTGCTGCTTGTGTGTGTGTGTGTATATGTGTGTGTGTGTGTCTCATGTCTCTGGTTTCAGTTTGGTATATGATATCCCAGTGGCCGCGCGGCCTAAAGCGTAGGTCTGCGGCCGAGCGCTTGCTGGGATCGTGGGTTCGAATCCCACCGGGGGCATGCATGTTTGTCTTGTACAGAGTTTGTGTTGTCAGGTAGAGGTCTCTGCGACTGGCCGATCCCTCGTCCAGAGGAGTCCTACCGACTGTGGTGTGTGTCTGAGTGTCAAGTGTAAATAAACAACCTCGACACCCACTGTAAGTAGGCAGAAGAGGGAAGGACTGCGAAACGGTGTGATATCGCTCTGAAGTAACCCTGACTGCCGTAGTGAAGCAGTGCTATTCGTTTACCTTTTTTGGGTGCTGCTGTGATAACGGCTTTGTACAGAGGGTGTTCAGTAAGTTCCCTACATCGTACGAATAGAATTAGAAGTCATTAAACCAGTACTCAGATCAACAAAATGCACTATATATTTCCAGGTTTCTATATATTCTGTATATCTGTAAATTAACCCAACGGGTTTCGATCCCTCATGTATTGTAACGTAGTGTACCTGGAAACAACTCAGTGCATATTGCTGGGCTGAGTGTTGTGTGATTTGATTAGCGACAGTGCCCGCCCAGTATGAACAGCGTAAACTGAAGTGTTGTTACGTCTCACAATAATCACCGAACACATCGAGTTCAACTTCGTTTCGGTAGAAAGTGATCTTGTATTCGTAACCACTGGCGAACAGCGATTCCAGTTTGTGTTGTTTGAGCGGTGAAATGGTGCTAGATGTATCAACACCTGCGGTTCCATTTTGTGTTGTTTGAGCGGTGAAATGGTGCTAGATGTATCAACACTTGCGGTTCCAGTTTGTGTTGTTTGAGCGGTGAAATGGTGCTAGATGTATCAACACCTGCCAAGAGCCTGATTTCCAGCGCGACGGAATTTTTTCAGCTCGAACCGAGATGGGAGAAGTGCGTCAATGTGTGCAATAACCGAGCTGCACAGTTCACGACGTAATGACTTCTCATTCTATTTGTGTGACCCACTAAACCTCACTGAACACACGTTGCCCTGTATCTGCATATGGACTTTACGATCTTCACTGCAGCAAGTAATTGTAACAGACGCTGTCTTGCAGCATATTGTGATTACGAATTGCCCATAGTCGGCCTTCTTACGAAGTAGAAAAAGCATTATATGGAGATCATGTCCATCTGCCTGTCCGTGACCTGCTATCAACCACATCTGCCTGTCCGTGACCTGCTATCAACCACATCTGCCTACTGCGTATGGAATTCGGTGTGGGAGTTCCTTACGGAACCTGTCGAAGAAGCACGAGTTTCATGAAAGTCGGCTCACTGACAGCCACACTTTACTTAAGGGTGTAAAGGAATTTCTTTATGTATGTGTCCATCGGTTTGGATAGGATTCGTTACACGCAATCACAACATATCTTAATGCTGCTGACTAGCTGTGAGTTCAGTCAAAGTCAGCGCAATGAAAGTCGTGCTTTATGTAAGGATGTAAATGCATTCCTCTCTCCCTGTCTTTCGCATTTACTGTCCGATTTGGGCGTGATTCGTTGTAAGAGAGACGCCAGACTGTGTTGGGGATTGTTGAGTTGCGTGAAAATCCGCGCAGGGAAGGCCGCACTTTGCTTATTGGCGTAACAGAAATTACATTTTAACGTGTAGGCCTACCGTGAACTGTGTGGCATTTTGAAATTAAAAAATTAAATGGAAATGAAATTAAATTACAGTTAAAGACCCAGGCCGTACCGCGCGGTAAACACAGTCTCGGTTATAAAAACCAGTCAGTTAATGCTGTATAGGGAAATAATCGCATAAACACACTGTATGGGCAGAACGTAGACTTGTTGAATGTTAAACCTGGCGGTACATAAAGCGGCCAAAAAGCTCACGTCTGAATACCAAGTGACATCATGTAACTCGGTCCAGCGGTTTAACACAGTTTGTTCAGCTACGCGTAATGAAGTGGGCTAGTACGTGCAGGCTGCACAGCGCTTTGTGTGATCACTGTGAACTTTTGTGAATAGAATGAAACACTTGATTTAAGCAGGGCGTTTTTGTTACAAAAGTAAAGCGAATGGAGTGACTTCCCCAGAACAAAGTGGCGATAGCTGTAAGCTGCGGCTCATCATCATGGATTGTAGCGAAACATCGTGGCGAGTGGCTTCACATCGTGTGAACAGCGACGCTGTGTTCAGAATAGTAGCCACTTATTTACTGTGGCCGTGTCGGGATGTAAGGGGAGTGGAAAAATGCGCTTTGACAAAAAAGATGACCGCTTTATATTGATTTGTTTTGACGACACTTGAAGCCGTATATTGGTTGATTACAATTTTGCTCGGGCTGTGTGTTGCTGAGGTTTACCACAGTCTTACAGGAAACTGCGTTATCTACATAGCGATGTGGGGACCGTCCACAGAGTGCAGAGGAAGACATTTGGCGCTGAGAGGGAAGAAGTGACGGGAAACTGGAGAAAACTGCTTAATGAGGAACTTCATGGTGTGTGCTCGTCACCAAACATTAGGATGACCCAATCAGGGAGGATAAGATAGACAGGACATGTGGCACGTAAGGGGAGGAGAGAAATGAACAGAGGGTATTGATGGGGAAGTGTGAGGGACCAAAAGAGAAAAATTTCTTCCTTCTGTCGAAATCGAACCACGACCACTCACTCGGTTGTGCAGCCCGTAGCCTGTCACCGTACCGACTGAGATATCGTGGCCAAGTGTTCTTAGAATTTTCGTTAACGCACTTTCTGAAGCAAAACGAAAAGGGCTGGGCAGCAGTGTGCGCAACTGGATTGGACACAGGACAGAGCTAACGACAGATTCCTTAGAGCAGTCCTTCGGGAGAAGTTAATAGTCCCTAGGCTGGTCAGGATACATTGCCGTGCTCACAACAATATGCGTTGTGACCCTATCCTAAGCCAGTGTAATCCACTTCACGCCTACAACAGTTGTCTTGCTGACACTTCCGCCTCCCATTATCACGTTTCCACACACGTTACGTGCCTTCCGTGGCGCTGCGCGTACAGACTGCAGCCCTCTTCTCCTTCTGTTAGGCAAAATGACTACAAACATATCTGTTTGAGAGCGAGCGCGTTATTTATCATTTAGACTATGAAACAAGGCGCTTTTCTATCCAGCGGTTCACTATTTCCGAAAGAACGTTGCTTTCTGGGAAGTTCCCAAGCGTCGCACGTTTGTCGTTCTGGTAAGAGCAACGTGTAGACGAAGATGAGTATTCAGAATTGGTGGAATTGTACTGACAGAGGAAAACCGAAGTTCTGGGAGAAGAATCTGTGCCAATGCCACTTTGTCCCCCAACACATCTCACACGCATTGGTCCGGTAACAAACCTGGCTCTCCGCGGTCAGAGCTACGCGACTAACTGCCGGAGCTGTGGCACGGCTTTGGAAGACAAAGCTTAACCCGAACTACACATAAATATTCAGTCCGTACCGCGCAGTAAACACTCCGCCTCGGTTATACAAACCAGTCAGTTAATGCTGTATAGGGAAATAATCGCTGTTTGTTCTGAGATCCACACAAAACACATAAATACACTGTGTGGGCAGAACGTAGAATTATATTTAAAGACCCAGTCCGTACCGCGCAGTAAACACACTCCGTCTCGGTTATAAAAACCAGACAGTTAATGCCGTATAGGGAAATAATCGCTGTTTGTTCTGAGAGCCACACAAAACACATAAATACACTGTGTGGGCAGAACGTAGAATTATATTTAAAGACCCAGTCCGTACCGCGCAGTAAACACACTCCGTCTCGGTTATAAAAACCAGCCAGTTAATGCCGTATAGGGAAATAATCGCTGTTTGTTCTGAGAGCCACACAAAACACATAAACACACTGTGTGGGCAGAACGTAGAATTATATTTAAAGACCCAGTCCGTACCGCGCAGTAAACACACTCCGTCTCGGTTATAAAAACCAGTCAGTTAATGCTGTATAGGGAAATAATCGCTGTTTGTTCTGAGATGCGTACAAAACACATAAACACACTGTGTGGGCAGAACGTAGAATTGTTGAATGTTAAACCTGGCGGTACATAAACTGACCAGTGGTTGTAAAGAGTGAAATGCGCCAGCATTTTTCCATCCAGGCTGACAGCGTCCTGGGTAGTTTTAAGTGTCAAATTGGGCTGTCACAACATTCTCGTGTGTCTGTAAGGTTCTGAGGTCTAGTTAGACCTTCAGTGTGAATAAAATCGATTATCATTCTGTAGGCCATAGCACAGTTCAGACGGTTATTCGCTGGCTTCTGACAGTAGACAGCCGATTTCGGCCCCAGGGCAGTCCAGCGGGATTTGCTGTTTTGCTGAGGATGCTCCATATGTATCTGCCGGAGCTGATACAGTAGCTTCTTTAGCGGCAGCACTGCCAAGGAACTCGCTCTGACCCCAAGTATTAACAAATAAGCAAGTACTGTTCAGTAGCGCACACGGACAGTCTCTGTTGTTAGTCTGCCCGCCATCCGTAATTTTGTTGTCAGATAGAGGCTTTCATAGCGCGGCTGGTCCGGGTATGACAAAGCATTAACGGAGTTTTTTTCTGTCCCAATAAGCTTTTACTGCCCAGTGGTCAGTATACGTACCGCCCGGTTTAACATTCACAAATGTTACGTTCTGCCCACACAGTGTGTTTATGTGTTTTGTGTGGATCTCAGAACAAACAAAATTTTCTGTGGGATTTTCATAAAATTCGGTATAAGTTCTTTACAGAAATGTGACTAGCAGGAACTGCGTTTTATGACAGTCACACTCGACGTAGGGGTGAAAATCGGTTTTGATCCGTAGTTCCCATATTTCTTATTAAATTATATGAAATGGAGTATAAATATGCCCAAGCAATGCCGCTTTGCAATTGTGAGTTTCGTGAAAATCGACGCAGTACTGCACTTAGGGGCACAGTGAATTCCTACACGTTAGTTACACACTTCCTGTCCGGTCCGACTGCAGTTCGGTGCAAGAGATGATCACGTAACGCCCTGCAGTCATGGTGAGTTCCGTGAACGTCAGTGCAGTGAACGCCGCCACACTTTATTCGCGTCGTTCGTGAATTCTGTGCGCTCTGTCGACACTTATGTTGGGATTTGGATGACGTCTGATATAAGGCAGCCGCAAGTAGTTTTATAAACAGTCTTATTTAATTACCAGCCCTCAACTGCACGGCCAGGCTTGCCACTACTAAAATACACCACGCACTCTTGCAGTCCAGGTACATTCATTGTCAAATTTTTAACACTAACATACCCTCTCCAATCGTACTGTGTAAGTATTAATCACTTTACTTGTTTCCTTCTTTTTGTTTTCCTAAAAATTTCTAAGTTCATTCCTCTAACAGTTCTGCGCCATTCTGTGACTCAGCAAAGATGTTAGTTTTTACTCGATCTGATATGTTAGGCTCAAACTGGCAGTTTAATCGTAACGCATCATTGACATTTTATACCTTCCGGTCTGGTGTGTGACACCACAAAACTTGTAAACCCATTCTGGCTTACTCTTAACCGGCATTGAACCTATTTCTCTCTTCCTAACTTTGCTTATATAAACGAACGATGGAGTCCACGTTTTCCATCTTAAATTTATTAAGAAGCAACAAGCCTCACCACACTGTATGATGTAAACCGTTTGAAGTTCAAGATTGCCCGAATAATATATTCAGTCCGTACCGCGCAGTGAACACACTCCGTCTCGGTTACAAAAACCAGTCAGTTAATGCCGTATAGGGAAATAATCGCTGTTTGTTCTGAGATCCACACAAAACACATAAACACACTGTGTGGGCAGAACGTAGAATTGTTGAGTGTTAAACCTGGCTGTACATACAGTAACCACTGGGCCTATAGCTGTATCGCACTGTGTATGTGACGCCACTGTTAGGAAGTTGTACGCTATCTTCTACCAACAATCGAGAGAAGAAACCTGCTGTCAGCGACTAAACTGTCCGTCGGTTTTGCATGAAATTCCATGTAGTAGTTATTAAGAAAAGAAAAAGGCGTTGAGCAGTCGCGCGTTTTGTGAAAATCGGGGCAGCGAAAGCCGTACTTTACTTAAGGGCCCAAACGGATGTCTAGATGTTCGTTCAGCATTTATTGTTCCATTTGGGTGAAATTCGGCTGAAGAGATCTGCGCGTAGTGCTGTTTAGAATGTATGAGTTCCCTGATTATCGGCGCAGGGTAGGCTGCACTTTTGTTCTGAAAGCAAACGAAGCTATATTCACGCGTTTATCACAAAATGTTACGACATTTCGAAAGAAAGGAACGCCGTGCAATGTCACTGCACCGTGTTGCTGTCTTGCTGTATGGAAGCTTTGAAATAATGAAATATGGACATCTTACATGAGTCTGTTAGACGTTTTGTCAGTTTCACTGAAACGTAGAGCACAACCATAAATACTTACATGAGTTTGTTAAACGTTTTGTCAGTTTCACTGCAACGCCGAACACAACAATGCACGATCTGCACACTGGGCAAAAACACACCGACTTATGGTCCGATTTCGGTCGTCGATTCTAGTTTAAATACTCGCTATGCACATTCGCACAGGGGAGGTACTTGAGGTGGGATTTGTAACTGAAGCACGAGTAAAAGAGACTAAAACGTGTCAAAAATACAGTCAGTTGGAGAGGGGAGGATGGAGGGGGGGTGTTGCCGTGTCATTGTTGCGGTGCGTGGGGAAGGGAGGCGGTGTGAGGTTGGCAGGCAGTGCGGGAACGGAGTGGGGGGTGTTGTGAAGGTGGTGTGGGGCGCTGGGGATGTTACTGGGCCCTGGGACAGGGACGTAGCAAGGTAATAGAAAATACATCCGAACTGCTTCATAATGTGTTCCGTTGTTCTGTTGTCATTGTCCCCCTAACGACTGCACACTAACAGAAGAACCANCCCCCCCCCCCCCCCCCCCCCCCCCCCCCCCCCCCCCCCCCCCCCCCCCCCCCCCCCCCCCCCCCCCCCCCCCCCCCCCCCCCCCCCCCCCCCCCCCCCCCCCCCCACAGTTACTGCGCGAAAGGATTCCAGGCAGGGCCCGCTCGTCCATCCGGTGAAGGTTGGGTGGAGGCAAGGTAGGGCGTTGGGAAGTGAAGAAAAGGTGATGTTAAGTGGGCTGCTGGCAGTGTGCAGCAGAGGACAGAAGTACAGCATCTGGGCTGTGTTTTGTGTGCGGAGGGCAGTATTATGGCGAAATTGTAAGAACACTGGGAGCGCTGCATTTGGGCGAAAATTTTGTAGCTATTGGAGGGCAGCATGAGAAGCAAGCAGTGCAGCGTGGTATTTGGGTACTGATGGAGCGTTTGCTCTTGAACCGATAAAAACCACGAAAAACGAAGTATATTAAGGACCCAGTCCGTACCGCGCAGTAAACACACTCCGTCTCGGTTATAAAAACCAGTCAGTNGCCCACACAGTGTATTTATGTGTTTTGTGTGGATCTCAGAACAAACAACGATTATTTCCCTATACATCATTAACTGACTGGTTTCTATAACAAGATGGAGTGTGTTTACTGCGCGGTACGGACTGGGTCTTTAAATGTAATTCCGGTGATTTTAACGTGACCCACCCCGTTGTGTTTTCAGTCAGGAAGAACCGAGATAAAATATAGAGTCAAGCTAACACAACGTTAGAGTTTATTAATAATAATAATCCCCATCAGTGTAACACCGAAGAGGATTATTATTAATAAACTGTAAGGCTGTGTTAGCTTGACTCTATATTTTATCTCGGTACTTCGTAATTCCGGGGGATGTATTTGGGACCACTTTTTATCTTTAAACAAGATAAGACATGATGTGCTGCGCACGGCCTAGACTGAAGGAGGTCGTGTATGTACTGTACACTGTAAACAGCTTTATGTGCACAACCGACGAAGTCGGTGGATGAAGACGAATGTGCCCACACTCTCATCACAGTGCGCCCCAAGACACACAACAGTGCGCAGTACTGAGACTAAAATGGGTTCGTGAGCCCCAGGAGGGGTTCTACCCAAACCTGATTGGCCGTCTGTCATAACGCGACTTGGAGTTACTCGTAAGGGTTAAGATGAAACTTGGAATATAGTTTAAACTTTCTGAGAATGTAATCAAGTGAAGGGCTTTCGTGAAGAGTGAGATGAACCGGCTCGTTACGTCACAAGATGCTGCAGTCAGCCGTAGCAGTGCTGTGCTGCTGTTTTGGTCATCTGGATAAATGAGGTTGTTACTATTGTATCAAACCGGTGAGTGAATGAAGGCAGGAGAGAGCTCCGTATCGTAAACGCTTCGTTAATCTCCGTAATGATTCGGCAGACAGTTGACAGTCGAATACAAAATGGACGATGTCAGTTGTCCTGTGTTTGAGACTGATCTGTGAAGGTGACCAATATTTGCATGAAAAGGATTTGGACAGCTTGCGGGGAAGAAGGCTGAAGTACTGCGCTGTGAAAGGTGAGTTAACGAAACGTATTAATATGATCTGTAGCATGCAGTAAGTACTGACGGTTGCACAGCCGGTAACCAAACACACGTCACTGCAGTGAGCACCTGTCGTTTTGCTTGCTTCTTGCCGACACAATCACAGCTGCTGCTGCTTGTATGTGTGTGTGTGTCTCATGTCTCTGGTTTCAGTTCGGTATATGATATCGCTCTGAAGTAAGTCTGCCTGTCATACTGAACCACTCTGTTTCGCTTACGTTACCATTCCTGCCGTATAAGCCATAGCGCGGTTTCCACACGACGTCAGTGGTACAGGCCTTGCATTTTCAACACAACTTACCCCAGCTGTATTACCGCTTGCTGCCGTACCGTTATCACAATTGTCCTCCTGATATTACCTGCGGTACGCTCTTGATGCTCGTCCTTACGAAGTTCGTGTGATGAGTTCCCGTGTGCACTTCCGAGGGCTGTGACGGCTAGCCCCTCTTTCCTGCAGTACACACACATCCCGTGCATTGCACCTTGTGCTCCATATATCGTTTACGGTATGACATAGTATGTATCGGTTCCTGTTGTAGTCGTCATTCTCTTGGTCAGCCCTGTGTGCTCTTTCCTTCTTTTGGTTTTCACAGTTACATTTCATGTAATTTCGTGGTTATTTGGGACTGAGCACACCGCATCACGAACATCAGAATCACGAATGTCGGAATGCCTTTTTGTTGTAGAACGCCTCTTTGGTCCAAGAACTTGTGAGATACCGACAGAAGAGAATGAAGTTAGCTCAAAGTCATAAAAAGCATGAAAGTTTTAATAATAATAATAATAATAATAATAATAATAATAATAGTGTCTTAATGCGATTCATCCCAGTTGTTTTTGCAGTCAAACAAAACCAACAAACCGTCCGTCAACACAACGTCTACTGTAAACAGTGTCAACAGCTGCATGTTTCGGCTGCCATAGTGGCCCGATGGTGGCTATTAATGTGGCCGAAACACGTAGCTCTTGACATTGTTTACAGTATATGTTGTGGTGACGGACTGTGTGTTGGGTTTGTGCGTGTATAATAATAATAATAATAATAATAATAATAATAATAATAAACGGCACAGCATAAAAGAACGCGACCGTAACGCAAGACAGCCTGTTTGAGACGACAGCGACTGCGCAGTAGCATGAGAGGGGACGAAGCTGACTCGCCAGCCACGTGATTCATGGCAACTCATCGGAACTGGTCATGAAATTCGAAATAATTGTATTAAAGTGGGTGATCACGAAGTGTCGAACTCCCGAACATGGCTTTTCACGAACGTCGGAACTACACTGTATTTACGCATGGGATGTAATCAGAAAAAACTCTTTGTGTTAGGCAAGGCTACAGACGAAGTAACAAGGACATGTTCGTGTTTCGCGTTTCGTGAAGCACTTGGCTCAGCTGGTAAGGTTTCACATTAACGGCAGCTCGAGACAAGTTACATATCTCGCTTTTTGCGCGATCTGCTGCTTTAAGATAGCAAATCTATCTGTGCGAACCAACTGAAGCAAGTAGCATCTCCGGGCGAACAGTGACATAGGTACAACAATTGCATTGTATACTTTGCCATTCCTGTGTACGGAAGGTGCCGCGACGCACAGTTCTGCAAGTCTGTACGTGGAGACGCTCATATCCAGGCTTGCGCCTTGCAGGTAATATTGAAGCCGTCACTTCCTGCCAGTTCTTCATTTCCTGTGCAATGTTAGTCCTGTCTTGTGCCAACTTTTCTCGCAAATTGCGGCAGGGGCGACAATCTGAACACACCGTCTGTGAAAGGAAGGGTGCAGGCTTATGATATCGTCGTGCTGTGTGTCCCACCACTCATATTTTTATCCACTTCAGGGATTTTTACGGAACGTGGTATAAACGCTACGCCATTTTAGGCAACCAGAACGCCGTACTCCTCAGGTTCCTGCAGTCAGGTAAAGCAGTGCGACTGGCGAAATAATTGGGTGCCGGTGCGTGCTGCAGTGCGGGTGTTTCTGCGCAGGATGTTACAGGGTTATTATTTTATCTGACAGCTGTCAGTTGCTACTGTCGGCTCGCTTATCCTGTTAACGTAGCTCACTCAGCCGACAGCCCACATGCGCAGTGGAGTAGCTGCGGGACGTGACAAAAAATGGATGTCAGATAGAAGAGGGACCCTGTATTATATATTAAAATGTCGGCTACGAGATGGAGATTTCGTTAACAGTTAGTTTAAGAATTTAACGTAATAGGAAGGGGAACGCGTTGAGAGTCTGAATAACAGTAACGGAACCAGGCTAGTCTTTACGCAATCCATACAGTAGGAAACTAGGCTTTATGGGTTCTGCTGGTACGTACTCGTATTAGCAACTGCCGGTCGTACCTGGATGTGCTTCAGTCGGTCATGTGGACCGAACTGCTGCCTCGCAATCTTATCGTACGTAGTGGATAGGTATTGAGTGTGAGTAAGCGTGGGTCGAGCCCTTGCGGTCCCGAAGCCCATAGGCCTTGACAGACCCTTTGTGCCCCCTCACTAGGCCCAAGTCACGAGAGCCCTGTCCTTCTGAAGAAGTACCACATTGCCCCCAGACTCAGACCTCTAACGTCCTCAGGGCCCAAGAAGGAGGATCCCAGATAGATATGCCTGAGTGTCGCCAAGGCTGCACACTCACACAGCACATGGGCTGAGGTTTCCTCCCCAGCACCGCATTTCCTACACAAGGGACTGTCCATCAGCCCCATTATGTGACGATGTCTTCTGAGGGTGTTATGCCCAGTAACAAGGCCAGTAACTACCCTGGACTGCGCCCTATTAAAGGACATTAGCGTGGTCTTGGCAGCAGTATGAGGGCCCGAGATCAACTCTTGCGCCTGTCTCAGAGTGTCAGCCAGCCCCCGCCATCGTACTGAGTGCTGTCTGTCCAACCAGCACTGCATTTTGCTTCTTATGCTCTGCCGTGAGACCCCCAAGGCCGGGTCCGGTCCAACAGAGTGGTGAGCAGAGCTTGCGAGCCCTTGCGAGCTCATCGGCGATTTCATTTCCACGTACCCCTGAATGTCCGGGGACCCAAAAGAGTCCCACAGAATGGTAAGTGGAGATATCATCCAACACCCTTTGGCACTGTCGTACCAAAGGAGACGTTGTGTTCACAGCCTGTAATGCTTCCAAGGCCGCTTGACTGTCAGAGCAAGTACTAACGTATTTGTCTGATCTGACATTATTTTGAATTTCATAGACACAGGCCAAGATAGCATAAATCTCGGCCTGGAAAACAGCGACATATTTTCCTAGAGAGACGCTGAGCCTCCTGCCCTCGGATTGCCCCCAGACACCGGCCCCAGTCCTCCCATCCTGCATCCTGGGACCCATCTGTATACCAGACGAGCCCTTTAACCACAGGTGGGGACCCGGGTCCATTTGTCCACTCTTCTGTAGTCAATATGGTAACCCTATACTTGGGTTCAAAATTATATGCTGGCCTCATACTGTCGTTCCCCACACTAAATATGGGGTCCGATTTTTGAAGCCGCCTTAATATAGCGCTCTGACCATAGTCAGGGTGTAGGCAGGACCAACGCCCTGAACTCCATAGTCGATGCGCAGCTGCCCTTGTCTCGCCCTCCACCACCAAATCAAGTGGCGGTGGACAAGTGAGTACCCCTATGGCACTCGTCGGTGTAGTGCGCGTAGCCGCCATTACCCGCGGACAAGCAAGTCTCTGGACTCTGCTTAGCTGTTTCTTGGCACTGGCTGTGTGACAGCCGGGCCACCGTACTAAGGATGCAAAGGTGATGGATGACCTAATGATGGGTCGCAGGCCCCACACCGCACCAAAAGACCTCCTACAGTCCCGCAAAGAATTGTGAGCCTTCACCACCCTGTTGTTCACATGTTCCCGCCAGGTCAGCCGGGAGTCTAGGGTCACCCCAGATACCTGACCGACTCAGAACGGTGCAGAGTGACTACAAAAAGAAGAGGTTAAAAGAAACCACAGAGTCCTCTTCTTCGTAAAAACGGCTGGGTCGGTCTTGTGGGGATTGACCGACAAGCCAACTTCGCCGCACCATGTCTCTACAGTGTGAAGCGCCCTCTGCATGAGCTCCGACAGCGTGTAGTTGTTAGGTATTACTTAACCCTCTAAAGCCCAGTGGTTACTGTACGTACCGCCAGGTTTAACACTCAACAATTCTACGTTCTACCCACACAGTGTGTTTATGTGTTTTGTGTGGATCTCAGAACAAACAGCGATTATTTCCCTATACAGCATTAACTGACTGGTTTTTATAACCGAGACGGAGTGTGTTTACTGCGCGGTACGGACTGGATCTTTAAATATAATTCTACGTTCTGCCCACACAGTGTGTTTATGTGTTTTGTGTGGGTCTCAGAACAAACAGCAATTATTTCCCTATACAGCATTAACTGACTGGTTTTTATAACCGAGACGGAGTGTGTTTACTGCGCGGAACGGACTGGATCTTTAAATATAATTCTACGTTCTGCCCACACAGTGTGTTTCTGTGTTTTGTGTGGATCTCAGAACAAACAGCGATTATTTCCCTATACAGCATTAACTGACTGGTTTTTGTAACCGAGACGGAGTGTGTTTACTGCGCGGTACGGACTGGAGCTTTGTGTGTGTGTGTGAATATCTATCTATCTATCTATCTATCTATATATATATATATATATATATATATATATAAGGTTAATCTTAGTGTTTAGAGGGTAGCCACGATCGGATTTCTCTCACGCTTGCTAGTTTCGAACGTAACACTTTGCCGCGTCCCTTACAGACGACCACAGCTGACTGATGTGTCTCGCGACACAGCGACAATGGAGTTTCGCACAAAATATGGGAACGGCCCGCCCAGCTACAGGCGCTGTCCTTCCTCTTGCCTGCGGGAAGCTCGTTCCTTTAAATGTAATCGCGTTGAATCCAAAATACTTATGAACTTGTCTCCATTATCAAATCATATGCTGCTGGCTGAATCACCTGTTTGTCTGTACATCGTTAATCATAGTGACTTGTAAGTTGGCGCCGCAACAAGTAACATGACGGAGCGCGTCATTACTGTAAGGAGGCCACAGTGCCGCGTAGCAAGTGGCGTTGTGGGCGGAGTCGGAGTCACCATCTACCGTTGGCCCTCGTCACGTGGTCCGCAGTTACGCTAAATCCTCTTGTCTGTCCGCCTCTCGACCAGAGCCCAAAACATTCAGAATGCTTTTGTGCCGAAAAAGCAAAAGCTCCCGCTCTTTGCCCTAGTTCTTCTTAAATGAACTGTATTGAAACAGCAGGATTCGCGGTCTGTCGTATGAAACACATTCTGGCTGGCCCAGCTGTTCTTATGTGCCACTGCATCGCCACTTGCTGCTGTATCAGCCACTAACACACTGAGTAATTTGGTTGACTTTAAAGCAAGGGTGTTAATTTTGATGGATGTAAATCGGAAGGGCTGCGTCAGCAGGATGCAGTAGCAACTTGCAGTCTTGGGAAGCATCTCGGCATTTGCTTCAAGTCAGAGGAAAACCAAGAAAGCCTGTGTTGAGATGGCCGGTCACATACTGACTTCTGGCCAGCAGTCCGGCAAGCAGACGGCGGAAACCCACCAACGTGTCCCTAACACGCGTGCTGTTCCTTCAGTAATACTCTACAGAACAAGCTACGCACAGTTTGACGACTCCAGTTACATGATAAAGCAACAGTACATTGGTCACGTGTTTCATTCCCTTGTCCATGTGTTGTCCATTGTCTTAGCAGGCAGCGCGACATGTGGGCTGTCGCTTTGGTCTAGTGTGGGGATCGGCTTGGTGCTGCATATGGACCGGATTATCCGGAAAGCCGTCTGATGATTGGCCGTCTGCAATAAGAAGCGCGACTCACGCAGGGCTGTAGATGGTTTGAACAGCCTATTGTGACTGTTTTGTCTGTGCCGAGTTACAGCGCTGTGCCAACAGGGCTGTTGAGTTGGAGTCGGAGTCGGTAAAAATGTACCGACTCCGACTCCGACCTCAGTCTGAAATCTTAACTAGACACTCCAACTCCAGAGCCCTGATAGCTACAGTAACCATTAGACTTGTACTTAAATATGGGTTATAAGTCTAAACAGCAGCCTGATGATTCACGTGGTGGTGATGAAATATCTTATGGGTTTACCAATACGATGGAGTGCTTGCTTCAGTCGGTACTGCAGTGTCGATGCTTGCCCGAAGAAATTACCTGTAGGTGACGTGGACACATTTATCCTGTCAAGGTGTTTTACACCGTTAGAAGGAGGCTCTGTTTTACTTGCGCGTAGATGGCAAAATCAAAAGAAATGAAGAGAACAGCAGACTGCTTCTGCCGAAAAGTGTACCACTAGATATTATTATTATTATTATTATTATTATTGCTGTTGATGTCCTTATTCTACAGTGTGTCCCTTTTATCGTGTCCCCGAGCACTGCATCCTCATCGCATAGAAAGTCTGCATTCGCCAGCGTATCCCGCAAGAGCTGTGCTCAGGAAAGAGCAAAAGACATTCTGTATGTAGCAGTCTCCCCACAGGTGTTCCAGTTTATAGCGTGCACACTCAGTGGAGCTGTCACGATAGCGAAGTGTCCCTCAGGGGCTGCAATGTATAATGTTAATCAGCAGTAGGATCTTATAGAAATAGGTTGGTGGCGTGAACTGGATTGATCTGGCTCAAGCTAGAGACAACTGGCGGGCTGTTGTGAGCACGGTAATGAAACTTCGAGTTCCACAAAATACGAGGAATTTCATGACTAGCTGCAGAACTGTCAGCTTCTCAGGAAGGATTCTGCTCCGCGGTGGTAATCAGTAGGGTTATGTGTGAAAACTGCCTGCTGATGGGCCTGGTAAAACTTGTCCACTGAACTGTCAGTAATTCACGTGTCAGTAGTGACAGTTGTGGTTTTCGCGTCTTTAGTTGTGAAGAACTTTATGGGGTTGAGTGGTCAGCTTCGCGACGCGGCCCTTTACCGCCATGGAAAGGGTGATGGTGCCCATGGAGTAGAATGCTACTTGGGGGCCCCCTTGGCCCTTCGCCACGAGTGCGCACCTCGCGGAGATCAGCCAACGCGGTAGCAGCTGTTGCCGTGGCAACTCAAGCAATCGCTCAGTCACTCAGTCACACAGCTGTCGTCTTGTCGATGGCACAAGGTGCGCACTGGGTGAAACTGGCGATATCACGGCGCCTGTCAGCTCTAACCGCCTGTTCCTCTGGGCTCAGTCTAATACCGGAAATTAACCCCATTAATCTCAGTAATTAATGCACATTCTTGTAAGAAGATGTACCGTTTTTAAATTACGCATTGGAGGGGGGGACTTGTCCTACTTCCTAATGGCAAATAATACGAGTACGTAATGTGCTGACAGCAATTGGTAGCAGCCTGGCTGCTTGGCTCGGGTTCACAGTTGGCACTGTGCGAGCGGCACACTCCACTGTGGTGAAGGCCGAGGGAAGTAACAAGAAGGTCATTTATTCCTTTACAGTAGAGTGGCAACTACACACACCAGATGCTGCCCACATTCAGAAATTCTGCATTTTGCTGACACGGTGTGTTGGTGCGTTTGCTGTGATTTTGATACTGAAAAACGATTGTTCCTCTATGCAGCAGTAACGGGTTGGTGTGTAATGGACACGGTCTGTGTTCTCTGTGAGGTACAATTTGGATTTATCTGAAGCCGTGCCATAGCTCAGGCGGCCAATCACCGGCCTGTCACCATAGACGCCCCGTTTCGATCCGAGGCCAGTGCCATGTAATATTTGTGGCGGTCACAGTGGCATTGGGACGGGTTGCCTCCCAGTCCGCCGGGTGTGTGCTCCCTGTATCATTGGGACGGGTTGCCTCCCAGTCCGCTGGGTGTGTGCTCTGGGTATCATTGGGACGGGTTGCCTCCCAGTCCGCCGGTTGTGTGCTGCCAGTATCATTGGGACGGGTTGCCTCCCAGTCCGCCGGTTGTGTACTCCCGGTATCATTGGGACGGGTTGCCTCCCAGTCCGCCGGTTGTGTGCTCCCAGTATCATTGGGACGGGTTGCCTCCCAGTCCGCCGGGTGTGTGCTCCCGGTATCATGCCAGCAAAGCTCCGCACCCATTTATATCGCAGTACTACTTTTATAAGAAGGACGGGTGGGCGCAGCCTGGTAACCTTGCAAAACGCAGTGCTTGGTCGGATATCGGGTAGCGCTGGACAGAACAGTGAATCAGCCTTCTTTATTCCAGTCTTCAGAATTTTAAAGGGATACAGGGAAGCTTTATAACAGCCACGATATTTGGCCTGGCCTTTTTCCTGTGCGAAACGGCGACTGTAAATGGATCTTGGAAGTCTGTTTGGGGCAGCTACGCGCGACACTTGTGTATGCGGCCAGGCTGTGTTGCCGCTTGTATAGTTGTATTTTTGTGTGATGTTTGAAGTTCGAAAACTAGAAAATATGAAACTGTAGGTATTTCTATTTTCCTCCGTACGTACCTCATGTCCTGCCCGTGTCACGTGACAAAGAAAACCTGAAAGAAAACAGTTGTACTACACCAAGGCACAGATGGCCAGGCTGTGAAGATTTAAATGTTTCATACCTCGAATGTTAATGCAGTTGCACTGATCTGTACTCAGCTGGCGCGACAGGAGTGGCTGCTATAAATCGGAGACCGATCCTAGACGTTGCAAAAACTGCACACATTAAGTGACTCCAGATTAACGACATATAATTTTTTTCGGATGTAAAAGGAGTAGGCAAAATTAGAATTCATAGTGCCAAGTTTCCTTCTGTTGTAGGATTTGTTGTGCAATGGGCAATGTAATTGAAGAAGACAGGCTTTTACCCTCTAAAGCCCAGTGGTTACTGTACGTACCGCCAGGTTTAACACTCAACAGTTCTACGTTCTACCCACACAGTGTGTTTATGTGTTTTGTGTGGATCTCAGAACAAACAGCGATTATTTCCCTATACAGCATTGACTGACTGGTTTTTATAACCGAGACGGAGTGTGTTTACTGCGCGGTACGGACTGGGTCTTTAAATATAATTCTACGTTCTGCACACACAGTGTATTTATGTGTTTTGTGTGGATCTCAGAACAAACAGCGATTACTTCCCTATACAGCATTAACTGACCGGTTTTTATAACCGAGACGGAGTGTGTTTACTGCGCGGTGCGATCTAAACACGTATCTAGTTCAGGCAGAATACATTTCGTCATAATTCTGCCCTCCAAACACAAAACTCAAGTGCTTTTAGCTTCTCCCCTCTGCTGCACACTCCCTTCGGTCCACTGCTCAGCACCCTACCTTCTTCACTTCTCAACCCTCTACCGTGCGTCTAGCCTACCTTTATAAGAAGGACGAGCGGGCGCTCCCTGTGAACATTCAGAGCAGCAAACATTGTGGCTGCCCCCCTTTATGGCAATAGGTGAGATTCCTCTCACTGCACCCGCACCCGCACCCGCAGTTTCTTCCCTGCCTTTGTCTCTGTGTCTTGTATTAGGCTTACAGGGTTAATTGTCCTTGTTTAACAACGTTCTGTCAACTGCTGTATTCGAATACAACAATGTGATGATTTTGCATGTTCAACTGGACGGAAGTGGCCATGGCGTATTTGAACGTACTGTACGTCGGTTTGAACGTACTGTACGTCAATTTGCCTCATCTTCAGTCCGTACATCATTAGTGCACGTCACGACAGACAGACAGACAGACGGAAGGACAGACGCGGAACGTGAATAGCTACACAATTTGCATCCATCCTTCAAGGCGCTGTTTAAATGTTGACGTTTCAATCAAGGCGAGTACAGTCACTGGTTTATGGTTATGGTTATGCCTGAGATAGTGACACGAGTGAGATCCTAGGTGATAGTTTTGGATTATTACACAGGGTGGAGTCTCGATGTTCGGGAATTCGATGTTCCATGATCACCCATTCCAGTGTCATTGTTTCGACATTCGCCACTTGTCCAGACGAATCGCCGTAAGCCGGCTTCTAGCACCCTCATGGTATTGCGCAGTCACTCTCAGCTCAGTCAGGCTGTGTTTCTTAAGTAGTGATATTGACTGCTTTTGTGCTTTATGGCATGAGACTGTCCTGCAACAGTTAATGCATTGCGTGCTTCTGAAAGTGTTTGTATATTATTAAAAATAAAATTACATGCTTTTTTTGCTCCTTGGGGTTACTTTAAATTTTTATTGCTGGTATTTTGCAAGTTCTCGGAACCAAATAAGCGTTTTACGTTGAATGTGGGCTATATTCTGGTTCGTTAGAGCTTTGTCGGTTCTGTTAGTGTTGCACTGTACTTTGCGTGCAGCAGTGAAGGCACTTTCAATATTCAGGGTGCAGTGTGTGCGATGCAGTTTTGTTAATGTGGAACGAAACGCGTTTGGACAGTTTTGTGCATTTACAAACCGCATGTTACGCTGTCTGGAGCTGATAACATGGCTCCTAACACTGTAATAAACTGACGAAAAGAGGCGGCAGAAACATGAGTCCGTAGCTCGCCGGTCTCTTACCGCGGAGACCCGGGTTCGGTACCTGCCAAATCCCTGGACAAACTGTCACTGTGACAGGTATTTCTGCCAGTACTTCAGTTTTCCCCTGTCAGTATCATTCCACCAGTTCTCCATAATCATTCCTTCATGTATGACCGATGCTATATGAACTTAACAATTGACAGCGTCATTAAATAATGCAAGTGACAGAGAATGGGTGTATTTTAGCTGTGGAAACTTCCATGATGGCGCACACAGTAGCGTATTTTGTGTCAACGAAGCAGAACAGAGGATTCAGAATTCAAGTCCTTGCAATGGACACTGCTTGAATTCTTCGTTCGCAGTTGCCTTATGTTATGCGCCTTGCTGTGCAGTTGAAGCATCTGCAGTGGGCAGTTATTTTTGGCTAAGACGTGCAGTCTGTAGTGTTTGTGTTCAGTTACTGTGTCATATTGCCAGCTTTGCTGCGCTCATGCACACCACGCAACACTAAACGACACTACATGGCACTAGCCTCAGGCAGCTGAATACAGCAGCGTTCGCAGAACGTGTGACGGACAAATGTCTGAATGTGGGGGGGGGGGGGAATACAGGGCATTTTTAGATGTGAAGACCATGCGCCAGTGGAGTTTAAGCAGCCTGTTGTTTTTTTAAGAGCGAGCAACTTTGTTTCTCAGGTTAAGGGAAGGGCAGAGGCTGAGGGCTTTCGTGAGAAGGGTGCTGAGATACATGTCCGGTCCGAACAGGTAGACAGCAACAGGTGAATGGAGAAACATACTGATGGGAAGCTTCGTGATTTGTACTGCTTATCGCATATTATTCGGCTGATGGATAAGATGCATGGGGCATGTAGGAGGCACGGGGGGAGGAGGGATGAATAGAGGGTTTTGGTCGGGCAACTTGAAGAAAGACACAATTTTAAAGACCTGGGCATACACGAAGAGACAATATTAAAATTATTGTTAAAGGAATAAGGTGGTAGGCTGTGGACTGGATCAATCTGGCACAGGACGGGGCACTTGACGGGCTTTTGTGAACGCGGTAATGAACGTTCAGGTTTCATAACATGACGGGAATTTGCTGACGAGCTGAGTGACTGTCAGCTTCTCAGGAAGGGCTCTGCTTCACGAATAAGGTCTTCTTGTTGACTCCGTTGCATTGTTTTAGAGCGTACAAAATCAGTTTATAATGAACCCTTTAAAGGCGAGCGGTTACTTTATGTACCGCCCGGTTTAACATTCAACAACTCTACGTTCTGCCCACGCAGTGTGTTTATGTTTTGTGTGGATCTCAGAACAAACAGCGATTATTTCCCTATACAGCATTAACTGACTGGTTTTTATAACCGAGACGTTGTGTGTTTACTGCGCGGTACGAGCTGGGTCTTTAACTGTAATTGAGTTGAAATTTAGTTTCTTAGTGTCGACTTGGTCACGTGACTCGCAGCTGTGAAGCAGTTCACACATAGGCAAGTGGCGGTTTGCTCCTATCCCGTGGACAAAGGCGAACTGGAGTATGATGACTGTGGAATTCAGCGCAATGAATGGTCCATTCAGAACGTATCCTCTTGTGCCTCATTTTAATGAAGACTGTGCACGAGGCACACCCGCTGTGCGAATTGCCAGAAATGAAGAACAAATCGCTTTGACACTTTAAAAATGAGGACCTCATAGAGCGAGGAACCTCAAAACTGCTAATTACAAATCTTACATTTGCTCGGACAAAAAGATTTTGTGCTCCTTTGAACTGGTGACGTAACATCCGTGAGATGGTTTAACAACTCTTTCAGTTCTTTGTCAAGCGCTATGATGATTTATTTAACGACGTTGTATCAATACCGCCCAATGACTGTGTAATAATCATAAGTGATGAATCAGAAGCTATGTGGGTTACGCGGTCGTGACCTATTTTAAACGTGTCATGATGGCTTTGCAAATAACGCCGTCTAGTGTGCGCCGATATTGTAGATTTCCGTGAGGGTGCGGTACATTTGTGAAACAAAGCGAAGTTCATACGATTTGTTTATTCGTGGTGGGATTAGCACGCTCTCGCAGAACAAAGAATAACGCAGACTTGAGACAGGGTTACAGATTGGGTCGATGTTTATTCCAAATCAGACGGAGTGTTTGAAAAGTAAATCACTAACACTACATATAGTGTTATTAGTGCGGCAGTTGTCTTGCTGCTGCTGTTGACTTTGTTGTTTAACGATGCTGTCATTTGAGAAATTGTAGATATAGCGTTGGTAGTAGATGAAGATGAGTATGCAGAATTGGTGGGATTGTACTAACAGGGGAAAACTGAAGTGCTGGGGGAAAAACCTGTCAGAGTGCCACTGTGTCCACCGCAAATACATGCACCACCTGTGACAGAAACCGGATGTCTGCAGTGAGACGCCGGTGCGTGACCGCCTGAGCCACGGCGCGGACTGTCCGACGTGGCATTCACGAAGATCCGTTTGTCTATTCTGGAGTTGTTAAATGCTGACTGGCGTGGTGAAGCTAATAGGTGCATGTTTGCAACTGGTCGTAACGAAACGTCGAAGAAATGGTGATGGTGACGTAGCAACGGGAAAGGACAGCGTGAGAAATGTTGAAAGCGCGTTGGAGAATGTTCCTGAACTGATCCGTCAGTTGGCAGTGCGTTGAGGACCTCGAAATTTGTTGCGTTGTTCAGACGAGAGCCCACTTGGCCCTAGCCTGAAGTTTCAGGGATTCTCGGACATGGGGCTGTGTCTTTGAGTGAGTGCTACGTTTCGACGTTTCGACGGAATGTACTGCCTTCGTCTTCAGAGTAAAGGGGTCCATGAAGAATTTTCTTTGGACCCTGTACAGTGGCAAGCACTCACCCAGCGACGCAGCGTGAGTCCTCAGCAGCACCGCTATGATAACCTGAAGTGTTGCGGATCCACTTAACAAAGCCTTGCGGATTGCACGGCGAATCTTGCTGACAGCCGCCTGCGGTTCTGTTTGTGCTCGTTCGTCCGTCAGTTTCGGCTGATCGGTTCGCCACGCTAGGGCGCCGTGGGGCAGGCCTGGAGAATACCGCGGGCCGTAATTTTACAAGCTGCCAGAACTGCGACTGCTCGCCTCCCGCTGACATTGTTTGAGCGACTGAATGAGGCACACCCTGCTTGTTATGGCAACCATTGTTATCGGATCGCATTTTCGCTGTGAGATACGCGCTCTTGCAGCCTTTTTGCCATGGCAGCCTTTGTTACCGGATTGTGTGTTCTCTTTTAGGTACGTGCTTTTGGCGCAGAAACAGATTTGTTGATTGCCATACTGTTCACTGCGCGGTAAAGAAGGAGGCTAAAGAAACAGCACAGAGGCTTAATACCACATAGCACTAACAGATGGCAGAACTGCGATAGTAGAAATTAATACTTCGTATTAAAGAGGACGTGGAGTAGCGCGTGGCTAGTAGCTTAGCTAAGCTGTCCAAGTCCAGGATTGCGAAGGACGAGGCGGACAGGGGCCTTTGCCTTTTGAAGTCAGAAGAGGCGCTTGGCTTATGAACCGGTTAAAGGGTTGTTCCATTTGTTCTGTGGTGAATAGCGTGCTGGGAGGCTTTGCTACCCGCAAGGCATTCACAAAGCGCAGGGGCATAAAATATGTCAATCTTAAGTGGATCCCTATCATTACGGCATCGGGCGTCCTCAGGCTGGTTTAGGGGGAGACTGTAGGCATGTAATGGGCAGTGGCTGCAAGTAAATTTAATAGACAGTTGTGGACATTCAACAAGGGGTGGTCCTCCAGCTTGTGGATTGGGTGAAAGACTAGTAACTCTTCGCACCTTGCATGACGTCACGCTAGGCCCCCGACTTAGGCAGCTTCTCTGGCACGAAGGATGAGATGCGCGGGTCATGTGGAAGGTACAGGGAAAAGAGAAATGCATACAGCATTTTGGTGGGGAAGCCCTGAAGGAAGGATGTTACTTGAAAGACTTAGGCACCTATGGGTACCTGCCACAAATAGAATGAATGGCGTGCACTGGATTTATGTAGTACAGGGCACGGATGAACGCCTGCTTTTGTAAGCAAGGTACTGAACATGCGAGTTCCATAACACCCGGGGAAGTTATTGGTTGTGGAACTGTTAGCTTCCGAAGACGGACGCTGCTGCACGGAGTTGCAATGCGCGTCCGTTGAGATGAGTCCAGACTGGAGGCTCCAGCCTGTGAGGATGAGTGTTGAATTGGCGTCGGCGTCACAGCTTAACTGTGAGTGCTGCGGAACGTCCGGCGACTTGGCAACGATGAGCCCGATTTAATTTCAACGGGCTTTCTGTAGAAACAGTGTCAGTTCTTCACCGCCTGAGTTTGAGCCAGATTCGCAAACGGAGAGCTCTGTAGTGACTGTCACAAGACGCAAATCTGTATGTTATTAATTACAGGCAGTGACACCAGTACAGGCACCTGCCGGCTGTGACATGATTCAGTAAATCTGCAAGGTGTTTCGATCAGTGTAGTTCATCACCATAGAAACGCGAGTAAAACGTTATTGCCACGAAGTTTATTCGTTAGGTGAGCTGCACGTGCAGCAAGACTGAATACGTAAGCCTGCAGGCAATTAATTTAAAATACAGTGTGTATATGTACTTGTCATAGAGACATTCCTTGTTACCGTTTAAACTTGCTATTGTTAAAGCGTCAATGTGCATTTATTGGTGAAATCTTCATAATGTGTTGGTGCATACGTCACTATGCCTGACAGTACCCCACTTGCTGTATGTTGTGCTATGTCCGTGCTAAATTGCGCCAGTTGGTTGTACTTCTAATGCCAGAGTCTCGTACAGCTCAGCGCACTGCAGTGCATGTGCACAGTGGTGCCTATGCCGCTCTGCACATGCCCGAGTGTCCGTGTGACGTCAGTAAGCGGCAAGTGCTTTACCCGTGAACTTCTCCCTAACGATGGATCTGCAGGGTATTCAGCTGAAAACCGAACCCAGATACGAGCCAAGCAACGGCCTTCGGTTTGTTCATGTTTTAAATAATATACGTAACTTCAGAGTAGGCGCTGGACATGACGTCCTGAAACTCGCAGACATGCTGGACACTTGGTGAACAGGTTATTCAGTACGGAGGTCCTGGTCTGGGAAGTGTTGATATTGCACAGCAAGTTTAACGGCAGCTGCTTAACTCGCACATCGCCAGTCTTATCGCCCCTTGTAGGGTACATTGCATCACCTTAATCACACATTTCGGTTTAATCTTCTGTCTGTAACAGCCATGTGCAGCACAGTGTAGCGTACTTTGGCGTGTTCGTGAGTATGCATACAGTTTAACCTTTTAAAGCCTAGCGGTAACTTTACGTACCACCAGGTTTAACATTAAAAAATTCTACGTGGTGCCCACATTGCAGTTATGTGTTTTGTACGGATCTCAGAACAAACAGCAACTTTTGCCTTATCAAACATTAAGAGATTGGTTTTTATAGCCGAAGTGGAGAGTGTTTACAACGCAGTACGCACTGAGTCCTTATATAAAACGGATACGCTTCGTATTTAAAGGGTTAATATAGAGATTTTTCATTGTGGAAACCTACGAGTATGTAAGTAGGAAATCGCATGAAAAGTTTCGCAGGAAATTTGTGATACATTTTCCAGGTATTTTGGTTCCTTCGAAATCCAGTATGTGTGGCAGTTGAAGGAGGCCATTTCGAACACCTGCTCTGACATGCAGTAAGTTACACTGTGTGCGAAAATGTAAGGCAGTTAAGCTGGCCGTAGATCATGGTTCTTTCGAAACGTCTCGATCTGTTTACCCAGTGACACAGCGTTGCACCCAGAAGGCCTGTGTGTTCAGCAGCGCCACTGTGGGAAGCCCGAATGACGGCTACACATTAGCAACACGTTCTCTGCGACCGTGCATGGTAACTGTGACAGAATGTGAAGGGTCAGAAGCACGGAACTTTCAGTGGACCTACACGACTGTCGTGTCCTGTGGGTTTCATCCTGTTTTGTGATTTGAAGGGAAGAACACAGGAAGAGTGTGTTCCAGCGAACGGCGATGGACACTGTATTTGGGCCCAAAAGGGAGGAAAAAACAGGAGACTGGAGAAAATTGCGTATTGATGAGCTTCATGCTTTGCACTTTCTACCAAATATTGTGCAGATGATCACATGAAGGAAGATAAGATTCGCTGGACACGCAGCATGCGTACATTACACTCGGGAAAACTAAGGAAAGAGACTGACAGCGAAATCTAGACGTAGATGGAAGAAGGTATTAAACTGCGCTTGGTCTGTGAGTGAGTGAGTGAGTGAGTAATTAGTTGACAGTTACGCCATATGGCAGTTGTGTATACGAACGAGCTAAGGGGTAAAGAAACACGTACGCCTCAGTCGATTTCGCAGCGTCGTGCTTTGCCGACAGTCTCTGACAACTTAAGACATTTTCATATTCGTGGCGTGGAAATTCAGTGGAACTGCGACTTCACAGCATCCCTCCGGGGCTGTAATATATACGGACGGATCGACTGAAGGTTCGTCTGTGTAAATCATAGCTACAGACGCAGTATGAATATTATGTTAACCCCCGTCATATTACGGGGCTGCGGGGTGTTTATTCGTTTTGTTACAACCCTGTGGTACTTGAGGACATTTACCATGCCTTACAAGACTAAGTGAAAGACCTTTTCTACCCAGCGCTCCCCGATTCCCGAAAGAGCACTGCTTTTTGGAAGGTTCCCAGGCTTCGCCCGTTTGTCTTTCTGGTAAGAGCAGCGTGTAGGTGAAGATGAGTACGGAGCATGGGTGGGTTGGTACTGACAGGGGAACACCGAAGTACTGGCAGAAAAACCTGTCACAGTGGCACCTTGTCCACAACAAATCTTACATGGACTGACCTGAGTTCGAATCTGCCCCCTTGTGGCGAGGGACTAGCGACTAACAGCCTGAGTCATGGCAAGGCCATTTTAAAATTAAGGGGTGGGGGTGGGGGTGCAGTGAGAGGCACCGCACTTATTATAACGAAGTGCAAGAGAGTCGGAAAACTCCGAGGTGGTGCCGCCTTGTGCTTCTGATAAAGGTAGGGCCGTAAAAGTTAAAGATCTTGGGAAAGAGAAGCAGGCAGGGCGATGGGAAGTGGGCTGCTGGGAGTGTGCAGTAGCGGGGAGAAGTTCAGCCTTACGGCTGAGTTTTGTGTGCGGAGGGCAGCACTGTGACGACATTTTGATCGCGTTGGGAGGGCTGCGTTTGGGTGGAAAACTTGAAGTTAGTTTTTGGGAAGGCTGCATAAGTAGCATGCAGTGCAACGTGAAATTTGGGTACCAAATGAGCAGTTGCTGTAGGACCGAGGAAAATCACGGACAACCTTGATCTAGTTGGCCGATGGCAGAACCTTTGCGATGCACACTGAATTCTGTCCTTCAGTGCGACGTTCAAGTACACAGCAGTCCGTGCAGTGTGACGTTCAACTACACGGCAGTCCTTACAGTGCGACGTTCAAATACACGACAGTCCCTACAGTGCGACGTCCAAATACACGACAGTCCCTGCAGTGCGACGTTCAAATACACGGCAGTCCCTACAGTGCGACGTCCAAATACACGACAGTCCCTACAGTGCGACGTCCAAATACACGACAGTCCCTACAGTGCGACGTCCAAATACACGACAGTCCCTGCAGTGCGACGTTCAAATACACGGCAGTCCCTACAGTGCGGTTGCTTTATTTTTAACAACTCACTGATTTGTTTCACATAGACGGAATTGATAACTAAGGTCAAACTTAACTGCTTTTAGAGATTCATTTCGTACCGCGCAGGAAGCAAAGGCCATTAGCGGCTCTTTTTTCACGCCTTTACTTTTCAGGGATTTACGAAAACAAGACAGAGAACTGACGTGTGGGGCAGAGTGGCGACGTTGAGCATTGCTGATGGTGGAGCAGCTGTCATAAAGGGGAAGTGGGATGGTACCGGAAGCCACTAAACATGGGAGGCGTGAGTGCTAGTTGACGGCCCGCCAGTTATGGAACAAGTTGACAGGAGGGAATGCCTGAGCACACACTGGCAACTGCTTGACAGATCGGCCGGTACAGGACAGTGCGGGCGGGCTTTGTGGCGGGTCGCCGAAGCGTGATACTGCAGTATGTCTCTGTGCCCCCTCGAGTTTGGCAATGTATATGAATAACCCAAAGACGAAGTAAAAATACCGTTTGTCTGATGCCTGTTGCCCCCTCTCCCCCTTTTCCAAAAGAGCAGTGTTTTTTGAGATTCCCACGCTTCGCACATTTGTTGTTCTCGTAAGAGCAGATGAGTGCGGAGCGTTGCTGGAGTGGTACTGACAGGGGAGAAGAGAAGAACAGGGAGATCAACATGTGTGGTACAACTCTGTGCACTACAAATCTCACATGGACTAAGCCGGGACCAAAAAGGGACCTCCGCGATGAGAGGCCGGCGACTGACCGCCTGAGCCGTGGACGAAATGATTTGTCTGAACTGTATGTCAAGATTCGGTCCGTACCGCGCAGCAAACACACTCCGTCTCCGTTATAAAAACCAGTCACTTAATGCTGTGTAGGGAATAATCGCTGTTGTGAGATCCACACAAAACACATAAATACACTGTGTGGGCAGAACGTAGAATTATATTTAAAGACCCAGCCCGTACCGCGCAGTAAACACACTCCGTCTCGGTTATAAAAACCAGTCAGTTAATGCTGTATAGGGAAATAATCGCTGTTTGTTGTCAGGTACGTACTACCTTGTACAGGAAGAACATATAATTCTTAGGCGCTTTCGCAAATTTGCGAGAAACTACTTATGTGTATTTTCAATTTGTGTTGAGATGTTTTGTGAACTGACTGACTGACTGAGTGACTGAGTGACTGACTGACTGACTGACTGACTGACTGACTAACTAACTAACTAACTAACTAACTAACTAACTAACTAACTAACTAACTAATTCCATGGAGCAGAGGCCTTCTTGAGAAGCTAACAGTTTCTCAGCTAGTCAAGAAATTCCCCGCATTTTATGGAACCCGAACGTTCATTACCGCATTCACAAGAGCTCGCCACCTGTCCTTATCCTGAGCCAGCTCAATCCAGTCCACGCACCATCCGACGTCTTGAAGATCCATTTTAATATTATCCTCCCATCTATGCCTGGGTCTCCCAAGCGATCGCCTTCCCTCAGGTCTTCCCACCAAAATCCTGTATGCACCTCTCTTTTCCCCCATAAGTGCTACATGCCCCGCCCATCTTATTCTTCTCGATTTGATTGCCCGAATAATATTTGGCGATGAGTACAGGTCATTAAGTTCCTTGTTATGTAGTCTTCTCCATTCCCCTGTCACCTCGTCCCTCTTAGGCCCAAATACCCTCCTCAGCACCCTATTCTCGAACACCCTCAGTGTTTGCTCCTCCATCAGTGCGAGAGACCAAGTTTCACACCCATACAAAACGACAGGTAAAACTATAGTTCTCTATACCCTAATCTTTGTGTTTTTGGATAGCAACGTGGAAGACAAAAGATTCTGCACCGAATGATAGCAAGCATTCCCCGAATTCAATCTGCTCTTGATTTCTTCATGAATGGAGTTTCAATTCGTTAGGGCTGTTCCTAAATATATGAATTCTTCCACCCTTTCAAGGATTTACTATCTATCTTTATGCTGTGATTGTGTCCTGCATTCTGATTTCGTGACATGACCATGTACTTAGTTTTCTCAGCATTTACTTCTAGACCAATCGCCTTACTAGCAATCACTAAATCTTCTTCATTTTTCTTTATGCTATGTACGCTACCGCCCAATATATTAACATCACAGCATAAACCAGAAGCTGATGTGTACCATTCAATTTCAAGCCCTCCTGGTTTGCCTCAACCCTCCTAATGGCATATTCTAAAGCAAAGTTGAAAAGCAATGGCGACAGAGCATCTCCTTGTTTCAAGCCATTCTTAATAGGAAACGTGTCAGACAGATGTTTGCCCACCCGAACTCTGCTACAGGTTTCACTTAGACACATTTTTATTAACCTTAGTAGTTTCATGTGGATACCAAACTCAATATTTTGTGAATTAGGATAAATAATTATTTATCGTAATTTACCTGATTTAGCCTAATAGAGTAAAAAATCTGAATTTTGTTCCCATTTTTCTTGTTACAGCTCGCATAATTGGCTCCAATTAAGGCACTGCACGCTTTAAGTATCGCTTAATATTCAAATTAGCTTGAACCATTGGCGCATACCGGGGGGGGGGTGCAGAGCTGCAGCCCCCTCAAAGCGAAATTTACAACAGATTTTGTAGACAGGATTATATCAAAGGTTTTGCGTGACTTACGCTTCAGCCTAAATCAGTCACTGAAATCGGCCGACGCCTGGTGCACCGGGATATTGAGAAATATCAATAAAACTCACAAATATGCAGATTGAGTTCTTTGTCGGTCGGTTGTGATTTTCCCCGTAACCTGACTGGATGTCGGCTTGGAGATTTTGACATGATTTTCTTAACATAGCTTTTAAAATCAGACATAAATTGTATATAGCCCCAGGATCAGCCCCCCCCCCCCCAAAGGAAAATTCTGGATGCGCTTATGGCCTGAACAATTCATGTTAGAGCCTATCATAGCAATCCAATACCATTACTTGTTCTTCTCTTTCTAAACACTTTTACTGTCGTTACGTATATTCTTTTTCCCACTGCAGTAGATATCTGGAGTTGTCTGGTTACTACACGTGGGTTTCTGAACACACATCGCCGCCTCCGTCAGTGCAACTCTTCATATGCCTGCAGGCTTACTTATTACGAGCGACGTGACTTCTGCATGCAGCTGCACAGCTACACGCCAATCGCTACTCTGTATTTTATTCACATGTTTATAGCTGTAAAATCTTTACGTATTGCTTGCACTTGCCTGTAGCCTTAAGATATTGTAAAGGCTGACATCAACGTAACGAAATTGCAGGTGTAATTTTTACTGTTTATCTTCTTATGAATACAGTGCGAGGCAGAATAGCTCAGTCAGTGTAGTGACTAGGCTGCATGTTCAGGTATCCGGCGTTCGATTCCCGGCAGGGTAAGAAAATTTTCTCTTCTCTAAAACGCCCACACCAGATCTGGGGCCCACCCAACCTCCCGAGTCGGTACTGTGAGCGCTTACCCCGAGGGTCAGTGGTAGGTGGTATCTTTACCTTTACCTTAGGTGCTCATTTTATTGCAGGGTGTAAAGAGCCTACGCCGGAATTGTGATGGAAATAGAACATGGCTGGTGTTACAGAAACGTGAGTTTAAAAATTATGCACAAAATTGGAAGATTCCATACGCACATAATCTGACGTGTTATAATTCACTAAGGTACAGAATACAGGTGTGGCTATGTTTGTGGCACACCGTCGTACCAGATTTCACTTGTCGTACTCCAATCCTTCGTTAATTGTGTCCCTCAAAGTGAGAGACACAGAATATGTTATCGTCGCTGCATTTGGTTACTGCCTGTTTTACCGAACTGTTCCTTCAACGCCAGCAACATATCTTTCCAACATCATTTTAGCACCTTAAATTTAGTTACGCTAATGTCGCTGGTTTTGTTTCCGCCGCATAAGTTCGCGTGGCCGCCATGTGGTTATTTATAGTTGTAGGAAATTAAAAAATGAGGAGCTGGCTGTCCTGCAGTGGCATAATATTCAAACTAAATTTAGTGAAGATCGGTCAGGTCGTTCAAAAGTTGAACTGGAGACGCACCGACAGCACGACCATCTCACACACCTGCTTTGTTTTCAATTTGTTGGGGAAGTAGGCTAAATAGTAGATGACTGCTGTGACCTCAAATGGCACTTTATTCAAAGTTTTTTGAAAATCGGGTCAGTTAGTTCAAAAGATGAAAAGGAGGGACACACAGACAGCTTGATAATGTCATAAGCCTACATTTTTCTTTAAGAATGGAAAGTAGGCTAAAACGAGAAAGACTGAAATACAGTCCGTTAACGACTAAATGACGAAGCAAAGCTCACAAATCGACTGGCCTCAGGCGATTGCAGCCTTTAGACATTATAATTGCTGTTATTTACTGCTAATCGATGTCAGCATCATAACTGCAAATACAAGTGCGTAATAACACGTGTACCTGGGTCCGTAACGCTGCGGGTGCTTGTGCATGCGTTTGCATTGGAACAGAAAGTACAGTAAGGTACGAACTTTGTGTGCACTGTAGGGACTTGCCTCTGCTTGACCGGACTGTCAGCTGAAAGACGCGCCTGCGTGGAGAAAAGTAATACAGTTAACACTTCAAAGATTAAGATTAACCTGAATTACATACACTATAAAGACCCAGTCCGTACCGCGCAGTAAACACACTCCGTCTCGGCTATAAAAACCAGTCAGTTAATGCTGTATGGGGAAATAATCGCTGTTTGTTCTGAGATCCACACAAAACACATAAACACACTGTGTGGGCAGAACGCAGAATTTTTAGGCGCTTTCACGGAATTGCTTAAAGCGACTGTTAGCGTCGTCACGTCTCTCTCTCTGCCCGCACGCAACAACTCAGCTCCCACTGGACGGACTTTCATGAAATTTGATATTCGGGTATTTTTCGAAAACCTGTCGAGAAAATTCAAGTTTAATAAAAATCCGACAATAACAGTTGGTACCTGTGTACAGTTGTGGTAATATCTCGCTCAATTCTTCTACCAACGAGAAATCTTTCGGACAAAGATTGTAGAGAAAATGGAAACACATTTTATAGTGAATAACGGTTTTCCGAAAATGTTGCCGTATGTGGCATAATCTGGAAGAATATGGCAGATTGAGGCAGGCCACAGACAATATAATACGGCACATGCGCATTACATGCTGGATAACTAAGGCTACAGACACATACTCAGAATACGTAATGCTTATTGCTTTTCCACGGCAACAGTGGTTACTCGAACGCGCTGCAATGTTACGTACAGTGCCTATCTGGTTCAGTGTTAAACCCAGTGGCACACAGAACTGCCACCGGACTTTAAACTGTTATTGGCAGCAGCAGCAAATTCATTAACGAAAACTTGCCGTTTTATACGGGCTGGCACGCTGACAGTCTGCAGGTTCCTGACATCTTCCTCTTCAGTTTCTTGATATGTGGCTAATTCGTAGTGTTATTGTTGATTGTCTGGCGATCGTTATTCGGGGTGTGTCTGACTGTTCACATTTTAAAAACCCACCGTTCTGTTCACTAACCAGTCAGCTACTTGTGTGATCATTTTGAAGGTTTCTGTGACGAACAGCGGCAGGCCTTCCTGTTTATTCAGTCAGCCGAAGCTGGGGCTCACTTAAAAACACTGAAGTTGCTGATTTATTGTTGCACTCACTGAACCTTTTGACACCGTGTAATTTGGTAGGCAGGTACAACCTTTGTGAAGAATGTACTGCGTGAAGTTGGAGTCTTATTGTGCTCGTTCAGTAAGCCGGCAGGAGTTGCGAGCAGATAACCACATACAGAAGTGTAAGTGTGTGTAGGTAAAAGGCAAAGCAGTCCCATTACAGGCCTGGACAGGCCCTGAGGGTTGCAGGGGTCTGAGGCTCCCAGATTTGAAGACAATCGGCAAGTGTGTGTACACGTGTTGTAACTACGTAAAGTGTGGGGATTTGTGGCTGAGGTTTGTTGTTATCCGAATGAATTTTATGTAGGGCTATTAACCCTTACAGCCCAGCGGTCACTTTATGTACCGCGAGGTTTAACATTCAGCAATTCTACGTTCTGCCCACACAGTGTGTTTACGTGTTTTGTGTGGATCTCAGAACAAACAGCGATTATTTCCCTATACAGCATTAACTGGCTGGTTTTTATAACCGACACGGAGTGTGTTTACTGGGCGGTACGGACTGGATCCTCCAATATAAGTCAGGTTAATTTTGTGAAAGGACGCGCCCTGCCTCAGGCAGTTAGTCGCCGGCCCCTGCCGCGGTCCGGGTTCGATCCCGGGTCAGTGCATGTGATATTTATGGCTGACAAAGTGGCACCGAGGCAGGGTTTTCTCACAATAGTTCGGTTTTGCCTGTCAGTGTCATTCCACCAATTCTCCATATTCACCTTCCTGTACATGTTGCCCTTACCAGAAGGACAAACGGGCGAAGCCTGGGAACCTTCCAAAAAGCAGGCTTTTTCGGGAATCGGGGAGCGCTGGGTAGTAAGTTAATTTTCCTCTTTTGTCTTTAAAATGATAAATTTAATTTTATCTCCATGGTTAGTGTAGACTCCCCCCCGCCCCTTTCTAGACATAGTCGTCAATAAGGGATGTAAGTTTCTCAGAGCGGCATGGATGAAGACTCCAGCCATCCGGGATGTGCCGCCCTGTAGTGGCAAGTGGTTACTGCAGTTACCGCGGTTACCGCAGCAAGGAAGAAAACGGAAAGGACATGGTGACAAGTAATTCACAAACGCTAGAATGAAATGTTTTGTTGATTAGAAATGGGCGATGTATATCGATATCTTATACCGTACAAAATTGATCGTACCCGTCGAAATCGGAGACTCTGACGTCAGTGATTTTATCGGTACTCCTAGTCTTAACACGTGTGTGACGTCGCTCAGAAACGAAGATGTATTGTAACTATGGAAACCGGTGGCTGTGACGTCACCGTTGTGTCTCTTTCTCACAAAGTAAATTATTTCTAGAATTCGAAAGCGCAGTGCACTCTATGTCCGTCCAAGTCCCCTCATGTAAACGCACGAATGATGATGGGAACCAAGCGGTTTCTTCAGGTGTCATGACCGCCAAAGATACGCACTAAGTCGCACTGGTAAAGACAGCTGTCGCCTGTGCTTCCCTGCAGATAGGCAGCCCGATAGACAGCAAGTATTGCTTGCTCACTCTCAGCAGCTGATCTTTCCATGTATTCCAGCAGCCTGAAAACACAGCACTAGTTAGTGTTCAGTGCACAGTGTTGCCATAAGTACTACTCAGATACACAAAGTACTGTTGTCGACTCACGAAAATTCTTTGACTTTGGTAATAGTGGTGTAAGGGAAGTTCGACGGTCAGATTTTCATGACCAGTAGCCGATATATGCCTGTTAAAAATACATTGGGCTGACTTGTAGTTGTGTATTGTGCGTGCGAGTTGTTTTATGTTACTTCTTTCTAAACGTGTACATAAATTTGACTTTAGGCTTGATATAAAGTGGACACGTTGCGAGATGTCGACCAGTGGGAAGTGACAGATGCAGTGACGAAGGCTTGTGGTTTTGCTACGACATATGTTTTCTCCGCAAGGTTAGCCTAGATATAAGGTACCTCACAGACACTGCCAAGGTCAGTCTGTTTTCCCCAGTCGAGGACAGTACTTGTAAGGCGCATGCTCTTATTTATGTCATAAAGAATTTCCCTGCGTTTTATGAATTCTGAAATCCATCACAGTATTGACAAAACTTCCCCATTTGACCCTGCCCCGTTCACTTCTTATTCTTGCGCCTCCACAAGCACACCGCCTCACTTTCTCCAATGCACACCGCCTGCCGTGCCTGTGACTTGCTTTAGTGTGTCGCCCTGATAGAGTGCAGATTTTGAAAGTCCTCACTATGAAATGTTCTCAACCTGAGGTCTCTTCTCAAATGCCCTCAATACCTATTCTTCTGTTAATATGGGAGGCTGTGTTCCCACTGCAACAACAAGACTCCTGCAGGCACAGTCTTGTACGTGCAGCTGTTCAGACGTTCTAGAATTGAGGACGCTCAAACCTACAGCACTGTAATTGTGTCTGTTGTTTCGTATCTTAGTGGATGTTGGTCTGTCACATTAGGGGACGAACATGAAGTGAGGGTGTTCAGGAACAGGGTGCTGAGGGAGATATTGAACATAAGAGGGGGAGGGTAACAGGGGCGCGGAGTGGGCTGCATTGTGAGGCGCGTCATGATGTGTACTGCTCACCAAATGTTAATAAGGTGATCAGATGTGTGGGGCATGTTGCACGCATGGGGGAGCACAGAAATGAGGACATAATTTTGATGGGGAAACCTAAATGAAACATCGCACGTGGGTGGCATAGGTAGATACGGGGGGGGGGAGGATATCAAAATGGATTGTAGCGAACGGGGATGGCAAAGTTACCGGGCTGCGGATGGAGACAAGTAGTTCGCTGTTGTGAACAAAATGTTGAAGTTTCGTGTTCCTTCAAATGTGGGCAATTTCTTGGGTAGATGAGGAACTGTCAGCTTCTGACATCTGACTCTGCTGTGTGGAATTGGATGTTTTGACAGCAGACACGAAGACGCAGAATTGTGTGCTCAGTAATGATACGTGTTTCCGCGAATTCCATTCATTTTTGACTCCAGGTGATGATACATTATATTTGTTACTGTGCTCCCCACGAATTTTAACTTTGCTTGTTTCCAGGTGATTTTTGTCGCTTTCATCTGTTCGGGCATGAGCAGTACTTTGTTGCTTTTCCTCATTTTGCATCTACCGACTTCCCGATTTCTGACATTTTTCTGTTCTTATTCAGTTGATATTTGCGCCCAACAATTTCGCACCATCAGCACAGACCACAAGCTGTCCTGCCCAGTGTCAGTCCCTCCCGATTATTTTTGGTCTTTCTAACGACGTACTTTAAAGCAAAGTTGACAAGCAATCACGATAAGTTGTCTCCCTGTTTCAGGCCAGTATTAACAGGAAATGTACGGCACAAAACGTTGCCTACACGCACTGTTTTCACGTTTCATTTAAAGGCATTTAAGTGTCGTAATTAAGTCATGCTTACACCAGGCAATTCTTATTTGTGGTGTGTACGGTGACGCTGTCGCTGTCGTTACAGACATAACATCCTGACAGGCTTTCTTCAAGTCTGTGACGTGCTCTCCAACAGGACTTCCATTTCTTTTCTAACACCTGGAGAATGGAGGGTGTCTGATACGCAGGTCACCTGTTGCTGTGAATGCCACGCTGTTGATTACCAAGCACTTGTACAACTAATTGAACCTCGACAGCAGAACGCTGGACACAGTTTTGCGTGTTTTGGTTCACACAAATGACGGAATCTACAGCTGCATACAGAAGAGTGCCGCTATTCGTGAACCTCCGCACCTGCAATTCTGACCTTTCGTGAACACCCATTTACATACTCATTTTTCGATATTCCATTCCTGGTTTCGACAGATCGCAGTAAGACCGCGTAACTGGCAGGCAGCTTTCTCCACTGCAGTGCTACTGTGCAGATCACCCTCAGCCCAGTGAGGCTCCGTCGTTTATAAAAGTGAGGCTGACTGCTGTTGTGCCTTACTGAATGAGGCTGTCTGTCAGTCACTTAATGTTTTCAAAGTGTTCTTATTTTGTTAAAATAAACTTGCAGACATTTATGTTTTGCAGTTGTTTTCTATTCCCATTATTCGCATTTTATACGTTCTTGGAATCAACAGACGTTTTGCCTTAAAAACCTCTTCCGCATTGATTCCGATGTTTATGACGATTTGTGTGAGTCCCAATTGACGACAAGTGTCGCAACTCCACTCCCCGTTAGTAACTGCAGCGAGCTTTATACAGCACTAGCAGTAGTGCTTTCCTGCCTCTGATATGACAGTCCTTTTCATTTCGAATTAACTCAGTAATTTAACAGGCTGTTGGATCAAGTCTGTCGGGGGCTGGCCAGGGTGTCTGCCGACGCCGCATTAACCTGTAACAAAGCAGGCTCCCGCAGGCCTGGTACTGCCACCGCACTCAACTTACCATGATACGGGCTTCTTATATTGAGACTCCGAATTCATTCTGCCCAGTTCGCAGGCAAGTCTTGCGATGCAGCCTTCTGAGTCCAGCAGATGTCTGAGTGCCTTTGATAGTGTGTGTTCTGCTTGTCGGGAGGGGCCGTAGTCGGCACCATAGCTGTTGTGTGTAAGGATGGGTATCGGAACAAACAGGGCCAGGATGGGCAGCAGGAGGGGCAGGCCCAGGATGATCAGGCCGACAGGCAGCGCAATCAGCTTGAGCAGTATAAGGGGCAGTTTAGTGAGGAAGCCGGCGCCCACCGCAGTTACAGCTGCCTTCGTGAGGCTTAGGAGACTCAGCTTGGCTGCCACAATCTCAAACACTTGATGAACGAAACTCTTTCCCCACGTACACAGCTCTCCGTTGTGACCGTGATGGTATTTGGGCTCTGAAAGGAAGTGCCATATGTTATGCTTTGTTGGAACTACAGCTGAAGGTACTTGGTAACTCTCATGTCTGCACCACAGCGTTTTATTGTACTTCAGTATTCGTACAGCATGTAACAACATATACTCTGCTTTAACTGATCTTACTTTGCATGACACCTTTCACACTGTGTGCAGTGTTTGCATTCGAAGCTGTCAGTTGGCAGCATTTGGGATGTGAGCAGTGCTGCCTGACGGTGCTAACAATTGTGGCGCTTTTGTCTTCAAGAGTAAAGCAGGACACGAACCCCGCTACATACTTATTCTAAGCCTTTAAAGGCTAAGCACAACCCGTATTATAGCTCGACATTCAGTGCGTACCGCGCAGCAAACACACTTCGCCCCGGCTGTAAGAAGACAGGCACTGCACACATAGCGTGACATGGAGGCGCTGTCGCGTAAGCACTCTTGCTGTAGAAAGGCGATAAGTATTATACATCGAGTGTGTAGTGTTCTTCCATCTTCTCTGCGCCGTGTTATATTGTCATCTGTGGCCTGTCCGGCTCTGCCGTATTTTTCCACATTATCTCATAACGGCACGATTTTCGGAAAAAAGTTTTTGAATATAAAATATGTTTTGATTTTCTCTACAACGTTTACCGGAAAGGTTTCTCATTCTAAGAAGAATTTAGCGAGATATTGTCATAGATATGCATGGGTCTTCATGTAAAGTACCCGTTATTGTTGTCAGATTTCAATGAAACTTTAATTTCTCGAAATTTTCGAAAAATAATCAAATATCAATATCCGTGAAAGTCCGTCCAGCGGGAGCCGAGTTGTTGCACGTGGGCAGGCAGCAGGCAGCAGGTAGCAGGCACAGGTAAGGGCACACGTGACGAAGCTAATAGTCGCTTTTCGCAATGTTGCGAACGCGCCTAGAAACCGCCCAGTTACTCTTGTACGTGTATAGGGAAACAGTCGCTGTTTGTTCTGAGATCCACACAAAACACATAAACACACTGTGTGGGCAGAACGTAGAATTATATTTAAAAACCCAGTCCGTACCGCGCAGTAAACACACTCCGTCTCGGTTATAAAAACCAGTCAGTTAATGCTGTATAGGGAAATAATCGCTGTTTGTTCTGAGATCCACACAAAACACATAAACACACTGTGTGGTCAGAAGGTAGAATTGTTGAATGCTAAACCTGGCGGTACATAAAGTGACCGCTGTGAGTACGGGTTAAAGTAAGGTGGTGGCACTAATGAAGTCACGTGACACTGATGATAACCAACACCTGGGTAAGACGGATAAAGCTGCTTACTGAGATTAGCGCCTTCTGTCAGACCAAACGCTGTAACTGCGCGCTGTCAATCACGTACCATTGTTACAAACACCTTTGCTTTTAGTGGCAAGTCGCACACCAGTTTCCATGGTTACGACAGAGCATGGTTCCTGAGTGATGTCACAGTCGTGTTAAGCCTACTGTTGTCGATATATATACTAAGGTATCAGTGTGTACCCAATCTCCAGCTAACAGAACATTCCATTAGAATGTTCCGGAATTGTTTTTCACGAAGTTATCGCAGTAATGAAGCTGCATTGAAGTACTGAATGCTGATGATATCAAGTGGGAAGTTCTGACGCGGGTTGCAGTTGATTTTTTTATTGATAATAAAAAGAATTGCGCGTATCTTTACTGTATTCATTCAGACTGTTACTGAGGTTAGGCACTTGTCATGAAACTCGCTGTTATGCGCAAAATAAGTTGCATGTGCACAAAATTAGTTTCATTAACAGATTTCATGCCTCAGATTATTTTTAGCACATTTTATGTCCCAAATCCAGCGATTCGTTTTACAAGCGCCGTAATTTCCCTCTGAAACTTCAGCTGGCCATTTAGCAGTACGAACTGTAAAATGTCAGAGGGTCAGGAGGTTTCGTTTATCTGATCAACAGGTCTTCAGCTTGTGCTGGAACACAGGTCAGTGCACACAACAGCAAGCCGCTGGACAGTACCGTGCAGGGTCCTTAGTTTAATCAGAAAACCTTTGTTTGTCCTTTCCCACCTGTATTCCGCCGCCCGTGTGGGAGGTCGTTTGACTGGGATTCTTTAATAGATAAGCGAGCCGGCAGGAAGTGACAATCCATAGTTGGATAAGATGATGATTCTGTGTTTGATTTACGTAGCTGTCGTATGCATGATAATTACGTAAGAAGGTATGTGATTGGCTTAAAAGTTTTCCAAAAATATGTGGAGCCTACAGTCCAGCTGCTCACCTGTTTGGAACCCAACAATAGGCTACCGTTTTTCACTTGTCTTGCAGTTCTTTTCGCCCAATGAGCAAAATATTTACTGCCAAACAATCTCGCGTGAAAGAACAGCACTGCATGAGCTTGCACGTTTATGTGCAGCTTAACTGACGACAACTTGCCGAGAGAGAGAGGCGGAGTTCAAAGCACTTGAAGACTCTTTGTTACTTGCTCGTAGGAAATTAAAAACCCGCAGTGCGCCACAACAATGGGAAGACGGTTCCTGGAAAACACCTTCCGCCTGCCAGTGCTACATTTAATTTGACTACGTTTCTTAGTTCAGCAGAACACACACGCGGACTGACACGACATCCCCATTACGGCCTCATTTCGCGTACGTGTGGCCGTGCCTGGTATAAATGTATGCGGCACTTTGTCACTAAAAACGTGTGAGATTTTAATGCTGGTACGGCTGACATTAATTTTTCAGGGGAATTTATTTTGGTGCCGGTGACCCTTGAGGTCATTAATCACTTAACCTCAGTGTTTGCTTAGATAATCGACAAACAGTGTTCATACTTAGAACGTTACGGTTACCGCACAGCACAGTATAGTCTCTATGTTCGTGAACTTGAATGTTCAGGATTTCGACCGTTCGTGTCCACCCTAGTTATGCCATTACTTCGACCTTTCGTAACTGATTGCAACGAATCGGGTTGAGAACACGTGACTGGCGGCGGACTTTCCATCACTGTCAAGCCATTTCGCAGATCACTCTGAGTTCAGTCACGCTCTCTTTTTTTGTTAAGTGACGTTGATTGCTTTCATGGTTTAGGGAATTAGGCGGTCCTTCAATTATTTAATGCCTTTGACCATTTCAAAAGTGTTGGTATTTGATTAAAAATAAAACATCTTCTTTTTATAGGTTTTGGTGTAATTTTGTGTATATGCTGCTGGTATTGCTTAAGCTCTTGGCACCAAGTAAGCTTTTTACACTGCAAATGGATTCCGATGTTCGTGACAGTTTTATCGGTGCCAATTAATCACGAACATCGGAACTTAACTGCAATTACACTAAATCAGGCCTGTCCGTGCACCATCTCTGGCACACTAGCACCGTCACTGCACCACGGACTTGCGTGTCGCTGGGTGATTTGTTTTGTAGAGTGGGCGAGCGTTTAGAAGGCACAATAGGAACAGCGCTTTTAAAGAAGCATCTGCCTGCCTCGTAGAAATTCTGCTTTATCACTGATCAAATTACTCACTGCAGCTGACAGGACTTGAATGCAACTTGTCTGGTGTGGCTACCACTAGAGCTGACATCACAGACTGAATGAGATAAATCGTATTGTGGCTTGCAGCATGTAAAGATACGTCACATAATATGTAATTAATGTGGCTTACTTTAAATAAGCTGTCCTAAAAGTATGAAAATTTTCCTGTAAGTTGTTAGTGGAAGCTCGTATTTAAGGATACATCTTAACCATTTGAAGACCAATATGAATCTACATTTTATATGAAGTTGCAGTCCGTACCGCGCAGTAAACACACTCCGTCTCGGTTATAAAAAGCCGTCAGTTAATGCTGTATAGGGAAACAATCTCGGAACTGCGCTGTGTGGGCAGATTGCTAAGTTCTTAGTCTTAAACTTGGAAATACGTGTAGTTAACGCTAGGCTTTAAAACGTTCAATTCTCTGTTGTATCTTCAAAGATTAAAACGAAAATGTCCAGGATATTATCGGCAACTTGGAAAGCAAATGTTAGTCGGAAAGATATGCCACTAAAAGCGTGTATTTTCTGAAGAAGTCAAAGAACAAGTAATGTCTAAATGCTGCACATTAAGACAACACTTTTGTACAACTAATTCAATTGTGATGGAGGGTTTAGGCCTAACTAAAGACCTCAGTGGAGAACAGTCCTTCAGAAGCTGACAGTTCCTCAGCATTCCTTAAAATTCTTCGCATTTTATGGAACCCACATGTTCGTTACCGTGTTCACAACAGCCTGCCACTCGTCTTTGTCCTGAACCTACGCCCTTTCAGCCTATTGCTCAAAGCCCTGTATTTATATTGTCCTCCTGCTACCCCTAATTCTTCCAAGCAGTCTCCTTCCTTCTTATTTCCCCAACAGAACCTTACGCATTTCTCTTCTCTCCCATGCATGCCACATTCCCTGCCCATCTCATCTTCTTTGATCTGATCACCCGCATATTATTTGATAAGCAGTGCAAATCACTAAGGTCCTCATTATGCAAATTTCTCCAGTCTCCCGTTACTTCCTCCCCCGCACACCCTAATGTCTCCCTCGGACCCTGTTCCCGAGCACCCTCGGGCAGTGCTACTCCCGTACTGCCAGAGGCCAAGTTGCGCACGTACGTCACTCAGAATGACACGCCAGTTTATATCAAATTTGCTATTCCTGGTCTGCTGTTCCATGTTGCCCGCTGCTGTAGTTTTCTGCTTTTGCAAGTAGTGAGATTATAGAGTGGAACGTGAGGAAAAGAGTGTCATATGTATCAACGAAATAAGCGTTTGGAAGGGGCACTCGCGCTATTTCGAAGTGCGTGCTGGCTGGAATTCAAACCATGTCCCTGTTTGGTTTACTTAACGATGTTTTCAGTATCTTAGTCGAATTTTATTATCGTAGAGTGAAATTGAAGGGGGTTGCTGAGAAAAATACGAAAAATCTTCTGTCCCGCCCTCCCCCAAAATACGAAACGTGCTTCCAACTGGACCGCAACTTTCCATGTCTCCAGCCAGATGTCGTAGCTGTCAGCACAGAAATGCCTTCTGTCGTTTTGTCACGTTACATCTTTGCACTTCCACATCGTGCAAGTGTTTGAGACATGTCCGTTGCACTGTTCTGTGACGTCAGACAGTTTGGTGCATCTGTCGACAGGACTGTGACTGTGAGTGTGACTGAAATTTGGTTCGTTCTTAACGGCGAGGCCTAATGGCAGCAGCTGGCACATAAGATGCACTTCTGTTAGGATATAATGCCGTGCCGACCAGTAAATAGCTGCCGACGTTTCGAAGGCTTATGTTCAGGTTCTGGCACTCCAATAAGACTGTTTCAACCTCGAAGATGCAGAGAGTGCAGCCGTACGAAACGTGGGGAGCTATTTACTGGTCGGCACGGCGTCACATGTTGAACAGCGCCGCTGTGAGAACTTCAGACAGACGTTCCAGTATGATTCTGAACACCAAGAGAGCGTCTTTAAAGTGCTTAATCTCCACTTCTTTCTCGCGAGAAATCTTTCGTATTCACAACTAATTTATTAAGTAATCAGACTAAAGTTATACGTTCATGGAGCAGAGTCTTTCTTGAGAATTTGATGGTGGTGTTTACAATATCCCGCCGAGTCCACCGAGCTGCGTTACATCCTGTTGGTCTCTTCGTGCCGCATGAGCGCAAAACGGGCCTAGGCCGCCTCGTTGTTGAGGTGTCTATGTCACACGCCATTAGACACACACACAAACACACCCTGTAGGATTCCTCTGAACACGTGATCAGCTCGTCGCAGAGGCCGCTACCCACTCAACACACAAGAAACACAAGGGACAAACTTCCATGCCCTCAGCGGCGTTCGAACCCATGATCCCAGCAATCAAGCAGCCGCAGCCCTATAACATTCTGTTATATGGTGATATTATGCACAAAGTCATGGAGTATGAGATGGGCTGGACGTGTAACACGTATGGTGGCGAAAGGAATGCCTACGGGGGAAATCTAAAGGAAAGAAACACTGGCAAGGATTCTTCCTGCACTTGCATGGCACAGTGTCACAACATACTGTAATTAGAGAAGAGTGCACGGGACTGGACTGGATTCATCTGCCTTAAGAATGGGACAAGTGGCGGGCCGAACTTTCGGGTGGCAGGAAATGCAGGACATATCCAGGGTAGCTGAGGAACTATCAGCTTCTAACGACGGACTCTGCTGTTGGAGTTAGTGACGTAGCTTGCGGACGTATTCTGTGTTGCTAAGTCTCCGCCCAACTCCCAGCAGCAGGACTACCGCTTTTCAACTATCCACGAATGCTTACTGAGTCTATTCCCGCCTGCCTTCTACTTACTACGCTGTTGCACTAAACACATTTACCCTCGTTTGCGTAATACTCGTAGTACGTCACTGGAGCGGAGTACAGGGAGCTGCCGGTGTCTGGACCCGAACTGTGGCCCTCGTAATACGGGTAGGCCGTGCTGTGTGCGCTGCTTAGATTCTGTCGTGCCACAACTCCGGACACGTGGTGTGGGGGGGCGAAGACCAGCAGCAGCAGCAGCCGCATAGCCGGAGCAGATCTGAGAAAGAAATTTGGCTGAGATCTCCTTATGTTCCTTTAGGACTAATATCCAATACCTGCATGTAGGGGCATTTGTGTGTTTGTGTGGGTCTCAGAACAAATAACGATTATTTCCCTATACAGCATTAACTGACTGGTTTTTATAACCGAGACGGAGTGTGTTTACTGCGCGGAACGGACTGGATCTTTAAATATAATTCTACGTTCTGCCCACACAGTGTGTTTATGTGTTTTGTGTGGATCTCAGAACAAACAGCGATTATTTCCCTATACAGCATTGACTGACTGGTTTTTATAACCGAGACGGTGTGTGTTTACTGCGCGGTACGGACTGGATCCTTAAATATAATTCTACGTTCTGCCCACACAGTGTATTTGTGTGTTTGTGTGGATCTCAGAACAAACAGCGATTATTTCCCTATACAGCATTAACTGGCTGGTTTTTATAACCGAGACGGTGTGTGTTTACTGCGCGGTACGGACTGGATCCTTAAATATAATTCTACGTTCTGCCCACACAGTGTATTTGTGTGTTTGTGTGTATCTCAGAACAAACAGCGATTATTTCCCTATACAGTATTAATTGACTGGTTTTTATAACCGAGACGGAGAGTGTTTACTGCGCGGTACGGACTGGATCTTTATATATAATTCAGATTAGTATTAGTACTATGTTACGCCGTCCTCCAAAGAAACGTATTTACACAGTTTAGCAGTAAGCACACTTACTTTCTTAACAGCAGGCCCATAACTCTCCGGTTCTCCTGATCTGCAGTAACAGAAGCACAACTCGCAACTACCGAATGCAGATGCACTACTGAAATGCTATACACATCTTTATATAGACCGACATGCTTATGGAAATTGGAGCAGCGAAGGTGTGTCGGATAAGTGGTTCTTGTTACGCAGGAGAAAACGTAAATACTGTCACTGTCAGTGTCAGTGTCAGTGTCACTGTTACTGTCACGCGTTTGGAGGTGCTGGTAGACGGTAGGTCGGGCACATCAATATGAGACGATTTAGACAGACCTGGTGCTTGTGCAAACAGCATGCAGATACGAGTCACTTTTGCTGTAAGCACGTCTGGAAGCGTAAGATGAACAAGAAAAGGGTACTGGGCAGACAATGTGCGAGGCTGTGTCAGGCGCCATCATGTGCATGTGCGCGTTCAACGGCTCGGCTCTCAGTGGGTGGATTTTCATGAAAGTTTGTACCGGGAAACTGCCGTTAAATCTGTCAATCAATTAAAAGTGCGGTTAGAATCAGACGACAGGAAGAGACGCTTTACATGAAGACGTGCTACCTCTCGGTGTGCGCGGTCAGTACGCTAAATACAGCTGACGTTATAAATGCAATATGGCGGCAAATAGGTGCGATTTTTATGTCAGGCAATTAGGGTAATAACACAAGTATGTTCATAGGACTTACTACGTAGACCTGCTCCTATGTAACTGAAATTAATTACTTATCGTGATATCCCCCGCCTCAGTTACCACTTGTTCTGTGACGTCATAACAGTTCATACTGTTACGTCGGTTCCTACGCCATTTGCTTGAGGTGTGAACATAAACACGTGCGTACTCTGTGTTTAATCTTTATTGGTTATGTCCGGTAATGTACAATTTAGTATGTAAATTAGTTATGAACACACAGAGTGTGTACGAAATCTAAATTTACAAAATATTTCAACGAACTACAAATTTGAATTGACACGTGACGGAAACATTTAAGACAGACAAAATTAACCTGGACATGCAAATAATTTCTACAAAGAAGCAAAGTAAGGGTACTGGCATTGTGCAACTTGCGCGTGGTTGTGACACAGCAACAGCGGTGTCGGCCAGGTTTGTTTGCGGTTTGTTGCGAAGCCCAGGGTGCTAGTGTTAACGCTGTATCTACAGCTCCTGTCTTTCTACTTAGAATTTCTGAGCAAAACGATTGTGCTGTGATAAACATTTAGCGAGATAGCGTAACAGTTGTGTGCGAACGAACACAGGTCTTCGTACAAGGTGTCGGCTTTTTTTGACGGATTGTAACCAAACTTGAAATGCCTTGACAAATATTAACACCTGTCCCACACTTAAACTTTACAGAAATCTGCTTAGCAGCCCTGCAGTTGCTACATTCGGATACTGAAACGTGACGAAGCTAAGAGGCGCAGTTGTGCTTCTTCTAGTTTGCAGTTTGCAAAGGATAAAATGAACTTCATGGCCGTCGCTTGCATCCCGGTTTTCGGCAGTTCTTTCTGCAGCACATGCTGGTAACTGAGCGTGTCAGTGTTTTGCCAAATGTTTGTTGCGCGCAAGGACAGGGTGACAGATTGTGGCGTCGCCGACTCCCTAATATCCGGGGTTGTGACTTCACGCACAATCAAGCCGTACCGCAAGCACGGGAACGCTGCGTGATGCACGCACGCACGCACCCGCCCGGTCAGGCAGACAGAAGGCGCGCTGTAGACAGGTGTACGAGTGTGTTACCTTGATTGAAAAAGAACTTTCACAGTCGTGAAGTCTGACACGAGAAGAATGTTTATTCAGAAACGTAATCCCGCTTAGGCAAAGGAGCAAACGTTTTCGATTACGCCTTGCCAATTTACGCGGTAGTTTCCCCGGACGGAGTTACCGTGTATATCGGAGTGCAGCCCCGCAGTGGTTACATTGATGCACACAGCGGCAGGCGACGCGCGCGATGTCTTTTTCAAGCCTCCATATTATTCTTATTGTTTTGTTTCTTTGAACTTTGATATGCTTAATTACGTGTATTCTTTACCTATCGTCATTGCCGCCGCCGCCGCCACCGCCGCCGCCGCCGCCGCCGCCACCGCCGCCGCCGCCACCGCCGCCGCCGCCATCATCATGATCATCATCAGTACCACCATCATCGTCAAATCAAGGCAGGTGACATGGCGCGAAAAACGCATAGTAGAGCTATGAAGTGCACATAATTTAATGGCAATTTCTGAAACAAGACGCAGTTTAGGACGCCTAGGCGTCGTGAGAGGATAATATTAAAACGTATCATAGAATAAGTATGGTGTCAGGAAGTGGAATGGGTTTTTGTGGCCGGAGATCTCACTTCCGAACTTCCGTCAGCAAGGTAATTGTCATCGTCCACCCGCCGAACTCCTTACCTGTTGACTCTGCCTTGCCGTGTTTCAGAGTAAGTCGGTTTCTTCTAATTACGCAGCGTCTACTTGGCAAGTCAGTGCGGGAACACGTTCCTTGTTTTGGACGTGCAGGAACCCGATGAAGGTTATTTTGCTCCTTATGCTCAAGATATTTTATTTATTTCTTGACAGAATGTGTGCAGGCACGTGCAGACACGTGTCTGCGTGTGCACATGTTCGTAGGAGTCTTCGTGCTTCTACCAGAGCACTGTATAACGTGGGTATTGCGTATTAGCACATTCCATTGATTTACTAATTTACTGACTCCCTTGAGGAATCCCGTTGTGATGAAGACATGCTGAGCAAAGGGGTGTAAGCGTCAATCACATCTGTTTTCTGTGTTATAATGCACACTGTGTAACTGTAATGTAACTCATTTCGGTTGAAGTACAAAAAGCAATCACCAGGTCAAATTCGAGTACCAAATAACAGTTGTCACGCAAGTTACAGTAAGCCACTGTCCATGCCGGTGTGCATCCCGTAGCTGAGACCGCGGCACTTACTTGTGCCATAAGATAGAAGGAGCCGCCTCCTTTAAACCTTCTGAGCACAAACGGGTTCCACACAAAGTAGCAAAAGATGAGGTTAAATTGAACAGTTACAAGTTAAAATCAATGTCCAGTGCTTCCACGTCCAAGTAAAGGTAATGTTACACGTTGTTCGGCGTCCTGCAACTGCGGAAATGTAATGTTCAATTGTACTGCGTTTTGTTGTTACAAATGTAATTTTATTATTAATGGCACGGGAGTATAAAATTTTAAAAATTTACTCCTGCGATCATCTGACGTATGTCGTGGGTTATAACTGCTTCTGGAGGTTAAGCCATTCCTTGTTCCGTTTTTATTTAACATTGTTCTGCACAGTGTTGTGTGAGCGGCAGATGAGTTGCAGTCGTGACGTTGCGGGCTGCTGTGGGGCGTGTGAACAGACAGACAGACAGACAGACAGACAGACAGACAGACAGACACTCGCGATGTTTTGCCAAGAACTCACGTAAATGTAAGCAAGCCTTCTTGCACCCCTGGCTGATCTGTGGTTATGCAGGCCTCCTTTCACTGACGCTGCAAAGGGAGTGCTTATGCGGCAGTTGCCTGCTGGACGTGACGTCACATATCTCGTACGCACCAGTCCTATGCCTACCAATTAACTTTGTTGCAGTTTTTAGTCTCTCTGAAAATGTAGAATTTTTCCAGTGTATCAAGATGAGGGGCCTAAAGGGCCACACGTGTTACACCCGTGATGTTATCAATAGGCCCCGCTGAATCTTTTTGCTGCTGTGTGTGGAACCTGTTTATGCTCGAAAGTTTAATGGAGACCGCGCCTTTCATCTTGCGAAAAATGTAAAGTGAGATGTGAACTGTGCACACCGGCATGAACAGTGGCTTGATGTAACTTACATGACAACTTTTATTTGGTACTCTAATTTCGCCTGAAGAAGGCTTTTTGTACTTAAGCTGAAACACGTTGCGCATTGAAGTTTTACAATAATGTAACATGAAAATTTTTATGACTGCTGGTCTGCAGCCCTTCACTTTAGTAATCGCGTAAATACCACGTTGTTGGCTTCATTTAGATGGAGTGACAGTCAGTCAGTCAGTCAGTCAGTCAGTCAGTCAGTCAGTTTTTATACCACGCCTTGAAAGTACTCAAGTTCATTGCCTCTGTCAGGAAGTCCTCACTTTATATGCAATCGCATTTTCCATGTGGAAAATTCATAAAACAAATTTTTTTCTTCTCAGTAGGAGGCCCATTGCAAAAAACCCGATTTATTTTCTTTCGGAAAAGTGTGTATTCTTTAAATTCTTTAGTTGACTGGGTAATTTATTATATGATTTTACCCATTGTTATTTACACTTTTTTTTAAAAATATCTGTCCTACAAAATTGATATTGCAGATCTAATTTTGACGCGCATTATAGTCATGCCTAATTAAATTTTTTACAATTCAACTGTGTTTAATTTCGCTCCGTATAAAACTTTAATTGTGTACAGGGTGTTTCAGGGGAAGGTGCCACATTTCTGGAGAACGTTCCTTGGGTTAAATTAGATCTATGTAACCAGAAACACCTGTATCTGCAGTTGAACACCTGTATCTGCAGTTGAACACATGTATCTGCAGTTGAACACATGTATCTGCAGTTGAACACCTGTATCTGCAGTTTAACACCTGTATCTGCAGTTTAACACCTGTATCTGCAGTTGAACACCTGTATCTGCACTTGAACACCTGTATCTGCAGTTGCACACTCACGGCGGTGATGGTGAAATAAGTTCTAAACAGTGACAGCTGTTGTACTTTTGTTAAAACAATAAACCAACCGCAGTCCACCGAACACAGCTGTATGGAGACACACATGTGTGTTCGCGGGACGTTCGGTTGGTTTATTGTTTTAGTACTGGGACAGCGGAACGAATCGCCTTAAGCGCGTACCTTTACTGGTTGCCAAATATGTATTAAAACTAGAAGGAAGTTTCAGTGTCTGTAATGCAAACACCTGTATTTAACATCTAATTAACACCTGAGCAACATACAGATATTAAGCAAGGAACACGAGAAAAATTTTCGTAAATCGTGTGTACGGTTCTAAGTGTTATTTACACCACACGCTGCTTAGCCTGGCTTGGCTTGGCTTGGCTTGGGCCCAGTGCGCATTGTATGGACGGCGTAGAGCGCATGGGGCCGCAAGAAGATCACACTTTTCTGGCGTCAGTATCTCCGTAAGCATTGAAATTCGGTGTAGTTGTGTTTCGTTTTATGGATGCAATCTAACTTAAGGATTTGCCCCCGAAATATGGCACATTCCCGCTGAAACAGCCTGTATACACATGGCACTGGCAGTGGGCCACGTTTAGTGTGTCAGACTGTTCCCTGCAGGACGTGGCTCTCCCATCACCACCGATCAGTCTAACCACTCTCTTTTGTAGTTTGAAAATTGTTCTACTTTGCCCAACCCCACACTCCCACAAGAATGCTGTACTTCAAATGCAAGCGAAGATTTGCAAAGTACGTATCCTTAAGATGTTTCAACTAGTTATAACTTAAGTGACTGCATTACGTAGCGCGTTTTGCTGAACTTAGAGTTGAAATGTGGTGTATTTTGCAGTACATCCCATATTGTGTATTCAGCCAGGTGCAAAACCAAAATTTTGTTTCACATTTGCAGTTAACATCCTGTCGTTAAATCTAATTTCAGGTTTTAAATTTTTTCTGCCAGGCATAAAAAGTTATTACTTGGTTTTTAAAAAACATTTATCACTAAACCATTTGCTTCAGCCCAACTTTGTAACTGTTTGATAACTCTGTTTTGTTTCTGGACTTAGAATATTTTCAGCCTTGATTAGAATGTTTGTGTCATCAGGACACAGACAAAAATGCAACGGGGTTTTGAAAATGGGCATTACACAAGCATCCCAGCCGACGGTCTGCAGTAAACGTCCTAACAACACAACGACTCCAATTAATATTGTTAGAACTAAGATCAACCTGCATTATATTTGAAGATTCAGTCCGCACCGCGCAGTAAACACACTCCGTCTCGGTTATAAAAACCAGTCAGTTAATGCTGTATAGGGAAATAATCGCTGTTTGTTCTGAGATCCACACAAAACACATAAATACGCTGTGTGGGCAGAACGTAGAATTGTTGAGTGTTAAACCTGGCTGTACATACAGTAACCGCTGGGGGTTCAAGGGTATGTATGAACTAATAGAACAGAACAGAAGAGTCGACGTTGTAATTTTTGAACTCAGAATGTGCTGGAACTGTAGAGTAGCCTAAATGTGAATCAGCGCGAGTGTGACAGACGGACAGACAGCAAGTGGCTGTTACACTGCACCGTGGCACGGAACGACCTGCCGGCGGTTCCTCACTCAGGGCTTTTACTATCAGTTACTTGCTTTCAGTTTATTTTATCTCAGACATTTTACGGAGCAGAAAGGTAGAATGATTTATGAATAACTTGGGAAGGATCTGAAAGCAAGCGGCCGTAGACTAATCCAGTGCCTGCATCTGCCTGGAGAGGCTGACCAAGTGTGAGAGCCACAGGGCCGGCAGTGCTTCAGGCGACCCCTGCTGAAGACAAGTCCTCAGCTTCCACTGTCGTCCTGCTCACTTTTCCCTCCGAATTCTGAAACGTCATGTCGCACAGTGTGGTTACAAGTAACAACAAACCTACCTGTTAGGGCGGATTTGAAGTATTTGATTGCTATCAAATTGGATCTTGGCACAATTCGCTTCATTAAAAACGAAGTGACGCATCCAGCAAGCAATGAAACAGGCGCGTATATTGAAGTTGAAATGTGGCGAACATATTAATGTGTGTTTATGGTTATCTAAAACCAAAAGTAAGTCTGATCGAAGACATTGCACAGTCTGAGTGAATGTTATTGTGACTTGTGTGTGCAAGCAACAGTTTGTGTAATGTGCTTGAGTTCAGTCCTTCACCCGTTACTGTACGTGGAGATTCTTAAACACACTTTAACGCCAGCAGTGACAATACAGTGTGTCGCGCAGCCAAAGCCGTTTCCTTTATTCCAGGCACATCATGGTCTATGGTAGCAAAAATTCACAGACTTCCGTCTGCTCAGAAATCCTCCGCGAGTTCAGGCGTCTTGATGTGTTGTTGCAGAAGGAATACAATAATTTAAGGCGCTCTTGGTGGGACTCAGGAAGTGGATGGCACGCTACGGAAGGGGTTGCGATGTGTGCGGTTCACGGCGGTGGGAGGCAGTCAGTCTGCAAGGTGCCATGTGCTCTGCCGGCACAGGGCCCAGCTGCTAGCAGTTACAGCAGTCAGTCTGCAAGGTGTCATGTGCTCTGCCGGCACAGGGCCCAGCTGCTAGCAGTGACAGCAGTCAGCCTGCAAGATGTCATGTGCTCTGCCGGCACAGGGCCCAGCTGCTAGCAGTGAGAGCAGTCAGCCTGCAAGATGTCATGTGCTCTGCCGGCACAGGGCCCAGCTGCTAGCAGTGACAGCAGTCAGTCTGCAAGGTGTCATGTGCTCTGCTGGCACAGGGCCCAGCTGCTAGCAGTGACAGCAGTCAGTATCGAGGATTGCTAGCACAACCGTTCAGGTTTCCACGGCGACTGTAGCTCAAATGACGGTGTTCTCTTGGATTTCTGCACCGTGCCGTGGTTAAATGTTCCGAGGTTCGGAGGAACATAACTTCTTTCTTCTTCAGGATGACTGAACTGGTTCAAGTGGATCCTGAAATGATAAGGAGTGAGCACGTAATCGGCACATTCATTCCACCTTATCACGCCAGCATTCACCTAAACTAATTCTGTCACCCTGAAGATGGAGGCACTACGGTCCCCCGAAATGTCGGAACATTAACCACTACACGGTGCAGAAAGCCAAAAGAAGGTCATCGTTTGAATTACTGCTAAGTTCTGTTGAAAGTGTAGCTGAATTACTGCTAAGTTCTGTTGAAAGTGTAGCTGAATTACTGCTAAGTTCTGTTGAAAGTGTAGCTCAATTACTGCTGTGCTCTGTTGATAAGTGTTGCCGAATTGTTTAGCACCCAGTGAAAGCTACAGCTGTGACACATTAGCTATTTGTCTTTAATCTCAGCATTTTGTTTACGTGCACACCGTGCTGTAGCCTTGATTTTAGTGACTCATAACTCGAGGTTAAGTTCAAAAGCCGTCGGCTGGACAGCAAACTTAATCACGTAATTGCGAACTTCATTATGTATGGTTTAGGGAAGCGAGCTGTAAAAAAGCAATTAATATGTACTTGTTTATTTTTACTGACTTCAGTTACGTTTCTTCTCGTTACGTAGACCAGTCTGTTAATTACACAAATTTGTTTGCCGGCTAAAGGAAACTGAATAGGGCAGCAGATACGGAATGTGCCTGTAACACTGCGATGTCGATTGCACCCTGCCTTTTGCAACCACTTCCTAATAAATTAGATATGTGTTCGCAGTGCTACTGGAGGAGCAGCGTTTATTTTCGATCTCTTTGGATGACTTTAGCCCTTTAGGCCCAAGATTAACCTGAATTGTTTTTGAAGATCCATTTCCTACCGCGCAATGAACACACTGCTTTTGGATTGCAAAATCCAGTCAGTTAGTGCCCTGTGGGCACAAAATTGCTCTTTTCTCGGAGATCCGTACAAAGCACATAGATATGTACAAAGCACATAGATCCGTACAAAGCACATAGATCCGTACAAAGCACATAGATGCGCCACGTCGGCAAGAACGTAGGACTGTTGAGTGTTAAACCTGGCCATACGTCAAGTAACTGCCCTGCTTGAAGCGTTAAGAGCATGTTGAAATCCTGCCTGTACCGTGACAGCCTTCTAAGGATTTTGGCGATACTTCAGGCAGCATTATTGGCTTGACTTTGACTTCCATTCACTGGCAAGGAACAGTTGATATACTGTATCCTGCGAGCCCTTTGGCGTACTTCGACGACCTTTTGTATAGGGCACCTGAGTTGCATCGTTATTCGTGCATTGACGTTCCTTTAAACTTTGTGAGTAACAATATTTAACTTCAAGTTACATAACGACCAAAATTCCAGTGCAACAAGCTTCAGCACTATACTGTATCACTCTTCCATTGTAGATCTCGTCAACCACCACGCTTTGCTCACGTGTTCTACTTCCTTTATCGAAGGGAAAAACCTACTCTATTGGTCCCTAGGCACAGCTGCGCTCTATCCATGGCTACTCTGTGCGTCACTAGACATGGCTACTCTCAGGCTGTAGCTACTGTATTGGACCCTAGGTACAGCTACTCTCAGACGGAGGCTACTCTCCCTGAGACCGCGACTCTCCAACTGTGGTCCCGATGAAGGACATTTCAGTTCCGCAGTTTCCACATTTATTGCTCGATTTGTCTGAGATTTGTTACAAGCGATCTGCACAGAATGCTGTTAAACATTTGCGAGTTTCAAGCAACTCGCCGCACGGAAGGCTGTACGTTTGTTATTACCGTAAATGCAATTACATGTACACGGGTACCGTGAAACAGTGTGACATTCTGACAGTAAAGGACGCCTTGGCAAAGACTGTACTGCGTAACGGAATGCGCCTTTTGCAGACTTTCTTATTAAAAATAGAGTGGCACTGAAGACATTCCCAGAGTACAAAGAACACAAATTTAGGTAAGATAACACTACAGCGCAGTGAAAAGGGTGGCGTCAGCAGAAGGCGCGCCGTACAAATTACTTAATTTGCTGGTCCAGTGAAATTTGTTCCGCCTCTGAAGGTAATAAACGACCATCTTGTTCAAACATGACGAATGATAGTAGAAATAACAGCGTTATTTATCTTCTGAGAAACTTCAGGAGGCTCGCCTTAATTGAGCCTCAGTGCGATGCGAAAGGATCTGCAAACAGACAGTTCGAATTGCGGAGAGAGAGAGAGAGAGAGAGACACGGGGTCGGCTGTTGCGCTTCCTTTTTGAAGTTAAAAAAGAACGCCTTGGGTGAAGCCCATGTCCATCCGTCCGTCCGTCCTTCTGTATGTGACCTAGTATGATCGAGAGAAATGTTTGCGAGATTTTTATTAAATTTGGCCTAGAAGATTTTTTACAAGAAGTTGCGAAGCAACCGTGAATTTCGTAAAATTGGCCCAGTGGCAGCCATACTTTACTTTAGGGCGTAAATGAACTTCTACCCTACTTTACGCATTTATCGAACAATCTGGGTGAAATTCGGTGCAGATCGGCATAAAGCCGTGGAGCCTTTTGAGTTTCGTGAAAATCGGTGCAGAGACGGCAGTAATTTAAATGCGTAAGTGAAATTACATCTGTACACTTGCGCCGTGAAACCCTGTGACATGCTGACAGTAAAGAACTCCTCGGTAAAGGCTATGTACAGCGTCACGGAGTGCACCATTTGAGATTTCGTTATATTACATGTTGTTAAAATTAGAAAGCATGCAGGCACGGACGCAAACAACTGGATTTCTTGTTAAAACCCAAGTTTTGTCCCCTGTGGACGGCCAGTACATGCTGTAAAACACGTTGCGGTTAACAGATTACACCTTCCACTGGAAGGTAATGTACGGTTGCAAACACAAGTACTGGCCGTATCAAATTTTGTGTATAAATTTATTTACATAGTAACAAATAACTAATTTTTGCGGGGAAGCGAGAAACCAGCCGACCCCGTTGGGTCTGTAGGCCCCTGCCAGGCTGTTAGAACTCGTGTAAAACGACAGTTGGTTTAAAAAGAAAACTGTCGCTGAAGGAAACTCCTGAAATACAAAAAGTGACAACCAATGAATCCTCTACAATACAATCTAATGTTTGTTATGTTTTTAACAACACTTCCCTCTGCACTGTAACTAGAGGCAGCAAGGTTCTTCGAAACGTCGGTACTATGCGTGTGTGACAAATCGTACGGCGTCACATCCGTGAAGACCTTAAGCTCTGCTGTCCCGTCCTTCAGAATAACCGTACGCGCTGTGTATTGCACTTGGGAGACACCTGAAGCAGTTTTGTGATATTCGTGTTTAATTGGGACCGACAGACAGTCACGAACATCGGAACTAAGTCCGTTTGGTACCGAGTGCGTAAATGTACCGCTAATAAAATGTAAAGTAACAGTACGTGCATAAAAATGTACCTAGTTTTAATAAGATACGAAATTTGGAAGCCTAAAATACATTCAATGATTGAAGGAGAGTCTCGTGCCAGAAAGCACAGAAGCAACCAACATCAGTTATTAGAAAATAGAGCTGGACTGAGCCGAGGGCGGCCTGCGCAGTAGCAGGACGGCGGGGGAAGCCGACTTGCCAGGCATTGATGTCGTCCTCGTTTGTCCGAAGCAGCTACGAAAGGTCGAAGAAATTGCATCAAAATGTATGATTACCGAATTTCGAAATCTTGCACACGGAGCCCCGCGCGCGAACGCGAACGCTGTGCTGCAGGCAGGCGTACAGAGGCAGGTGCTGTGAGGCGACAGGTGCAATGTTGGGGCGCATGACAGGGATGTGTGTCTGGGTCCCGTGGCTCAGGGTCGGGCCCAAAGATCGGTTTGTGTACTTCCATTTCAAGTGCGCACGCGTGTGTATTGAAATTATTGTGCAGATACTAAGTATGTTAGGACACAGTGCACGCAACGAAGGCGTATGTGGGGAGTAGACATACAGCTCCCGTCCTTCTTAACCTCGGCTCTACACGGAGGTGAGTGGACAACTTTACGCTCCGGCCGCTTTACCCCAGGGAAGGAACCCCGGTGTCCACTGAATAGGAAGCTGCGTGGCCCCCACACCTGGTGTAGACGTGCTCGAGGAAAGAAAAACACCTTGACTTTAATCCGTAGCCTCGTCGCTGTACGGACTGAGATGGCTATGGTCTTGGCTTCCTGGAGTATCATCATCATCATAATCGTCATCATCGTCGTCGTCGTCGTCGTTGTCATCATCATCATCATCATCGTCGTCGTCGTCGTCGTCATCATCATCATCATCACCACCACCATCACCCCCTTTATGCAGGGTATTCACACTTATATACCTGAAACAAACCATGTTTCTAGTGTACACAGTGCCGCAGCTATCCCGCGCGTACTGTTAATGGTGCATATAGCGCTGTCTTCACTGTTAAACCCTTTTGTGCTTCTACATTAGCACTTTCCGCAGTGTGTGTGCTGTGCACAATGTGGCTGTTTTCTGCAGATCCTTGATATCGTCCTTTCCCAGTACGCTGCTCAAATATTTTTTTAACGATTTTGAAATGGTTCCACTTGCCCCTATTATTATTATTATTATTATTATTATTATTATTAGTCTATTTCCGGTCCGAAAGGTCACATATTATTACACAAAAGTGGCATAAGACCATAAATCCCGAAGGCATGTGGCTAATCAACTCCATGAAGCGCGGTGCTTCTTGAGAAGCTACTAGTGTTTCAGCTAGTCAGGAAATGTCTTGTGTTTTGTGGAAGCAGCAGCTCGAGTGCCGTGTGCACAAAAACCCGCCACTTGTCTGTACCCTGAGCCAGATTAATCCAGTGCACACCCCACCATCCAATTTTTAATGTCCATATTAATATTATCCTCCCATCTACGCGTACGTCTTCCAAGCTATCTATTTCCTTCATGTGTCCCGCTGTGAAGACCCTCTATGCATTTCTGTTCTCCCCACACGTACGTGCCACATGCCGCACCGTCTCTTGCGGTGTGATGTCGTATGATAATTGTACCGGTGTGTATGCACAACGCCGTAACTATTGACTGTGCCATCAGCGTCGGAATCCATCCGAATCGCGCCACACTTGTTGTTTGCTTTTTCTCTTTTAAATCGCTTAATTCTACATGCCCACACAATGAATGGTGCGAAATGCTATTCACGCCTGTAAGAATTACAGTCTTCAAAATCTGCATTTCACGCATCGAGAGGGATTCGCTGTGCATCCTGTAGAGCGCGGCACAGGGCGCCATCTGCGCTGAACTTGATGTCCCCTTATTACATGACGTTGCACATCAGGACGGCCTGCCGAGACTTCACACAGCCTGCAGGCCAGTCGGCAGCAAAGGCGGTGGTATGCAAACTGTGGCGATACACCAGGGCGTAATTTGACTTTCATCCATGCATTCAGTGTTTGGCTGTGTCTCGAAGCTTCCTGAATCCAGCGGCGGGTCCTTGGGGCTGTTTATGTGCGACTCTGTGTGTCTGAGTCAGCAGTTCCTGTGGAAGCACGTAGAACTGAAAGTTCGTTCTTAATGGCACAACATACACCGGCTAACGCTAAGAAATTAGAACGTATTTATTTAGAAAGATCTGAGGTAATTGTTACAATGTTATGCAAAATCTCCACTGCGGAACGTTTACATCGCTAAAACAACAGTGGCTGCCGTACGTACTGGTAGGAGAAAGGGGCGGGTTCTATAATGCTTTGGGTGTTCTGTATTAGGCTGGCGACAGGAAAGAGTTTAGTGCACGCGAGACGTGAGCTTGCAACAGCTTTCGTCCTCGTAACTCCACGAAACTTCGGGAACCGCTCATGCATCATGTGCTAGAAATCCAGAATTCTCTTTTAAACTTTTTTACCCTTGATTTTGTGAAACATCTAGAGTGACTTTGCCAAAGAAAATTGTGCTTTATGCCTGTGATCATGTCTGTCTTTTGCGTAAGAACAGACAGACAGACAGACAGACAGAGAGCAGACAGACAGACAGAGAGCAGACAGACAGACAGAGAGCAGACAGACAGACAGACAGACAGACAGACAGACAGACAGACAGACAGACAGACAGCACATAGACAGACAGCAGACAGACAGACAGCAGACAGACAGACAGACAGACAGACAGCATTTTTACTTGAGTCACTCAAAATCAACTCTTTGTTCATCATGACGTAAATCAAGTAGCGGATTTAAGATTATAATGTTGATCCGTTCTTTCTTCTGGCAGCAAATTCACTGCTGAGAGATCAAGTAACTCCGTGATTCATACAAACACTTGTTAGGCCGTCTGGTTGGCGACTGCGCATGTCAGAAGCTAAGGAGCTTCAGTACAGGGAAAGCAGTACCCAGTCAAAGAGGAACGTTTGTATGTGAAGCGCACAACGCCATTTGTAATAATAATAATAATAATAATAATAATAATAATAATAATGACAACAACAACCATAATGAACATGAAAAGAAAGACATCACTTAGGAAAGGTAACATAGAGAAGAAGGAAAATTTGCGTCAAGTGAGTGATAAGCGTAAACAAAAAAGTCAGCGAAGACGCGAACACTGTTTGGGTACAGTACACTGCACAACAAACACTTTCTGGGTACAGTACACTGCACAACAAACACTGTCTGGGTACAGTACACGGCACAACAAACACTGTCTGGGTACAGTACACTGCACAACAAACACTGTCTGGGTACAGTACACTGCACAACACTGTCTGGGTAGAATACACTGCACAACAAACACTGTCTGGGTACAGTACACTGCACAACAAACATTGTCTGGGTACAGTACACTGCACGACAAACACTGTCTGAGTGCAATACATTGCACAACAAACACTGTCTGGGTACAGTACACTGCACGACAAACACTGTCTGGGTACAGTACACTGCACAACAAACACTGTCTGGGTACAGTACGCTGCACAACAAATAATATCGAAATAAACTGTTTCGAACAGAGTGAAAGAAATTCTAGTCTTCTCAGGCAGAAAGATACTAATCTGGAAACACACGAAATAAAGAATAAATAGAGAACTTTCGGAAAGAAATATACGGAAAAAATATCCAACACAATGAGGAAGCCTGCTGGATGAAAAACCTTTGCGAACAAAGTCCTAGTATGGCGTCTGACAAGCAGATGGCAACAGCACAAAAGCACTAAAAATAATGCTGAATTTGAAAACTCCGGGAAAAGACCAACTGCAAATTTCTGGCTTAAGCCACTTACAGGCACGCACACATATTTAGCAGCACTCACAGGCACGCACACATATTTAGTAGCACTTACAGGCAGGCACACATATTTAGCAGCACTTATAGGCACGCACACATATCTAGCAGCACTTACAGGCACGCACACATATTTAGCAGCACTTTTAACAAACTGATTGAAGGGGATCAAATACCAGAGCGGCTGAGAGTGGGAGTAACAATTCTTATTCCACAGAAAAAAAGAAAACCGCTGAAAGACCAAAGAGTTATACCTGCGCCTGTTACTTGTCTGCCTGCAATATGCAGAACTGTTACATCTGTCACAGGCAAAAGAATGCAAAAGTATATTGATGACAAAAATGTGTTGCCTAAATAAAAGAAAGGGTGCTGCAGAGGACTGAAGGATGCAAAGATCAGCTACTAATATCAGAAGCGATATTACAAGACTGTAAGGGCACGAAGAAAGCTTATCAGAAAGCTGGCCCTCACAGCTGCATAATCAGATCCTTAGAGTTAACTGGGATCAAGAATAAAGTAATATCCTTCCGTAACAAAAACATGAATTACTGGAGAGACAGGACGCGCCTGCATGCAGAAGGGGAGCTGATAGCGACAGAAGGCATAGGAACACAATGTGGAGCGTTGCAAGGCAATTCATTGCCACCAAAATTATTTTGCATTAGCGTAATCCCCCTCACAGAGCAGTTGAACGAGCTGAACACGGGATACGAAGAGCACACAACAAAGACAAAAGTATGACGCATGCTTTGCATGGACGATTCTAATCTGACAGGTGAAATGGAGGAAGATCTCAAAAATAGATGCAAACAGTCAAAAACCTTCAGTGGCCGTATCCTTATGGAGTTTGGACTTGACAGGCGTGCAGAGATTGTGCTGAAGAAAGGAAAGTTAGTTCAGAGCAAAACTGAGTGATTATTGGCATCAACAGAGAAATAGAAGAGCTTTAACAGCGGAAAACTTACAACTGCCTGGGATTGAGGAATGTACAGGTATACGGTATGAACAAATAAATGAAGATTGGAAAAGGGATGCACCAGGAGATAAAGAATGATACTGAAATTGCAGTTGAATGCCAAGAAGAAAATTCCAGCAACTTAATGAATTAGAGTTGAACCGTAGGCCACGCAGGGAGTGCTGTTCACACGAAGAAGGCCTGAGGTTCTGGGAATCCTGGTTGGAGCCATTTTGTAGCAAGGCGGTACCGCTGGAGCGGGAGAAAGGAGGCCATAGCCACACTGTCTCTCTTTTACCGTGACTCAGAGCACAGCAGCTGTCACGGGATATCCCGGTTGAAGCGGGCTTGCTGTGCGATAGAGATATTGTGCTCGGGGACATAATAAAAGGGACACCATTGCCTTTATGTTGACGGACGTTCTGAAACATACGGCCATGTAAGTGTGTTTTTATTTCTAGATTTTATTACAGTTTTCTGTTAATACGGAGCGTCTCTGATAATGGGGAGAATACTGTGATACTGTGGGAGAGTACTGTGATACAGTGGGAGAGTACTGTGATGCTGTAGGAGAGTACTGTGATAATGGGGAGAGTATTGTGATGTTGTGGGGAGTACTGTGATAATGGGGAGAGTACTGTGATGAAGGGGAGAGTACTGTGATGCTGTGGGAGAGTACTCTGATAAAGGGGAGAGTACTGTGATGCTGTGGGAGAGTACTGTGATACTGTGGGAGAGTACTGTGATAATGGGGAGAGTACTGTGATGCAGTGGGAGAGTACTGTGATAATGGGGAGAGTACTGTGATGCTGTGGGAGAGTACTATGATAAAGGGGAGAGTACTGTGATGCAGTGGGAGAGTACTGTGATAATGGGGAGAGTACTGTGATGCTGTGGGAGAGTACTCTGATAAAGGGGAGAGTGCTGTGATGCAGTGGGAGAGTACTGTGATAATGGGGAGAGTACTGTGATGCTGTGGGAGAGTACTGTGATAATGGGGAGAGTACTGTGATACTGTGGGAGAGTACTGTGATAATGGAGAGAGTACTGTGGTAATGGGGGGAGTACTGTGATGCTGTGGGAGAGTACTGTGATGGTGTGGGAGAGTACTGTGATGCTGTGGGAGAGTACTGTAATACTGTGGGAGGGTACTGTGATAATGGCGAGAGTACTGTGGTGTTGTAGGAGAGTACTGTGATAATGGGGAGAGTACTGTGATGCTGTGGGAGAGTAGTGTGATACTGTGGGAGAGTATTGTGATGCTGTGGGAGAGTACTATGATAAAGGGGAGAGTACTGTGATGTTGTGGGGAGTACTGTGATAATGGAGAGAGTACTGTGATGCTGTGGGAGAGTACTGTGATAATGGGGAGAGTACTTTGATACTGTGGGAGATTACTGTGGTAATGGGTGAGTACTGTGATGTGGGAGAGTACTCTGGTAATGGGGAGAGTACTGTGATACTGTGGGGGAGTACTGTGGTAATGGGGAGAGTACTGTGATACTGTGGGAGAGTACTGTGATGTTGTGGGAGAGTACTGTGATGTTGTGGGAGAGTACTGTGATGTTGTGGGAGAGTACTGTGATGAAGGGGAGAGTACTGTGATGTTGTGGAAGATTACTGTGATAATGGGGAGAGTACTGTGATACTGTGGGAGAGTACTGTGATACTGTGGGAGAGTACTTTGATGATGGGGGGAGTACTGTGATGCTGTGGGAGAGTAGTGTGATAATGGGGAGAATACTGTGATGCTGTGGGAGAGTACTGTGATAATGGGGAGAGTACTGTGATACTGTGGGTGAGTAGTTTGATAATGTGGAGAGTACTGTGATACTGTGGGAGAGTACTGTGTTAATGGGGAGAGTACTGTGATGTTGGGGAGACTTCTCTGATGCTGTGGGAGACTCACATCGCCGGCAACTACGAAACGTATTTAGGTTCTCATGTACAGTGCCTGGTGTTCTTCTTCGATATTAACCAAACTTGTGTTCTCTCGACAGATGTTAAAAGCATTATCCTATATAAAATTTCACGAAAATCCGTTTAGTAGGAGCCAAGCTGTTAACATGCTTTCAGGCGGAAAGACATGACGAATTTAATAGGCGCTTTTCACGACAGATGCGAAGGCGCCTGAGAATGAGTTTGGTTTGTTTCTTCCTTCCTTACTTGGTTTGCGAGATGCTTAGGTAACACCATCGCTGTGTTCTCTGTGCGGTACGCACGGTTGTCACTGTTGCCGGGTGTGTTGTGTGTGAACTACGCAATAATGCAGAAGAAGGAGTTGAGCATCGAGCATGGTTGCCTCTTTCGTAATGCAGTCTGTCTGTCCGTGTCAGATGGCTGTGGGTTCTTGCGACAGCTGAGGAAGCGTAGCAGGCTCTGCCTGTAACAGCACAGTATTGAAGTTTGTCTGCTAGCGCATTTGGCCCTGTCAAAGTAACCATGCTAGTATGAGATCAGAGTCTTCGTGTGTCTCTTGTTATTATTGTAACGAACAGCCATTGTTTCCCCATACAGTAAACACCGCGTTGTCTCTGTCATGTAGGCACATAGCGTTTACTGCAAGGTGCGAAGCGGAATCTGTACAATAGAAGTAGTTTTTAATGGAAGCCATCCGCTGTGCTGTCACATACTGATATTGGCATATATGTTGCCGTCAGACGCAACAGACTTTTAGTAATATCATCAATAAGTGCCACACTTTCCGGTCCTTAAGGACTGCCATAAGGCATTAACATATGTGATTTAAAGCATAACTAAACATGCGTGTAGATATTTTGAAACCTGTGAGATCATAGAAATTTTTACAAATTCTTACAAAGTTGTAACATCGAAGTGTGTACACTTTATATTTATCTTAAATATGCAATTTTGCTTATTATGTATTTTTATATTGTTTCTAAAATTGTTAAAATTGTGTTGACTGGTTCTTATTTGTCTGAATGTTCAGTTGTCTGGTGTATTTTGGGCGAGAGTGAATTTTCTTGCAATCGGTAGGTTTTTTATGATTTTTGTTGACTTTTGGTGTTTACTTGTTGGATTGCATTTACAGCCAAAGTTGCTGTAGGCTACACCTGTTTGTATGTTGTTGTGTACTTAGTATTTTTATGCAGTGTCGGTTTACGTTCGCGCCTGTTTCTTGTGTGAGTTTCTGCGTGTACAGCAGGTAACTAAGTATTGCACAGAAGTAGGAAGCACAATGAAAAGTGCGATGTATGTTTAACAGAAAAATTCTGCAACAGATCAAGTTTGTGTTTTTTTTAAATAACTGTAGACTGGCTACACGTTGTAGCTGCAGGCTACGCAGTGTTACTGGACGCCATCCCGGGCGAAGGTCGAACCACGACTAGTTGTGAATGTTGGTAAGGACAGTGACTTGAATGACCGTTGTGGGGCAACGGCTGCAAGATGGAAAGGACAAAGTCGTTCCTGTACACGCCATGAAGACATACGGGGTGGAGGTATAGCTCCACTCATTCTTAACCTTGGCATCACATGGAGGTGAGTGGTCAGTCTCACGCTGCGAGGGACATGGTAGGCCTGCTGTGGATTACGTGTAGTTCTAATGGGCTGTGGACGGCAAAATGCTTGGCTTTAGGAAGCACAGCCCACTGTATCTCGGACTCAAATGATAGTGATGATGATGGTGATGATAATCATGTAGTGGGCAATTACGTGATGCCACGATGGCCTTCACAAAATGAATTACCTGTCCAGGGAAGGCAATAACTGAAAGAGCACGCCTTGTTTCGAGTGACATATTGGTGTTATGTACCGCCAGTTGTAATGGGAATTGGATACAGAAATGTCAGCAAGCAGAAGACAGATGGAAGGGCCTTCGTGCCGCAACAGACGCAATTAAATTGTGAAGATCAGTCATTGCATTCAGACGCTGTCAGCGTCAGCGGGCCCCCGATATGTCCCAAGTGTCAACCTGTCTAACGGCGCGACAGCTTATTCATTAGCCCGGCGCCAAGCTGCGCTTCACATTGTGCACCTCTTTAGTCCGCAGACAGGTAGAATGACTGACACCTCATGTTTCACCCTTCCCTTGACGGATTTGTTTTTAAACGAACATTTATTTCGCATCTAACATCGCACTAATACGTGCAACAGAGAAGCAGCAAACGTTTGCCGACTGTAAATCACAAGGGCCGTGGTCTGTGTATATAACACTGTGCCAGTACAGTGTCAGTGTTCATAATTACTGGGGTTGATAAAACGGTCACCATCATCGATATCCATTGTAAATGAAAGACGCTTATTTGTTTCCAAGAACTTATAAATATCGGCAAAAAAATAACTTAAGAAGCACGTAAGTTTGTTTGTAATAAAATGCACACTTCTGGGACGGGCAGAATGTATTAAAATATCGGAGGAGGGTCTCTCTCCATAAAGCACAAACGCAATCAGTCACTTGATGAAAGACAGAGCTTGACTGAGCTGGGAGTCATGTGCGCTATAGCAGGAGAGTGGGGGGAAGGCTGCCCGCCAGCTACGTGGTCTGATCTCGATTCTTCGGATTCAATCACGAAAGGTCGAAATGATTGTCTTAAAATAGGTGGCCACGAAAGTTCCAAACGCCCAGATCCTACAGTTAACTTGTTCCTGGAAAGGGAGCGGCTGAATAATATCATGTGATGTGTCTTTTTATATCTGACGATATGTATAAAATGCCCAGTCAAAGGAGGGACTTCTGCACACCCTTAAAGACGAGACGTGAGGCGCCACATCGCAGACAAACGGAGACATCAACTATACCGCTGCGGAAGTCTAAAAATTGCCTACTTGCTAGCTGTAGGCGCAAGGGTGAAGAGGCAGTCTGGTAAGAGGAGAAGCACAGCGCACGCACCACCAAGCCTTTTTCTGTCTGTTTCAAAAAGCCCACATGAATGAAGCAATGAACATACAAGAGAGAAAATATTTTTCGAAGTGCTACAAGGCTACCCGGTCTTGAGGAGGTGAAGCTAGCAGCGACCACGCCGTGCCGACTGCAGCTGTGTACAGAGCAAGCAAGTAATCTTGTTACTGCTACAGAGATTACAGGTCTGATTGTCTTTCGGACGACGCCTGTCATTTGTTCTGACTTTCCGCAGAATGTGTTGCTAGTAAAAGTCACTAGTGTCGCGCCCTCTTTGGACATTTAAACGAAGAGCGAGGCTGATATTACAGACGACAGCACGAAGTGTGTGTAATACTCTGAACGAGTTTTATGGAAATAAGTGAATTTGCTTGCAAGTGGCTTGACAAATAACATAGATGTCCGCATAAAAATTCTTTCAAGTTGAACCCTCTAAAGCCCAGCGGTTACTTTACGTACCGCCAGGTTTAACATTTCAGCAATTCTACGTTCTGCCCACACAGTGTGTTTATGTGTTTTGTGTGGGTCTAAGAACAAAGAGCGATTATTTCCCTATACAGCATTAACTGAGTGGTTTTTATAACCGAGACGGAGTGTGTTTACTGCGCGGTACGGGCCGAGAATGCAGACGACCGTCGCACTGTTCTCCAATCATCCATCATTCTCTGAGACATGCACGACCTAAAACCATAAGAAGACACAAATGGTGTTTCAGGTGTTGTACAAACGTAACCAGACGCTGTCAGACCGTCTTTTATTCACTCTGTTAGTCAAGTTGCGGATGGGGAACGCCAGCATTCATTGCCAGACAATGACTCTTCTGCTTACAGACGACATAGGTTGAACTGAGAAAACTGGAACGTGTGCGCTTAGCAACAGCAATGTTGGTGCCTCTAGATTCTTCGGTGCTGATGTCTGAGTGTATCTTTTAAATAGCTAAAACGTATGATATCAAACACAAACTGTGATAAAGGCGAGTACTCTAATGCGTCTTCTCACTTTCTACACAACAAATACGTGAGGGCGGCAATCGTGGCCAGTTAAGAAGGTATGAAGTGTTCCCCTGTAGGCAGAACTTTTCATTCCCTCAGAGTCACAAACGATAGCGAACATCCGTGTAATGTAATGTGAGGGCGCGTTTAGATCTCTGCTTGCTGGGCCTGTCTTGAGATGGTCATGCCTTTATCCCACTGGGGTCGCACTTTTGGTTGTTGTTCATAATGGGTGCGTGTGTTGTGCAGTGTGATTGCTAATATTAGGATCTGTTATTGTGTTCGTTTGAAAAACTCACTATGTATGTATCTGTGTATGTTAAAGTTAGAAAGACGCCAATTCCCGTCTTCACCCCGTGGAAATATTTTGCAGTTTCTGAGCAGCAAACAACATTTTGCACACAGTTTGTAGATGAGCTTCGTTAGCTATCAATGCAAGAATTTCCTATCCCGATATAATATCAAATGTTAAGTATTTTAATTGCATGTTCTGTTTCCCTTATTTATGCTGCGTGTGAACGGCAAGAATACAAATTCGGCAACTAAACATGAATGTGACGTAATCAGACGTAATATGTTTTTACGTAACGACGAACAACTTTAAACCTACGGTATCTGGTGACACAGCGTTACGTGTTTACAATCAAGTATAAAGCAACAAACGTTAATTATTTTGACCTATTTTTGCCTTATTCGTCGGGCAGAATGCATTTTAACTCCCGAAGTTCACCCACTCGATAGCAGTGACTACTGAATGGGTGCGCCTCTGTTCGGAGCCATTGTTAGTTGTTTTATGGGAAGTTCCAAAATGTAGCATTGGTCCTATTTTTTAATTATCGCGAAAACTGTAAAACTTGCAGGATAATACACATGGACTTTAAATATGTCTCATTCTTATTTGAAGTGTTGCCCGAAAATTTGTCCACTGCAATAAATTTCCTTACTTTAAATGACAACTGTAATATGTCACTCGCTGCCGCCACTCCGCCGAGCGTGTGGACGGTCGGCGGAGTGGACTAGGTTAATAATATAAGAAGAAAACCACAGGAAGGGGTCGATAATTGTCAGACAAAGTGATGAGCCTACGCGTGAATTAAATTCACTGCAATACACGGAGCAGTTACTGCGCTCATTGAAACATGCAAATAACAGAACGGTTGTCAGTGGAAGTCGGTTTTTAACAAAACTTTTGGGAGGTTTATGGGGTGTCTGGCAAGTCGATTTGTGGCCGCACGTAAATTAGGCTGTAGTATGGACCTGTTTGGCTGGAAATCAGGAGTTCTCGACAATTTCACGCCAACGTTTCTAATGGAAAATTTAAAACGAAATATTCATTTTATGCGCTGATATTAGGTCTCAGGTAGACGAACATGACCCAGAAAAGTTTCTCATTTTAGGCGCGTTTGCAAATTTGCTCAATGCGACTGTCAGCTTCGTCATGTCTGTGTCTGTCGCCACCACTCAGTCCCCATGTCTGTGTCTGTCCCCACCACTCAGTCCCCATGTCTGTGTCTGTCCCCACCCACTCAGTCCCCATGTCTGTGTCTGTCGCCACCACTCAGTCCCCATGTCTGTGTCTGTCGCCACCACTCAGTCCCCATGTCTGTGTCTGTCGCCACCACTCAGTCCCCATGTCTGTGTCTGTCCCCACCACTCAGTCCCCATAGAACAACTCGGCTCCTTTCAGAAGAATTTTTTTGAAATTTTGTATTGGGGTCTTTACTGAAATGTGTCGAGACACGTGCAGTTTAACATCGGCCGACAGTAACACACACTGCGTGAACGCCTGCTTGCATTATGATCGTTCGCTATGAAGTACTTCGTAATGTAAACTGACTCTGTACTCTGTGAGGTCGGCGCTGAGGCGGGTCAACTGCAGTAGTGCTGAGATTCCACATTCGTTGCTAACTGACGGAAGAATCATCATGCACGCGAAAAACACACGAATGTTGCCATCGATTCTGAATGTGTTTATGTGATACGAGGGCAGTTGATAGCATTACACCCATCTGAAAATTTCCATCTTGCTTACTTTGTAAAGATTTCGCCCATAAGCATTGTTTCTACCTCACAATTAACACTTCGCCTCTCCATAACCAGGATCGAACGGTTCAAAGTGTTTAGGGACACAGTTCATATTGATTGTCCTGTGAATCTGAAGCAACACACAAACACACTGTGTGGGCACAGCGCAGAATTCTAACAATCGTGTGTTGCATTACACGGCACAGCACATGAAGTCACAACTCTCCTTTAAAGGATTAATATACATTTAAAAAATAACACTTGGCAGCGCAACACAACAGACACACGAGTGGGAAAAAGGAGAAGTGGTCTCAGCGGCTTCTGCCACCAGTTCCATCTTACGGACCCCAAAGGTTTCGCACCGCGGCCCGCAGCAATTTGCCACAGCTTTCGGCACGTTTACGAGAAATCGACGCTGTTTTGTCAGTTAGACATTGAAATGTGTTAAACAAATTTTATGCAAGATGATGCGTTTTGTGTAAGTTATTGCTTGCATGTGTAGATGGAATGTACATAGCAGCGGAAGTGTGAAGCCTTGGTACAGTTCATACCTGCAAGTCTAAGGGAACTGCGCGCTTCATGAAATATTTCCGACGTCAGGCAGAGCACAGTGCGAGTGCCGCGGGGGGTGCAGCCCCACCTGAGGAAGGAGAATGGTCCAGCCTCCGCGCCCTTTCTTTCTTTCTTTCTTTCTTTCTTTCTTTCTTTCTTTCTTTCTTTCTTTCTTTCTTTCTTTCTTTCTTTCTCTCTTTCTTTCTTTCTTTCTTTCTTTCTTTCTTTCTTTCTTTCTTCAAAGCGAGGAATACTGTAACCAAGTCATGCCAACTGTAATGCAGCAATTGCAGAATGCTGTAGAACTGAATGCAGTTGCGTCTCGTGTATCGTGTTTGAATTCTGTTTTTATAGTTCTGCTTCAAACAGAGCCAACAAGCCGTGAAACTGAAATGCGTATTCCTCCGCTTTTGACGTACAATAACATGTCATGCTGCACACCGCTTGATGAATTTGGTTTGGTCCAATTGTAACTGGCTTCTGAATGCTGCTTGAACATCTGCAGTTCTCTATGGGACAGACATTCAGTTGCTTTGTATGTTCTGTAAGGAACATACATATTAACCTTTTAAAGCCCAGCGGTCACTATATGTACCGCCAGGTTTAATATTCAACAATTCTACGTTCTGCCCACACAGTGTGTTTATGTGTTTTGTGTGGATCTCAGAACAAACAGCAGTTATTTCCCTATGCAGCATTAACTGGCTGGTTTTAAGGTGTTTTGTACGGAACTAAAACTGTTCCTCATATAGAGACGGCACACGTCCGCCTGTGTCTCCATCTGCCTGTGACCTGCCATCGGCAGCTGCTAAACAGCTTGTCGGATTTAATGAAATTAAGCGTATGAGGTTTTTACAAAACTTTTCGAGCAACGGTGAGTTTCGTAAAAATCGAGTCTATGAACTATAATTTACTTACGGGTGCAAATGTATTTTTACCTTACTTTCAGCATCTCTTGACCGATCTGGGTGAAATTAGGTATAGTAGACCTCACTCGACGCCACCGAATGAATGCCAGTTTCGTGGAAGTCGGTGCGGTGGAATACGTATTTGCCCTCTATACATTACTCTCCGAGTTGGGTGCAACTGGGTGCAAGAGGCGGCACGGACTGCCGCCGAACATTTGTGCGTTTCATGAAACCCGGCGCAGGGAAGACCGCTCTTTTGTTGTGGGCGTAAGTGCAATTACATGTGCAGGTGTACCTTGAAACAGCGTGACGTTCTGATAGTAAAGAACGTCTTGGTTAGTCCGTGTACTGCGTCACGAAGTGCAGTAACTCAAACGGCGTGTGTGTACTACTACGGGGTTCAAAACGATTCTTTAAGCCCAATTCAGGTTAATGTTTGTCTCTGCAAGTAGCCTGTCAGGATGTCGTGAGCGGGGAAGCCATCAACACGTAACTCAGGATAACACGCTGCTGCTGCTGCGTACGTGCAGGCACGGCACGGCACGGCTGCACGGTTCATTTCACACAACACAATTCAGACGTACAAATCGCGTGTGATGTTTGGGAGCGGATACGGAACCTGTGGCTGCAGAAGTGGATCAATGTGTCGGGTCTGGGACAACTGCAGCGTTTAGCGTCCATTGTGTCACCCTGAAGGGAAATAAAAGTCATCGAAATAAACTACATAAGCGCTGGTCTTTTGTGTCATGCGACCCTCATTCCGTGACAGTGACAGTGCACTCTGCAGTGCGCAGTGCGCAGTGCGCAGTAGGACACGCAAGTCAGGGGCTGGAATGGACGCACACTGCGCCCTCTGACTCACATTTGTTTCGTTGTTTCTAAATGCCTTCAGGTGTTATTTTTTCTGTTGCCTTATGTGGATGCGAAACGTGACCCCTTGCATTAAGGCAGGAACGCAGGCTGAGGGGTGTGATAAGTTCCAACACGGCCAGAGCAGGTATAAATTTTTCCTACAAAGGGGTGTGTAAATTTCTACGCTGTCAGTTTTTCTGGTAAATCCGGTCATGCTTTGCTAATTGCAAATAAACACGAGGAACCTGCTGGTAACAGAAGCTGGACCGAGCCTTCTAGCCCAGGGTACAGGTAGTAGCTGGCAGTCCCCCAGTCCATGTTCAGATGAATGTGGTGTTTGTGCCCACACCCACGGACTGTATAGTTAGAAAATACGCCTTATTTAGATGTCATGAAACGAGGGGGATAACGACCCGGTGGCCGAGTCACCGTAAAACAATACATAACTAACAAAACTGCTTCGTGGGTAGGGGTGGGGAAGGGAGGCACAAGCAAGCACGGCGTGCTGAAATCACCAGCACGGGGTGTGTTGGTGTGCCGCGGGCAGACGCTTCATGATAAGTTACAAAATTAACCCATGTTAGTGGTGAACAATTTCAAACTTTCTAAACATCCCAATGTGACAAAGAAAATTAACTAACGACTGTGGACTTTGCACTTATAAGAAGCAACTTATATAATGCCAGGTTAAGCGTCTACCCCATTTTACCGAAATCAAGACGCGAAGTCCAGGAATCTTTGGATTCAATTGTCATAAAAACAAATCAGGATGAAGAATTATTGCTAGAGAATGACGCTGAAAATGAAATCGTCCTTCTGTGATGTGAAACTAACACGATGTGCTTGAAGACCGACACCGGAGTGTACATGGATGGAACTTGCGAGCGGTGTCCCCGACGTTTCTACCGGTTATATACCATACGTGGACCAGTAAGTAACAGTTATATCCCCTCAGGGTCTGCAGCGAATGGGAGAAAAAATGTTGTCTCATGTAGGAACTTACAAACGTCTTTTGTAGGAATTAACCTATCCTGGTGTAGGAATTCACATATCTTATGTAGAAATCCGCACAGCCCGATATAGGAACGTACACATTCTAATTACACCTCCCCCTGACCGTGTAGGAACTTACATACACCCTGTAGAATTAGGATACTGGAGGAGATATTTGGGCCTAAGAGGGAGAAAGCAACAGGAAACTCGAGAAAATTACGTAAAGCAGAATTTCATGATCTTTCTCCTCACCAAATATTAATTGGGCGATTAAATTATGTACGAAGAAACGGGGTTGGAATGTGGCACGCGTAGGGCAGATGATAAAAGAATTAGGATTTTGGTTGGGAAAACTGAAAGTTGGACGTTTCATCCCATGTATCTCCTGACTGCCTATGACTCAGGCCATTTAAAGCCCAGACGTTACTTTACGTACCGCCAGGTTTAACACTCAGCAATTCTACGTTCTACCCACACAGTGTATTTATGTGTTTTGTGTGGATCTCAGAACAAACAGCGATTATTTCCCTATACAGCATTAACGGGCTGGTTTTTATAACCGAGACGGGGTGTTTACTGCGCGGTACGGACTGCATTTTTATATATAGTACAGCTTAATTTTCTGTCTGAAGGTTTGAATGCGGTGGGAGTGCCAGAACGGCCCTCCCCTGATTTTTCAATAAGCCGCTGTACAGAAACCACGACTCAACTTTCTTCGTAATGTTCTTGATTTATCGTTTGTAAATTGTCTGCAGTGACGCCGCCTGGTGCTGGCTTTAAGCATGTGCCTTTAATACTGACTAAGTAAGCAAACAACAGCAGGCAAAAGGTTCTTCTTGCACTATTGAATTATTACTGTCGCCTAACAAGGAGACTATAGACGAAGAGAGGAAAGGGGGGGGGGGGAGGCACGGATAAGACGATACTGAAGGTGATTCCATGCGGTGAAAGACACGGTGTAACGCTGGTAACTGCAGCTCTTATACCGGGCGTTCATGTATTGCTGTGATCACATAACTGCCAGCATTCTGCGCCTTCCGGTTCCTACAAGTTTATTACTTTTGGTGTCCCTTTCGGAGTGTTGTTCTTTTTATTCTTGCCAAACGCAATGCAGCAGTGCGCCTGCTGACGTTACAGCGAGCAACTGAACATGGTATACACAGCTTTGGCCATGAGACGTCGACGTAAGCATTGAAGTTTACATGGCTTTGAACGATGGGGTGACTGATGCATGATATGGGAAAGTTTGCAACGAAGCGGTCATGGCCTGTTCGTGGTGGTACTCTACCGGAATTGACCCATAGGGACTGAGGAAAAGCACGAAGCGCCTCATAAGGCTACTCGGCTTCCTGGTGGGATTAACAATGCGCACTTTCCGAAGACTGCACCGCTCCGCTAACCTGCATGTTGCTGCGTTGATCGCCATTTGTGTGACTGATGGCTGATTGTTTAGGTGTTGCGATTTGTTCGGCCGTGGCACAAGATAACGGCGGCAGCTAGTGGCTGCTGTGTAGCTGGCAGTGTCGGCCAGTAGACGGCACTGACGCTGTGCCTGCTCAGGAGGCGAATTGTCACACTTAGTGTGATTTTCAGTGAACAGCTGCACTCGTTTCTTGCACTGCAGCTCGATCACTTGTGGACATTGCGCTTGATTTCTGTTGAAGCGACGACAACATTTATGAAGCGCGTGTTTTGTCCTTCCTCTAAGAAGTAACCTGACGATTGTGTTCCTCCTGGAACTCCATCGCAGTGCCTCAGTCCTCGTACACAGCAGCTTGCATGTGACCTCACGAGTGGCCGTACACAGCAGCTTGCATGTGACATCACGAGTGGCCGTACACAGCAGCTTGCATGTGACATCAGGAGTGGCCGTACCTGCAGCCAGCTGACGGTCACGGGGCAGGTTGTCACATATACACATGTGCCTGACACACAAAGCATTATCTTCCAGCGGTCTGACGTGCTTCCTCGCAGACAGAGCAAAGCCACCCTGACACGGTAGACATGCGGTCGGTTTGCCAACATGCGCTCGCGTAATTGTGATCATTAACGTGCGAAGTCAAAATTTCGCAACGTGTCTCTGTCTTTACGCGTCCCTTTGAACTCGACATCCCAGAAACTGCCGTGGTCCTGCCAGTAAAATACACCCACAATATGACTTGTGTGGCATGCGTGGTAGCTAAGGGCACTCGGAGCTTCTGCCGGACCTACCAGCCGCACTAGTAACCGTTTAAACAAGAGGGATACGGCCACATGTTAGTCGTTTTGCGTAGCTCGTGTGTCATTCATATAAATGTTGGAAAATGTGGAACCTAACTGGCTACACTGGGCGACTCCTGCCAGGATGGAACGTCTGCTTGGCTCAGAATTTCAATGCAATACAGCGAAGGTTCTCTTATTGGGGTAACTGTGTTACATTTGTGTGCAGTGAGCTGGAATTCCTGCCTTGAAAAGTTTTGACATGGGCTCTGCTATCCATACACCAAGACTAACCTCGATTATAATTACTCAGTCCGTACCGCGCAGTAAACACACTCCGTCTCGGTTATACAAACCAATCAGTGAATGCTGTGTAATAAAATGATCTTTTTGTGTTGAGTGTTTTTACCGCGCGGTACGTACAGCAGATATACGAAATTCAGGCCAGTCGTAGTCTGTGCAGGGATAAGGCAGTGGGAACTGACGGCTTGCTCGCACCCTGCCTGATTAAGGCTGATGTAGCGCTTAGTGTTTCATGTGGAACCTTTTTGTGATCGTTCGTGATGGTGCACATTGTTGATCTGGGGGGGTCCGTTTTGCCGTCACAGATCAAACTGAAGTGCGACATAAATTAGCTCAGAGGTCTGTGGTACTTAAATTGTCTATCATTCTTTAAGTCGGACAGACAGACACACGGCCTCTTTCAATTATATCAGAAAAGAAGCTATTTTGTAAGGGTTTCAAGCTGACTGTCAGTGCTAACCTACATTTTGTGCTGGACATAATGACCAACACACAACCTACTGACCTCACGGCCGAGTGTAAATGATGTCAGTGCAGATGGCGGCGGCAACAGAGTTCGCAAGCCGTCCTGCGAGATAAGGCAGGGAACATTCTTCAGAATCGAAGCCTCAGGTTGCTATACATCAGTGCTGCTCAGCGTTTCTGGTACCGCAGACTCTGTACAAGTGGCACTAATTCACGGAAACACCTTCTCCACACTTGTTTCAAATCACGGTCACTCGCAGCAAAACTGTCAGGAACGTTTAACGTTTGAATGCTCAAAGCGAGCGAACACACTTCGGCTGCAAAACATGTGTCAATTTAATATGAAGTTTCGTTACAACAGTGTTATGATAACAGTGGTGAGATTAGAAGAAATTTGATGGCCAGTGTGTGCTGCTGAGCAGAGTCTGCATTGTGTCATGCCATGACTGTAGGGACGTGGGCTGTGTGGAATATTGAAAGTACGCAATACAATCGTCCTTTCTTTTTAACTTGTAAGAGAACGACAAAAAATAATTTCGCACACCCGCTGGTCAGGCTTCGCCGACCCCCCTTTGAAAACCGCAGCTTTCGGTCGTCTGATTTTTAACAGCTTTCTTATATACAGTGTAGGTATGTTTACGAACTAAAAAAACGCCATATATGGAGACGGATTTTCATGAAATTCGGTGTAGACCTTTTTTACTGAAGTTATCGAGTAGGCGTGAGTTTCGTGAAGCTCAGCTGTGTTCTGTGACAATCGTACTTTGATTAGGGCCGTAAAAGTATTTGTACCGCTACTTTTCACAGTTACATGCTGATTTGTGTAAAATCCGGTGTAACAGACCTGCACACAATGCTGGCGAGCATAAGTGATTTTTATGACAATTGCCCGGGGAACGCCGTTTCTTTCTGGCGAAAATACAGTTCCACTAATGATTGTTCTGCAAAAAGTGTGACTTTTGAAACTAAAGAACGCCTTGACAAGTCTGTGCACTACGTCACGGAGTGCAGCGTTTGATATATTGTCTGTGCCACAGTATCGTAACGCTGCTGTTACCGTTCTTGTGACTGCCTGGATGTCAGTACATATTTCTTTCTACATTTGATTGACTGAGTGCCTGTCTGCACCTACTGTCGTAGGCACACGTCTGATGTAACGTATGTAGTCTCAAATGTTCGCATCTTGGCCATGTTCACATTTTTACTTCAAATGCAATTTCATACATCAGTTGTAGCTATCTATCTTCAAACGAAATTTCACCTGCGTGATTTCAATGGTTGATTAATTCTTGCAACCAGACTGAAAGCTAAAAAATGTTTTCGCACAATCCTCATGTGCCACTTTAATTTCTACAAAATTAATCTTCACACGTGTCTCACACCTTTCGTACGTCATTTCAGGGCCCTAGAGTAAGTGTCGCTAATGTCGCTCCCGCCTCACAAGTTTGCGCGTCCGACATGTTGTTATTGGTAACTGCAGGGAATTAGAATTTGCTGCGTTAGGATACTGTCCAGTAGTATACCTTTGATACTAAGTTTCCTAAAAATGGCTCTGGTTGTCGAAAAGTTGAAACACACACACACACACACACACACACACACACACACACACACACACACACACACACACACACACACACACACACGCACACAACTTGGTGATCTGAAGAACCTAACTTTTTTCGTTTTTAGGGAGGAAATAAGCTGAATAATATATCCAGTCCGTACCGCGCAGTAAACACGCTCCGTCTCGGTTACAAAAACCAGCCAGTTAATGCTGTATAGGGAAATAATCACTGTTTGTTCTGAGATCCACACAAGACACATAAATACACTGTGTGGGCAGAACGTAGAATTCTAGTTAAAGACCCAGTTCGTACCGCGCAGTAAACACAGTCCGTCTCGGTTATAAAAATCAGTCAGTTAATGCTGTATAGGGAAATAATCGCTGTTTGTTCTGAGATCCACACAAAACACATAAATACACTGTGTGGGCAGAACGTAGAATTGCTGAATGTTAAACCTGGTGGTACGTATAGTGACCACTGGGCTTTAGAGGGTTAATGTGTCTTGCAGTGACTGAAATGGCTGTGTGTGTCACGCTAGCAGCCTCTTCACACTGTCGGTACGCTCACGCTCAGCTCGAGATAAGCTCACGGTCAGGCATTTGGACACGGCACTCGCAGTTTGAGCTGTTGCGGCACTTGAGTGATGTTCATTTTGCTTTAATCTTGTTCAGGAACTTAACTACTGAAGGTGTGGCGGTACGGCATTGTTACCTTGGGGCCAGATATTCTTTAGAAGCGTACCCTTGCTCACTTGGCGTGACCGTTGGTGTGAACAGACGCATTTGCGCACAACGCCTGAATGTTTGCCTGACCGCGGGAGGACCGACAGCCTGCCCGTAGTGTTAATCACCCGTCACGGCGCCTGTAACAATATGGCCACACGACAGTAAGGTTCACAAATGTAACGAACTTCGGTCTGGACACTGGCTAGCCTGAGGCCTCTTCGTGGTTTGCCTCAGTACTACCAAGCAAATTCCAGAGTACTATGTCTACTAGATTACAACCGTTTCCTTCCGAATCCTTTCCCATTCATCATTCTACCATTAGACGATGGTAGCCGCAGTAGCTCAGTCGGTACAATGATTAAGCTACAGGCTGGACAACCGAGGAATCGTGGTTCGGTTCCTGGCAAGGACAAGCTATTTCTTTCCTCTTCTCCGAAACGTCCGGGCCAGTTGTGGGGCCCTCCCAGGCTCCTATTCAGTGGGTAACAGCAGCTTTTTCACTGGGGGTAAAGTGGCTGAGGTGTGAGGAACACCATGCTCTTTTGTCTGATACTGAATTTAAGAATGAGTGCAGCACTCCGTGTGCCTGTGTCCGCACAAGCACACCTGTACTCTTCGCAATTTGATGCCGCAGAATGTCAGATTTTGACAGCAGCATGAAGCAAACCACATAGATTACGTCGTGTGTATCAGACAACCGGGACTGCTGCTGTCGGTACCGCGGCGCATAGCACACAATTGTCACTCGAGTTGTTGTTTGTCCTCTCCATTTCCACGTTCACTGCCTGTTTGGCGCGAATTTACAAGGTCGTTATTTTATCTGACAACAGGAGTTTGTCACTTCCTGCTGCTACTCAGCTGCACGTGTGGGCAGTCAGCTGAGTGGTATACGTTCGTACGATAAACGAGCCGGCAGGAAGTGGCATGCAATAGACGTCACATAAAATGACCCTATGTATTCCTTTTCGTTGCACATTTTCTGTGTGCGAAAGACACGTTCCGTTTTGGACAGCTAACACAGTTTTAATTTACTTCAGCAGTTTTGATCCACTTCACACTGTTCGCTGTATGCTAGACCGAACACGAACCAGCGAAGCAAACGAAAGATATAGTTATCACCTGTTCCTCAAACGCGTTGATTAATTGCAGTTTGACCTCAAGTTTGTCACACGTACTGGCGACGGTTCAGGACGTTGAAATGTTCCCAAGACGTGAGCGCGTCCAGCCGTTCAGCACGGCCGTCTTAACGCGCCAGTTGAGGTGGCTATCTTTTGTTCGGACGTACCCCCATTCGGATTGAGGTGAAGTAGCGCGGCAGCGGGACAAAAACATAACATATTTGTTTATTCTCACGTTCCTTATCATCAGTTGCAGCTGAGACAACCTACTTGCGAAAATGGCCTGTTACTGTGACTGACACTTCTAAATGTGTTGTTTAGTGACGCTGTCAGTTGCTAAGATTTCATAGCATCTGTAATAGATGAGTGATTGTGTGTGCAGCATTGGCGGAATGACACTGACAGGGGAAAGCCGCTGTACTGGGAGAAAAACCTGTCACAGTGACACTTTGTCCACCGCAAATCTCACACTGACTGACTTGGGACCGAACCCGGGCCTCCGCGGTGAGAGTCGTTGAAAATATAAAACTAATCGTAGGTACAACAGCAAAATAAACATGACATAAAGTCAACTGTACTTCCTAATAATGATTACTAAAAATCTCCAACAAAATTATTTATTAAAAGGAGTATTTCATATCGCACATTTTAACATATTTTAGTAAAAGAAAGGACACAGTACCGAGAGGCTTGTTGCCAGTGTACATAAATCAGGATTTCGCATATGTCGTTCAAAAACCCGGCGTGTTAATATCTTTAACACGTATCAGCGTTGATGATTTTTAGTGATTCCTCTGTACACAAAATAAGGCGAGATGTCCCGCATTAAGTGTTTGTGACAAACGTGCCGCTACTGGCACCAGTAAAGGTATTTGTTATGTGACATGACACCGTGTAGTCTGGCAGGTGGATACTGACGTTTTGAAGGAACATCCTGTCTGCTATGATCTTCCGAGACAATGGTACCGTCCAACCAGTCTGCACGGTGTCATAACTCAGCCTGTCATTTCTCCTCACAAAATAAGCACGTGACTTGCGGAAGCATTGCTACCTCACGTTTATTTATTTAGGATTGGCTGTGGCATTCCCTCGTCGTCACCGAAGTGGCCCGTGCTGCAGTAGCAGAACTCATCTGATTAGTTCCCGTCAGTTAGTGCTGGAGATGTGGGGCTCGCCCTCTACCTGGCGCAGTTCCGTGCGTAAAAACGAACTGGACTTTGCTATTTGCGTTCGACTGTGCGTTTCTCAAGAGCAGATAACTTCCTTGTGCAACAGCAGCCCTTCCTTTCCATGTTTGCGATACGTCTGGACAAAACTGATGCTGTTTGGTATTCAGAGGTCTTAGCATCGAAACAGTATCAGTTGCTTGAAGATTTGTCTGTCATAGATCAAAACTGAGACTAACAAAATGTGTGCAGAATGTCAGAGCATCTTTTACTGTGCGCGTACTGCAGCACACATTTCCAGTCTCGCAGATTCACAGCTACTTCTTGTCTTACCCACTCATAAGAAATAGGACTGGAAGTGACAAAACCTGCTGAAATGCGTGTAATATTGCGTGTCTGCCTGTCTGTGCGTAGACAACTTTTGTGTCAGGTGCCGTAATCGGTCATCTTCACCGAAAATTGTAACCAAATATCATCATGACAATCACATGAAAGCGGCTAAGCTGTGTGGGGTGTGTAGCAGGCACAGGAGACGTCAGTGGCTGCAGAACAGTAGTTTCAAACCTTCAGTAAAGACACCACTTGAACGATGTTCGCGCAGATGGTCGCAGTAGTGTTACAGTGTCCCAAAGTAGCGGCGTGACGACGTGGACTGGATAGGGCTACAAGTGGGACATCGCGGGGCGTTGTGTCCCATGTAGGACAGCTGAGAGACAGTCACCTTATCAGTAAGGACGCTCGTGCATGCTGCATGTAGACGCTTGCCTTCACATGTTCCTTCAGTAGGTACAGTACCAGGGACTCTTTCCCCCGTGGTACAGCGACCTGAGCGTGAAGCTGACTGCTCACTGCCATGCAGTGCCAAGGTTAAGACTGACCGGAGTTATACCTCCACTCTCTCCATACGCTTATTGACGTGTAGGGGGATCAGTTTGCATCTTCGGTATTTTGCTCTTGTAAAGCTGATGATCAGAGTGAAGTCCCTACCCATGCCATGAGGACGTATGGAGGGGAGGAGAGGCGTATATGTGCTCATTCTTAACGTCCGCTCTAGAGGGAAGTGCGTGACGAACTTGGCGTTCCGGCCGATATTAAATGTATATTAAAGACGCAGAATGTGAGGATGTGACTTGGGTTTGGGTCCAGTTATGTGTCTTTATGTGAACCCCGTAATAAACCACTGAGTTCCAGAGCAGTCAGTGATTTTTTGTTGGCCAGCTGTATCACGATGAATGTGTCAAGTAAGGCTGAGCTGCGTGGAGTCTGTTGCATTTTTACTTAAACTGTACGTGAGTTTTGCCATAAAACTGAAAGCTAAATGTGGATTTCACGTTTTATTTGTTGACACCGTACAGAGAGCACTGCCGTGACAGAAGTTGTACAGTTTTGCAAGCTCCTTTTGCGTGCATATACAGCTTCCGTGCCGCGGACTGTGTCACTACTATTACTTCCTTCTCAGAAGTTTTTGTGTCTGCCATGGTATTGCCAATTTCTCCTTTCTCCTCCTTGCAAGATATTGGTACTATATGCCAAAGTAAAGCACGTGATTGGTCCTTCATACCCGGTTCGACTGCATTTCCTTTCATCGCCTTAACAATTATAGAGTACAACCATATATTTGTATATTGTCGACATTTCACATAAAACGTCCAACATTCCCCGTCTCGTATGTATTATTCAGTGCCAAAACAGGATGACCTCGCGGTGTATAATCGGTGTTAAACACAAGGTCCATTAAAATGGTTTTGCATCTCTCTCTGAGGTGCTAGAGTCCGTTGTGGACCTTGGCTTCCAATACAGTCTTCCTCCATTCCTTGCGGTCTCTGGCCATTGCTAGCCTGTTTTCTATTCCCATTACCTACAGATCTACTTAAGTCTTCTTAAGCCTCATCTCTGCACTTTTACACTGTCGTGCTCTTTCTCTTATTCCTTCCACTATAGCTGCTGCAGTTTGTTGTGGCATTCTCTGGTTTTCCATTCTGTCAAAATTACCATATCATCTTGGTTGGATGGATTTTATAAATTTTAGAGTGCAGTGAAAAGTGAACTTTCGAAATGTTAGCTTATTTGTTCTTAATGCTTTGTGCCATTAATCAAACTAGTAATTTTGGCCTTCGCGATTAGCAGTGTTGCGTACAAACTTATAGCAAGCGCCCGTATGGTTTGCAGATGCCGGCAGGAATCGGGACTATGAATTTATATTGCCTCCACGGAACTTCGCTAAGGTTCCAATTTGATAACCGCTGGGAGCACGTGACTGTAACTTCCAATGACAATGACTCCATACTGGCCAACAGGAACCAAGAATTTTCGTCCAACCGGCAATTTGAAGCAGCCCAGCTAGCGCTGAAGGAGAGAATGCCATTTCGTGGGGGTGAGTTAAGTTGCGTCTTGAAGTTATAAAATCCATACGTTTCGGGGGGCATTATTATGGAAGGCCAAATTATAGTAAGGTATGTTGGGTGTGAAAGTAGAATTGAAGGCAGAAATTGATGTTAATGAGACACAAGAGATTCAAGGTGGACATAAGAATTCGATTGGTTGTTGGGGTGGCAGTCGTGGCTCAAGGCGTCGGAGGTTTGGTGGACCCGCAGAAAGGGCGAGGAATGATACCGGAGGTGCAATGCGTCAAGTTGTGGATAAAAACATTGACTTGCGTGTATTGTGCATATATGTTTGAACATAAAACATGTTGCCTCTTTCGCTTCCCAGTGTTTGGGCGTATCCTTTGCATTGGTGTCGGCGGGACTGTGTAATCCAAATAATCCACCCCTTAATTGATGATAAAAGTTCGTTTATTTGTGTAAAAAGTGCGCGTAGTAGTTCAGTAATGTAGACTGCGTTTTGCTTTTGAGTTCATATGACTGTGGCAAGGTCAATGAACAACGTCTTTGCCTACGCAGGCACATTCTTTATGTATCGATATGGAGAGTGGGCTATAGTATATATGTTCTTATGTTAAGTTGTATGACAGATGTGCTGCTAATTGTTGCCCTGTATGTAATACTGATTACCTTACCTTTTATGAATTTCACACAGTAAATCATGTGGCCCTTCTTTTGTCGAGAGTGTTCTTCTTCTCATCTGCTTCTTTCCAGAGTATTTTTATGTTTCATCATTACGAAATGTAATTACTAGACAGTGGAGCGTGTCAACATTTTGATTTGTTAGTGTTGTTCCTAAATACTTGAACTTGCCCATTTTGAAGTGATTAATTAATGCTTTATTCTGTGGGTTTTCCTGCATTCTGTTCACAGGACAAGAACATGTGCTTGGCTTTCTCAATATTTACCTCTGGGCCACTGCCCTTAGTAGTGACTAGTAAAGCTTTGAAACTAAAGCTCTAAAAGTCTTTAATTGAACTTAAAATGCTAATATGAAACAGCCTGCCTGTGACGGAAGAAACTGGAGCCCCTTGTGGTTCTATTATATGCAGGTTTCACTGTGTCCCCAGGCATTGTGAACTGTTTGTCTGCCTTGCTTGATAGTAATTTCAGAAATTTCTCTTTTATGTATTATCATATGTACAGGGAAGTAAAGGATTCATTTTGACTTAAAAGTACCTTGGAAAATATGGAAGAATTCAAATATGTAATAGGAAATGTTGTAGCTAATGAACATAATGTTCATTGAGTTAACTGAACAAAAATTGTGTCTGATTTGCAATTGTAGGCCCCCCTCAACGCAAGCAAGATGGCGACCAACGGCCACCGCGACTGAAGCACCGAAGGCGAAGGGGAAGTGACGTCACGGACGAGTGACGTCATGGACCAGTGATGTCCCGGGCCTGTTACGTAGCATGGACTACAGGTGCACTCGCGTCCCCGATTTTGTGAACACACGCGAAGAAACAGTTTGAAACCAACTGTACTTCATGTAACACGTTACGTAGTAGCTGCAAGAAACGCAGAAACGCAGCTGCACGCTCTCACCTCTTCTTCCCTCCACGCGTTGTAGCAAAACGTTCTGAGGCAACGTAATGAACAGAAACAGGTCATTGTGTTTCATCCTACAGTAATACGTAATACGCACGGTTTATCACGGTGGGTGGCTGACAAGTATCTATAGAATTTATTACAGAGGCGCATCTATCTCCGGGCAAACACACAATGACACCACGTGAGTTTAAAAACAATTGTAGTTATGCCAACACGTTACACAAACACATAATTAAGACACACCGTTTCTATTAATTTTTCGGTCAATTTACGTAACACATTAATAGCTTCGTTAAAATAAACCCTGTGATGGTTAACCGCGCTCACAGCAGTTGCTTTCAAGCATTCTTCTTTCAAAACGAGCGGCTGACTGCTTGCTACTGTCGCCAACTCCTCGTCGGGAAAGTCCCTGTGAAGAAACTCGAAATCTCTTTTCTTTTCTGTTACAGTTTGCCAAAGTGTGACAAACTACTCAATAACGCCATTAAATAAAATATAAACTACAGGCATAGCAATTGGATCACAAATTTAGCTTGCCCAGTAGCAAACTCGAACACCGGTTGTACACTTTGTTGTCGCTAAACCCAGATTGAAATCCCCTAGATTCACCCACTCCCCCGTTACATTGGTCACTCTGCTGTTTGTATATGCAATGACATCTACAGACGCTTACGAAACGTTGATTGGTCGAGATATGGTGCGGAAGACGTATGTTTCCCGGTGAAGAGGGCTAAATCAGATACTATTCGCCGCCGGAAAATTTCAGATTTTTCTGTTACATTCCTCGAAAGTTCTGTAACGCAAAACATATTTTTCTTACTTGTTCATAAGAGTCAAATTAAAGAAAACTTTAGCAGAAGATGCCTATGATTAACATAGCAGGGGAACCAACTTTCCTTCACGCGGGAACTTGAATAGCAGTACTGAGTTTTGTAGGTAACAGTATTGAAAGCAATGCCAGTGAATTGGGAAGCGACAGAAACCAGGACCAGAAATTAAGAATGGCAAGTACGTCGAATACTGTTGTTAGCCGTGATAAATATGGAATATGAAATTTCCGCAAGCGGTTTAAATCATTCCCAACCACAAATTCTGGACGTTCCGAAGGAATCCGTCGGAACAAATTTATTAGGCCAGGACGGCATTCCGACCCGCATATTACTCGTACCGCTGTACTCCGAACTTGAAAGAGGAATTCGATTCCTGCAGGATTCTGAATTGCTTGCGGACAAACAAACAAACAAACAAACAAACAAACAAACAAACAAACAAACAAACAAACAANACAAACAAACAAACAAACAAACAAACAAACAAACAAACAAACAAACAAACAAACAAGCAAACAAACAAACAAATTAACTGACTACCTAACTCAATAGAGCAGCGTACTTTTTGAGAAGCTAACAGGTCCGCAGCTAATCAAGAAATTCCCCGCATTTTATGGAACCCGAGGTTCATTACCGCATGTACAAGAGCCCGCCACCTGTCCCTATCCTGAGCCAGCTCAGTCCAGTCCATGCCGCCATCACACTTCTTGAAAATCAATTTTAAAAGTATCCTCCCATCTATGCCTGGGTCTCCCAAGTGGTCTCCTTCCCTCAGGTCTCCCTACCAAAATCCTGTATGCACCTCTCCTTTCCCCCATATGTGCTACGTGTCCCGCCCATCTCATTTTCTCGATTTTATCACACGAATAATATTGGGTGATGAGTACAGATCATTGCTTGCAAAGAGAAAGCAATGACCGAAATGCAACTCCACAATAAAGATGTGGAAATATGAAGCAGGATGAATACTGTGGGTTGTGGTAAGAAATTTATTCTCAGGGAAAGGTCCTTTATATGTATGATGAACCATAAAGGCTCCAGAATTGACCCTTTGGAAAATTCATGTCTCAATGTACCCCAGTCAGAGAAAAAATTCTGAGTTATATTAAGTGATTTAACTTCAACTTTCTGTCTTCTATTAGTTAAATGGACCTGACCCATTCTTCAGATATTCCTCAAATTCCACAGAAGTGTAATTTAGCTGACAAAATTTCATGATTTACACAACCAAAAGCCTTTGCTAACTCACAGAAAATTCCTCCAACATGCATTTTTTGGTTAATAGATTTAAATATGCTATCTGATAGTCTGAAGGCAACATTTTCCATAGATATCCCTTCCCTAAAACCATGCCGTTCTCTCAGTGGTATGTTGTTATTATGCAGGTTGTGGCTTAATCTACTGTGCATAGTTTTCTCAAATACAAAAGAGAGAGAGAGAGAGAGAGAGAGAGACTTTTATAATGAGATAGGCTTCTTTTTTTTTCACATTACTTTTTCACCTTTCTTGTACAATGGTTTTACCACTGCAAAATACCTGTACATACATAGTGAGTGATTACAAATATAGCAATGAGCGACTAACGTGAGATATGCAAGCTCTTAAGATTGTGTTGTATTTGTATTTCATCCTAAAATCATTACAGAATAATAATGGGGACACATCAAGAGAGTAATTACAATAAGAGCAAACAAACAAACACATAAAACTAACAACATGCAACTAAGTACTTTTTATGTGGCACTTTTGACCTGTTTTTGGGTCATAGATTTCCCCATTCTCAAGGCTTCACAATCACACTCATTTAGACACACCACGCTCGGTAGGACTCCTCTGCACAAGTGACCAGCCCAATGCAGAGACCTGTACCTGACAGCACACAACACTCACAAGAGACAGACATCCCTGACCCTGGCGGGATTTGAACCTGCAATCTCAGCATGCAAGCGATTGCAGACCCATGCCTTAGACCGTGTGGCCACTGTGATCAGCAACTACATACATGTACAGAACATTGTTTATACGCATTGAGGGCACATTTTCCAATTAATGTACTTCCCCCCTCTCTTTTTCTCTCTTTCTATCTATTTTTTAAAATGTTCCGTGTTTTCATTTTGTGACTAGATTTTGCTGTGCATGTACTGTAGTGTTGCTTCGTCTTTTGTTTGATAACTTTTTTAAGGGATTTTTCACAAATTAATTCAAAATGCTTTTGCTTTTCAATCACTGCTGTTACTAGTGAAGGTGTAAAGGCTCCTTTTGTAATCCAGTCATTCTTTTTCTTGCTGTACTTTTGTACCTGACTGGAAAAGTACCTTCCAAGATATCTTGAGAAGTACACAGAAATGAGGCAAAATACAGGTCACATCTTTGTCTTTATAAATTGATTCTGATCTCAAATTTTTTAGTAGTGTCTGAAAGTTTGTGGTTGTTTACTGCTTATTAATGAAGTTCTGTGCTTGAAATTAATTTTGGTTGTTGTTGCATATATGTTATTCATTGTAAGAAATTGGGTATCATGGTCTTATATGCCATTTATTAGGGAAGATGTAGAACATAACTTCGGTCTATTGTTATCCACAAATATATCACCAGTAGCTTATTTGAGTGATTTTTAATTCTTGTATGGTGTTACCTAATGGCATATTCGTAGTTTGTGATGTCACATCATACCTCTCCGCTTTTCGCCCCAGACCTGAACATTGCTGCTATGCAACAGTCATTGGGTTCAGTGGTTCAGTCACCATTGCAATGCTACTCAACAGTATCCCCTAGCAGCGCACAAGTGTAACGCATGGGCCAGCAATAGTAAATCAGATCCCTGTATGCTGTTACTGAGTCCCAACTGAAGTAACTGACCACTGTCAGCATCTCTGAGCAAAATGTCATCATGTTAATTGATTACAAGTTCTTTTCCACATCAGAAATACTCGAACCCTGACATCTGTGAGTGAAAGTGCTGCCAGGTCAATGCTAAATATTTGAACCTGGGCACAAAGCATAACATGAGAAAGTTGGTGGGATGTTACCATGTCGTGTTTGTTTACAGTAAGAACACAGCATACCAGGAGGTTTTAGTGGGCCCTGACCGTTCCTTATGCAGCTCTTGATTATAAATAGTTTTTTATTCAGACCAACTGGATTCACTGTCTGTACTGTTTCTGTAGGTGTTAGTGCTCTCTTCCACAGGGTCCTTATTTTATCCAATAACTATGATTTGTCACTTTCCACTGCTACTCCAATATGCATGTGGGCACCATTTTACTTGACAAATATTTGTTCCATCTGAAAATTTATAGAATGTGAAGACCAAGTTTCATACCCATACACAACAAGGGGGAGAATTATAGTTCTATATATTTTAGTTTTTTTATTCTTACATATCTGAGAGAGAATAGCAATGGATGTTGATCTCATGCCATGATTTTCATGCCAAGATCTGTGAAAATGGTATTTGCTTACAAAGTTGTTAGAGGGAGAAACACCCAAAGATGAAGGTAGTGGTTTTGTAGCCTGGTGGCAATGTGACAGATGTACAAGTATTTGTGTGTTGGCAGTTACTGTGTGAAGTCCATAAGCTGCTGGTGATGAGTTTAATTAATTTGAAATTCACAGTATTCAGGCATCCAGCACATTACGTGCCATGCAGACTAAAGTCATAATTTGCCTCTTTGTGCTATGCAGTTTTATTTCCTGAGGAAGTATCTTAGGCAATACAAATTGCTTTACTTTATCCAACCCGTTAAGATCCCAACCCAGACTGTGGCTTCTTTCCATTGCAGTCATACACCAACCTTAATCCTGGGCAACCTTTTGCTTAATTGTAAACAACATAGTGCAATATGTTTTCTGTAAAAAATGCTGGATGCAACTAAAATGCATGGGCTAAAATAAATTGTACCTCAGAGGACAAGTCAGGTTAGATCTGTAGAATATGCTATTTGTGTAGCCCATACTCAATAAATTCATATATTTCTTACAAAATCTGACATTAGAATGAATTCTACAGTCATTCGTTCAAGCAGTCATCTTAAGAAACTGGTTTTCACACTATGTTTTTATGTTTAAGTTCAAGATAAATTTCTCGTCTATAATTCAGTCATCTGGTAGAGACTATGGCAGTTACATTATTTAGAGTACACAAAAGTTACATAACAAATGATGATGATAGGTGTGAAACTTGTCATGTGATGTGTTTAGGAACAAATTTCATAATAGTTGGGAGATGTAGATTGTGCGTTTGTGTGGTGTGGGATGGTGTCTGTTGCTGGATTTTTATTTTTTATTCCATTTCTTGAAGTACAATAAAAATGAGTCTAAGTGAAACCTATAACAGAGTTTGGGTAGCCAAACATCTGTCTGGCACATTTGCTATTAAGAATGGTTTGAAATAAGGAGATGCGCTGTTGCCTTTGCTTTTCAACTTTGCTTTAGAATATGCCATTAGGAGGGTTCAGGCAAACCAGGAGGGCTTGAAATTGAATGGTACACATCGGCTTCTGGTTTATGCTGGTCGTGTTAATATATTGGGCGGTAGCATACGTAGTATAAAAAAAATGCAGAAGATTTATTAATTGTTAGTAAGGTGATTGGTCTGGAAGTAAATGCTAAGAAAAATTAGTACATGGTCGTGTCTCAAAATCAGAATGCAGGGCAAAATCACAACATAAAGATAGATAGTAAATCCTTTGACAGGGTGGAAGAAGTCATATATTTGGGAACAACCCTAATGAATCGAAACTCCATTCATGAAGAAATTAAGAGCAGATTGAAGCTGGGAAATGCTTGTAATCATTTGATGCAGAATCTTTTGTCTTCCATGTTGCTATCCAAAAACACAAAGATTAGGGTATGCAGAACTGTAGTTTTACCTGTTGTTGTGTATGAGTGTGAAACTTGGTCTCTCACATTGAGGGAGGAACAGAGAATGAGGGTGCTCGAGAACAGGGTGCTGAGGAGGATATTTGGGCCTAAGAGGGACGACGTGACAAGGGAGTGGAGAAGACTACATAACGAACTTAATGATCTATACTCATCACCAAATGTTATTCGGGTAATCAAATCGAGAAGAATGGGATGGGCGGGGCATGTAGCAGTATGGGGGCAAAGAGAGGTGCGTACAGGATTTTGGTGGGGAGACCTGAGGGAAGGCGACCACTTGGGAGGCCCAGGTGTAGGTGGGAGAATAATATTAAAATGGATCTTCAAGAAGTGGGGTGGGGGCGTGGACTGGATTGAGCTGGCTCAGGATAGGTACAGGTGGCAGGCTCTTATCAATATGGTAATAAACCTCCAGGTTCCATAAAATGTGGGGAATTTCTTGACTAGCTGAGAAACTGTTAGCTTCTCAAGAATGCTTCTGCTCCATGGAGTTATATTCTTTTTGAAACATTTCTTTTTAATGATTCCATTCCACATGACATCAAGACAGCGAGAAAGGAATGATGTATGCTATGTTCCCTGAGCTGCTTGTGTTTATTTATGATACAAGATCACCTGTGGTGAGGTACACAGGTACTTAGTTTTGTCCAACTGTGATGCACGGTTTAATTCATCATGTTAGTAACCAACTATCTTATTTCTAATGTTTCTGACAGAAATGTCTAAATCAAATGCAGGTTTATGGAAAGTAACAGATAGAACAAGTACATGGAGAAGTGCATTGGTGTTAATATTGGCATTAATATTTAACGAAAGCATATGACAGTGTACCACTAAATAAATTATGGGAAACGTTAGATAGATCAACTATTAATATAAAATTAATAGAAGCAATAAAGTCATTATACAAAGGATCTAGTTCAAAAATCAAAATTGGAAATCAAGTTACGAAGGGTTTCAAAGTTACTAAGGGATTAAGACAAGGTTGCACTTTATCACCAACTTTATTCAAAATATACCTAGAACAAGTGTTAAGAAACTGGAAAAGGAAATGTGAACCAATGGGTATATCAATCCAAAACACATATGTATATTCACTCAACTTTGCAGATGACCAGGTATTATTAGCACAAGATCATGATGACATGGAATATATGGCAAGAAAACTAAAGGAAGAATATGAAGAATGGGGACTTACCATAAATTTAGAAAAACCCAAGTATGTATGTACCGGAGAAGAAAAAGAAGTCTTAAAGTTTGACTGCGGGGAAGAAATAAACCCACATACAGAATGCACTTACTTAGTTACAAAAATAGATCAGTTGGAAGATAATACAACAGAAATAAAACACAGAATTAGTCAAACAAGAAAGGCTATAAATGCTTTAAATTCTATTTGGTGGCACAAAAATATTACTAAAAACAGAAAATTATATATTTATCAGAGTATAATTCAGAGCATTTTGACATATGGCGCAGAAATATGGCAAATTCCGACCAGAGAAATGAATAAAATTATATCTACAGAAATGGATGTGCTAAGGAGGGCTGCAAGAAAATCAAGGATGGAAAGAATAAAAAATGAACATATAAAGGAGATCATAGGAGTAAAAGGGAAGCCAAACATCATAGAGAACATAGAGATGAAAAGACTGCAATGGTATGGCCATGTCAAAAGGATGCCAGAGGAAAGAATACCAAAATTAATTACGGAATGGACCCCCACTAGAGAGAAGGAAAAGAGGACACCCAAGGAAGACTTGGATAGAAGGAGTGCAAGCAGCCATGACAGCAAGAAGTGTGGAGCCAGATACGTGGAGAAACAGGGAGGAATGGCGTTTGGTTTCCCGAAGACGGCAACAGCTGTTATAATACCGGACAGACAGACAGACAGACCATAGATGGTAACTTCTGTAAAACTTAGTGAATGGCTGCACCAACTTCTATGAGTTGAAGCATGAGAATTAGTTGAAAGTACCATATGCACACGCACGCACGCACGCGCACACACGCACACTGAAAATTTGTGAGAGAGATCGAAGGATACACTGAAGAAATAAGAAATGAACCAAAACAGTCTGGATGGGCTAAAGACCAAATCTGACATTGATAAAGAGGTTTGATGCTGCATAAGACTGGTATGGGCACTTAACTGGACTAGGTTCACATGCTGTTATGGGCATGTTTGCCGCATCATAAACTGCACACTCTGTATAATCATACACTAATAATTGAGTCTTCACAAAGTTCCCAGATTCCCGACCTGTGATGACAGTGGTGGGCACAAAATACAGGGTGAGTGAGCTGCTGACAGTGAACTGCACATCTCAGCCATCACTGTCACCACCAGCTCTCACATTCTATGTCAATAATCATGCAGTAAGTAAACTCACTATCATGGAGAGATGTCAACATTTTGTAGGCATGGAGGGGAATGCACAATTAACATTATTATAACCTTGTGACTGATTGAATTATACACACATATTTAATAAGAGAAAGAAATGGCCATCAACACAACTAGTAAGTGTTATATTTTTAAATTTGTAATGCGTTTCAACCTCAGAGGTACAACTTCTGGCCAGTAGTATAAAATACATAAAAGGAATTGTGCACAGTTTTCTTGAACTGAGATCTCAAATTTACAGTTAGATAAAATATATGTTATATTAAATTGTAAAATTGAAGGCTCAGTTAAAAACTTAATACAATTGTACAAAATTTCTTTTATGTACTTTATACTGCTGGCCTGAAGGTGACCTTCTGAGGTCGAAACAACTTGCGAAATTAATCATAAAACACTTACTATTTGTGTTGATGGCAGTTTATTTGTCTTGTTATTATGTATAATACAATGGAATGACAAACATAAAAATCATATTTCTAACATAAGGATACATAGAAGACGCGCAGTTCCATATGGTTTGTTGGAATGTTAATGTGCTGCAGTGGGCCAGTCTGAAAGTGATGTCAGGTCAGCTTTGTCCACCCCTGTTCTGGTAACTGCTGGAGTGGCTCATCCTCAGTCCTTCTAGCTTACTATGCTAAGTCTAATGTAGTTCATCTACTGAAATTAGATGTCTGTTGGTGCAAAAAGTACTAAAATATAATATATAATCAGTACAGTGTATCTATTTGTATCAAATGTGTTTGGTTCTCATATTTTGTGCACAGTGCAGGAGACACTAGTGTGCCTGTCACTGACCGACCAAGCCCAAGGGCTCTGTTTTCATTACAGTTGTTCTTTCATTACTCTAATTGTTTTGTGCTGAATTAACTGGCTGTGCAAGGGAGATGATATATTTACAGTCAAACCTTTTTATAATGACATTGATTTATACGACACCTTGCCTATAGCGTCACACAGTTTGTGGTACCAGTTAATTCATTGCTGTTAACCACTACATTATATTCTCTGTTATAACTAGGTTCGAGCATATTTTCAAAATATCAGTACATCTGACTTCAGTTTAGGCAGCTGCAGTTTCCACTCAGCCTTACACTTGCTCTGTTTTAAGGACAGTCCTTTAAATTTCCAGGTGTTAATATTGACACTATTTATTTTTTCATGGACTTTTATATATAGAATTTTACCAAGTTGGAAGTGCATAACAATTTTAATGATTTCTTATTTTTTTTTTTTTTTGTGAAGTTGCAATGGCCTATTCAGGGAACAGGTATGTTAGCTAGTTTAAAATAAATGTCTCCAAGATTTTCAGGCAGGATATAGTAAACTGAAGTGCTGTGGTAGTCATACCTTTCTCCTGTTCTGTAATAAATATTCTGTGCAATCCAGTGCCATCATTGGTAAGTAACTTTCCATCGGTCTTCTATTGCTGCAGATGCCACAAGGTATGGTGACAGCATGGGGAGCAAGTGCTATGTTAAGAACACAACTGAACAGATCAGACTTTTCACCGAGAGGGGAACTACGCCTGAAGTGTGTTGCATCAGCCATGGGGCTATACATGAGCAGTGGAAGTATAGCCATCTGGCTGGAGGAAGGCGAACCACCTGGACATGGAGATAAAGGCAAAAGAACCACAGGTGTGCTTTTCTTTTGACTCCTCAGTACAAATGTACATTTTGCGCATATGTGCTGCTGCTGCCCTGTAACTCCTATATGGAGCGTAGGGCCCTCTTTTCAGTTTCGTTTCTGTAACACTGTTTCGTGGGGGCAGGTTCTTAGCCTACCGCCCAACCCCCAACCTGGAGGGCCAGGTTATCTCTCTTAGTCTGGGTCATTCCTCGCAACCTGTCCGGCATGGCAGACTCTATCAATAGCTGCGCTACCACTGGCATAGCGCTTAGGATCATTTGACCATGCAATCCGCACCACTATTTCAAAGTGGAGATACCTTCAGGAGCATATATATATATATATATATATGAGGAATTTTAAATAAGTGAGGCTTCCTAGCCTGTAACTATTGTGTTAATCAACCATTTTATTTTTTGGTAACATGTGGCACTTGTAGCAGGGGTAACATGTAACAGATCACTATCTTGGAAGGTCACCAGTTCCAGAGTAGTGAGGAAGTGGAAATGGCTGTTCGTGATTGGTTGTGAATGCAAGACCCTTATTTCTACCAAGATGGAATTTTTAAACTTGTGCCAATGTGGGACAATGCATCAATGTGCTAGAAAATTATGTTGAGAAGGAATGATACTTCAGTGCAATATGTGAGCTACATTTAGTTTTGTTATGACTTGTCATTTAACTTTTATGCCCTCGGGAACATGCCTGTTGCACAGACTGTGTGTGTGTCACAGTTTAAGTGTGCAGTTCTCTCATTTCACTGAATACACGAAGTATTTCATACATTAGCTGTGAAATTTAGTTGAAGCAGGTAACTGGGAATGTTAATTGACTTTAACTAGGCTGTGCATACATTAACCAATAAATGACATTAATTTCCACCTTACAGAACTGTATGACAGTACATTAATACAGTTCTGGGCTTTGTTGCTTGGCTCTTAATAATTTGTTCCCCATCTAGGCCTCTTGAAAGTGTTATTATTTATGTGAAAAGTGTTACTATTTTGCACTTCATCTGCCTTGAAACATCTACTTTGAATAACTAGTTCCTGTGCTTCATGTTAGTTTAATTACAGTCTTTAACTAACATATTTTGTTGATGTGTTCTGTTCCCTAATATAATTACTCATTTTAGTTCCAACATATACACTAGCTTTATATCGTTAGTGTTATGGTAACTTGACCAGGTGTCTTGTTTCTAACCCCATGCTGTATCTAACACAGTACAATATAATTTACTCACTAGCAGCAACAGTATATCACCTTGAGGGATAAGGAATAGGAACAATGCCTAACACTCCACAGCTCATGATGATGATGCTGATGCTGCTGCTGCTGCTGCTGATGATGATGATGAGTAGCAAAAGTCTAAATGTTGAAACCGTCAAATACCAGAGTCTGCCACTGGACCAAATTCTGTGCCAGTTCCATTAAAGTTCATCTTCATAAGACCCATGTTAATGTTATCCTGCAATCTGCTGAGAGCAAACCCTGGCTATGTACACTTTAATTCTCTTTTCTACCTTAATTAGTATGGCTTAATTTTTAACAAATGTCACTCCATTGTGTTGTTAGTAGTACAAAAATTAAATCAGTATGTGTCCAAACACAACTAAATTCTGCTTATTATACAGAACTACATGTTTCAGCCTATCTCACATTGTTCTTACGCTCACAGTTGGTCTGTAAACACATTGAGGAAGAAACATACAGCATGTGGGTCTCACATAGTGTGTATTGCTTCATCATCATGTTGTACAGACCAACTGTGAAACTAAGGATGACCTGACATATGTCGAAACATGTAGTTCTGTATAATAAATAGAATTTAGTTGTGTTTGGACAGATATTGATTAAATTTTTGTGTGGCTTGCTTTCTTGAGAGAAATGTACAGAAAAGTAGGCAATAGAGGAATTTTTGTTGTTGTAGAGTAAGGAACTGATCCAATAAAAATTTGCTTTCAGGTTCCAAGCATTCAGTAGGCAGTGGCTTCATTTTACTGGCAGTGATGCTGTGGACGTGTTCTGTACATCCTGTGTAGTTCATGGATCCCTAAGTATTGCGGACTCTAATACTTGGCCTCGATTCCAACGATCGTTAGCGCCCTGTGTCAAATCCTGATCTGTTCAACTGGTTGCAGCTGATATATCATCAGAGGCTGTACCATCAACTGCTTCAAACAAAACAGCCGAAGGTACATCTAGTAACACATGCTGCAATTGAGATGCTATGACTTAAACCACATCTCAAATAAAATAAAAAATTATTTGCTCGGTTTTGATCGACTAGTAATATGACCAGCTGCATGATCAGGGTGACAGATCACAGAGTTTTGAAGTACTGTTAATGGTAATTGTATGAGGTATGTACCAACTGTTTAAATATTAAGAAGCCTGAATTTAATCCACACAATGCACTTATGTGTTTGACAAGATTATCACAATAAACATTGGTCATTTCCCTGAACAGCATTAACTGCGTGGGTTTTTGTCCTGAGGATGTAAAGTTTTCTGTGATGTAGGAACTTATTTATTACCTACATGAACTTCAGGTTTCAGAGGGGTAAGGTGTTAAAACTGGGCGTTATAAAGGCTAAATTTTTGACTCTATATCAAGTTAAAACACTCTTCTGTGTTTTAAGATTTGTGATATTAAATAAACTGGACAAAAGTGGATTCCATAAGGGTGCACTACAAGTGATGGAATCCATGGGGAAAATGGATGTGCATACGGAAAAGCTGATGTTATTTATATAGGGTTTATTCATCCATACAAACAGATATGGAAGGCAGAATTAAAAAAGTGTGGCAAACAACACGTGAAACACAGCAATTTATTAAATATTATATTGTTGTGGCATACAGATACCACTACTCTGGGGTAACCTGTTTTCTCCATCTTTGTGATAGAAGAGGAAGCTGTACAAGGAAAGAATGTAAGTGAAACAGAAGTATAGGACATTAATTAGAGCAGCAAGGTGTCGTAGACAGGGCAGTACTGTCCACAAGACCTGTTGTCCTTGTTCCTTGCTGTGTGGTGTAGCCTTATACCTGAAGATGGAGGCAGCAGGTTGCTTGTAACAGTTGCTACCTATCAACCACACTGCATGGTATTACACCCCTGTGTGCGCTATTTCACTGGTTAGCATAAACAGGCTGTTAGCATTAATGCTCAGTTTCAATGTGCTACAATATTGGTAGCACAAATATTTCAAGTATGTTATGGCTTTTATCTAAAATATTTTTCGGTCTGCTCCATACTTGTTGTATGAATGTGCACAGGTTTTGCTAACTGTAGGACTTAACTGTGACAAGCACAATGCATTTAGATGCAACTGTACATATGTAGTGGATCTAGATACAATCACACACAGCACACCAGCCTGCTGCTTGCAGAAGCCAATATGGCAGCCACCAGGGTAGTGGTAGCAAATTGTCAGTGTTAATTGACAGTCCTTTTGGATGTTTGTCAGTCTGCATTTAGGCTTTCATGAAAGAAATTTGGACTAGCATTTATTTTGACAATAATTTTGGAAAGAATTGGTGCTTAATTAAGCACACAGCCAACTTTTCTTTACCTTGCTCTGAGTTACAGATATATTCAAAACCTTCACACAGAATAAAGCTTGCACTGTCCGTGTGTTACTGAGTCATATACCTTAAACATCATGTATATTTCAAATGATAGCAGCACAAAGTTAACATGCTGACAATGGGAAGACGGTATCATGCTTACATGGCTGTGATGTTAGCCAGTGGGGGTGCAGGAGGCTGATTTATGTGCAATGTGCTTTGCAGTTTATCTGTTGAGAAATGTCAGTAAGTGATGGATGGCACTGTGGCAAGTTGACTTATTATAACACCATGAGAAATCAGGTAAGTTTGCTCATAAATGTGGAATTTATAAAATATAAAACTTGCTGTAACTGTCCAATTATTATGGCTGCTAGGAGAACAGGTTTCTGTATTTCCACCCAGGCATGAGTTTGTTATGTGTAGTCAGCATCGTGGTGCATTGTAATCAGTTTCTGTCAAACATTTGGCGTGGTGAGATTCGCTGTGTGACAACTAAAGGAAAGAGAAATACATTGATTAAAAGCTTGCATTAATTGTGACTAGTTGAGCATTTGAAGAGGTATCACAGGACATCAGAATTATACCCATGTACTTAACACAGAAGAGTCACATAAATAACAGTATGTCTTCCATCTGACAGAATCTATATTTATTATTTCTTTTAAAACACAACATGTTTCGATCAACCTGATAGTCATCAGATGTTCGTTTGTACAAAAACTTAAAACTCAAGGTAAAAATGTGAAATTTTTTGTAAAATTTTGTAAAATTTTGCAAGATCTCACAAATGATGTAAACTATAAAATATAAATTACAGTTTACTTGTAATTTATGTGAGTCTATGCACAATGGGATGGGTAGTATCAAATTTGTAGACAAGTTAGCTTCAGTAGTATAAGACCAAAGTGGATTTTCATCAGTATCATGCCTTCCCTTACGAGTGATTTAACTGAAGCTTTGTATCTCCCTTTTCCCCACATGCTCTACAAGAGATGTAAGTTTGGTAAAAGTATGTTGGGAGCCACGTATTAATAAAGTAAAAGCTCTTAACCTTGTTAAATGGCATAGTTTGTCTGCTCATCCAACTATGGTATGTTAATTTTAATATTAAACATCCAAGCTGGTGTACAGATACGAAGGTGTTGGTCATGATTGCCTGATGGGTATAAATATATATAACTTTAAAGTACATTAGTTTCAGTTCATTGTGTCTCCTTTCTGCAGAGAGTACTTTCAAACGCCGTTCACCATCAGCCTCGTTAGCATGTGAACAGTGCCGGCCTTAGCAAACGCGGTGCCCGATTGTGTCAAATTGGTTCAATCGGCCGAAGGCCGGCCCTGCATATGAACTACTCGAATGTTAGTCTTTTACATACAGTTTTTTCAAGCTGCGTTGTGGCTGCACTAGAAGAGAACAGAAAAAGATTTGTACTGTCCTTGCTGAAGAGGGTGCAGTTGACTTACATTGCACACTTGTGGCAACGTTTGTGGAAAACATAGATCCTGTCGAAAACATGTATGTATTGCTGCATGACTTTTTCCCACTGGTCCCCTTTTGTTTGGTTGGAGGCGCGAGGCGCAAGGGTTTGACGCCCCAACTCTTGTTTCTCATCGAATTAATCGCATTGGCACTTGTTCTGATGGCTTCCGCCAGAGGAGCCTCGAGACGGAGTCGCATGTGCGCGACTTACACACGGGCGCAGCTTAGGGGGAGAAAATAAAACTGGGGGGAGGAGAGCGCCAGTGTTTGATCTGCAGCCAGTTTATCCTCTGTGCCTGTAGCGCAGATTATGTAGGTAGTGGCGGTAATGTGTGGTAGTGCTTGTGATGAAAGCGTAATAAGACACGCATTTTTGTGGTTTTTCAGAGGATAGTTGAGTTAGTGTCTGCAAGATTAATTCGTGCGCGTGACAAATTTCGGTTAGGAATAATTTGTTAGGGTACTGCAAGAAGTTAGTGATAACATTAAGACAGCAATTGAACAAGGCCGGACTGATGTTATTAAGTCAGTGCACGAAGCATGTAAGATAATTTTTATAGTTTTGTTATCTCTGTATATTGCAGTTATCATTTTAGCCATCGTGCAGGTCTCTGAACACATACATGGAATTATTTTCGGAACGGTGTACAAAGGACGGTTGAAGCTAGATAATGGTGAGCTAGGCGGTGAGGTTAGGTTCGTGTCATACCAAGTCACATGTGTCATTCAGGTATTCGGACGGCATTTCAGAGTTTGAATTAATTTCTTGTGCTGTATATTTTCATGTTTCCACTGAACACTCGGTATGTTTCGAAGAGTCCCGTAGGTTGTCTTAGTCCTTGAATGGCCAAAATAAACGAAAATGTTGTGGATGGACATTACTTTTTAATTATTGTTTGAACGCTCCAAGAAGCTGTTTGTGCACTTTTCAGTGTTATTTTAGCAATTTATGGTATTTTCGGATGATTGTGACATATAGAGACGTACATTTGCATTTGAGCTGGACCACATGTTTGTAGCTGTACCATCTGGCTAAATCTTTCTGCACTTATTATTAGTCCATAGTTGGTTTTCAGTTGTTATTAGATATCCCAGTGTAATGGGTGGAAATGCTGTTGAAGTTTGTTATATACACTGGGTTCAATTACAGTACGGTGAATGTGTACTTGGGGCTCTGTGGTATAAGCTGACAGATATGCCAGCTACTGACATACCTGTTGGCTGTTTCTGATTTGTTGAATTATATAACTATGCTGTAACTTGCATTAAGTATTTTGTGTTTCTACATGTTACTCCAGTTGAGGTGGATGATACTGACCCAACTCTATAGAAGGAGAATATGCTGAACAATCCAGTTTTTGAAGATGGGACATTCCTGTACATGGCAACTAAGGTATGACACTCATTCATGCCATCTCCTGTTGTTTGTGTCAGTGGAATCCACCTGAACGTTCCTCCGGCTGCATAAATAGATTACTTTACCGTAGGACTTGGGACCAGAAATATAGAAGGTCTATTATCAGTCATTTGCCATACCCCTGTGATATATAATTTGACAGTTATGTAACGAATCAGAAATGCTGTTCCTGTCTCTTCCTCCCCCGTTGACACAGAAGGCCATTGTGTACAACTGTACCTTATCTCAAACAAGCTGAAACCAACTGACATATGTATGATATATTTTGATGCTGTGTAGTCTGAGTTAGTGGTAAGTGTGTGATTATTTCCATGTGGTCCATTTTAATATTACTCTATCAAATTCACGAAGATATCCTAAATGAACTCTTCCTTTCAATTATCTGAACTAAAACTGTGAGATCTGTGAGAACTTCTAAGAACTTGTTGAAAGATTTGGTTTGTATTTTATGCACTGTTCATGGTTTTTGTTTCCTCTGGTGTTTTGGGATGTGATGCTGTGTCACTGGGTTGGTGGATCATGATGTTCTGAAGGTGTGTGTGTGTGGTGGCTTTATGGTCAGAGTCAAGCAGTTCTGAAGGTATGTGTGTGGTGGCTTTATGGTCAGAGTCAAGCAGTTCTGAAGGTGTGTAGTGGCTTTATGGTCAGAGTCAAGCAGTTCAAAGAGGCCGTTGAAGATGAAGGCAGTGCATTGCTGTGACACGTCAAGTACTACTGTTGTCAGGTAAAGGTCTCTGTGGTGGGCCAATCACTTGTTCAGAGGAATCCTACTGAGTGTGGTGTGTCTGAGTGTGATCTCGAAACCTCGACAAGGAGGAGGCCTAGGCCCAGTAGGGCTGTTCAGCCATGAAGATAAAGATCCATTTTAATATTGTGCTCACATTTGTGCGTGGGACTCCCAATTGAACTCTTCACTCTCATGATTTAACACTCATTTGCCTCATTTCTTGTACTTCTATATGCTGTCTGGCCTTGGTATCAGGTATGTGATAAAGACCTTGAGTTGTTGAGTCAGTATCCCTCTAATTGCAACTCCCAAATTACCTCCTTTTTGCTTTGTAAACATAGGTTCGCTGTTACATACATACATACATACATACATATATAGAGACAGACATACATACATACATACATACATACATACATACATACATACATACATACATACATACATACATACATACATACATACGTATGTACATACATACATACATACATACATACATACATACATACATACATACGTACATACATACATACATACATACATACATACATTCATTCATACATTCATACATTCATTCATTCATTCATTCATTCATTCATCCATTCATTCATTCATTCATTCATTCATTCATTCATTTCAAGCAAACTGCTTCCTCTCTTGTAAAATATATGTAATTTGATGTTCTGTTTTGATGAGCGTTCTCAATTTTTTGTCATGTAGATGCACTGAATGTAATGTCAGTCATACAAAGTGTGTGGCTGACAGATGAATTGCAGAGCCTCCTGTTCAGTGGTGTAATACTATGGTTGCTAGACAGGTTAGCACTGCTTCAGTTGCATTTGCTTAGTTTTAAGGAAAGCATGTAATGTTTTGGACCAGTGAAAGCACTTGGTGTTGCATACTGATGGCCATCTCATGAAGAGGAATGCTAGTTCCTGAATGCAGTTTGCACAAAACATTTCCAGAATTGTGGCAGCTTTAGCATTAATTGAACATTACGAGTTGCTGGGGTTGTAATGGAGTATGTGATATAAAAGTGAGAGATCTGCTAACATAATTGAAACAGGTGTTGTAGTGTAGGAACAGGTCATAGAGAGGTGTTGTGCAGGGTGGCGCAGAGCCAACAGACACATTTCCTTCCAGTCTGACTGGTGGGGTTTGGGGTGTGTAACATCACAGCAAGCAAGAGAGGACTCAATGCCATTTTAACACAGGTTTGGTCACAGTGGGGGAGGTGGAGTGTAGTGCACAGAACTGCAGCTGTGCTTTTTCATTACAAAGCAAAGTTTGTCATTTGGACACAGGGTTGCTTGAGGAAGCAGTTTAATATTCCTGGGCACGGTGCGATTCCTTCATGCGACAGGATTTTGCTATGGATACCTAAATTTGAAGACACTGGAAGTGTAATGGACAGTCCTCATTGTGCTCTAAGAACTGTGCACAGTGAAATGTTTGCAGAGCAAGGGAATCATTCCTGTGCAGTCCATGTTGCTCAGCTCTGCCACATTCATGCATCCTGGACCACAGTGGGAGAAGTTTGGGACAAATCTTGCAAGATAATCACACTGCAGTGTGGATCTGGTCTACAGTCTGTTCCATAAGGCCATTGCAAATTTTGGAGACATCCCATGGCTAGCTCATTTACTGGACATAACTGCCCCAGACGTCTTTCTGTGTGGATATTTGAAAGAATGAGTATACAGAACTTGCCCCCACACAGCGCAGGACCTGGAATGTGCAATTCAAGATGAAATTGCTGTCATCAGTCAAGAACAAAATTTGTTGCATAGGGTTTTTAATAATTTTGTTGATCATCTAAGACAGTGCACTCTTAAGTCAAGGAGGCCACCTTCATGATGTTATCCATCGTAGATAATAAAATCACATTCCTTGAACATAAAACTGGTGTGTTTCGTTTGAGTGTTCTCCAGCTATTAACAAATTATCGCATATCAAAATGTGTCCATCAGCTCTATGCCACCATTTAGTTTAAGAACATGTAGAGAGGAGCTCTAGAAAGTGCACTGTTACACGTGCAAAGTAGCATGTAAGGCTTTATTTGAGCTCTGTGATGCTATTTCAAAGGTAGAATTGGAAATGTGGTTTGTTGTTGCAGAGCTTAGGATTTTCTTACAGGTATAGCTAAGTTTATTTTTAACTTCTGGCACTGCCATTATCAGAGAGTACATCTCATACAAAGGTCAAATATATAGAGTTAACCCTTTAAAAGACAAATGGTAATCTGTTTTATATAGAGATCCAGTCCGTAACGCACAATAAACACACGCTGTCTTGGTTATAAAAACCAATCAGTTAATGCTGTATAAGGTAAACATTGCTGTTTGGTCTGAAATCTGTACAAAACACATAAACACAATGTCAGCACCATGTAGAATTTTTGAACGTTAAACCAGGTGCTATGTGAAGTGCCTGCTGGGCTTTAAAAGGTTAAAATGTAACTCCTTCATTGGTAAATGATACAATACAAACTGAAGAGTACAGCATGTGTATATACAAGTATAGGCATTGTTGCAGGTAAAATATGTACATGGGTCAATTGTGACACGTGCTGTGTTATTTGTATTTTACCATTTACCAACAACATTGTTATATTTTAACACTATATATGTGACCTTTGTGTGATGTATACTGCCTGAAGATGGCCATAAAAATGGCCAAACCATGTACGAGTTACTTCTATGTTTGAATAGTGCAGTAAGCTTGGAAGTAAAGTTACTTATGTATGTATATTGCACAGAAGCTGTATCATGCTACATTTCTTACAGGCATTGCTGTTTATTTTAGGGGTTAAGTAACATCAGTGAAGAAGCTGCAGTTGAACTTTGGAGTGAGCAGCATCCAAAGACTTCCACACTGTTACTGCAGTCAAGATGTGAAATGCCAGGAGCTACTTGGATGGTAGGTTGTTTGGTAAGAAAAGTGGTATAATCACACTGAATTTATGTACTCAGTGAGGAATACATTTGCATTAGAGTTTTTCTTGTAGTGAGATATTCTGTGCATAGACCAAATTTTTCGCAGTGCTTTTAAGTAAATTAGAGATGCATGGGATTTGAGGTTATCACAGTGGTGTTGCTGAAGATTCAAATCTCGTGGGATGTGGCACTGTGTCATTGGATAGGTAATTTCTGACATTTTGAAGTGTCATCTTCAGGATCTAGTAATCTTCTTTCACTGCTTGATCCTGAAGATGAAGGCATTTTGTGGAGTGCGATGTGGTGAAGTAGTTGGTCTGAACAGTGAGGCGAGGGCCTCATTTACTGTGGACTGAATGTGGTGTATGATGCAAATGAAACTGTGATGCTAGATGTTCTGTCCAGTACATATGTTCCTGCACAACGACTGTGTCTTAGATATTTATTTGAAATAACAGTGTTCTTATATTCTCATCACCTAACTTGGGAATTGTTTATTGGAAACTTGCAGTCATGGTTATGTTTTTGTAAGTGGATATGCATGTAATGTTTGCACCTCAGCACGCACATCATATTACCTCACTGGCATTCGATGTGCATCTGTAATTGTGACAGTGGTAACTGGGGGCACAACGGGCATTTTTTATGCAGTGCTGATGTTTGAAGGAGTGTAGCTAATTATTTGAGCACTGATCTGAATAGGTGATGGCTGTAGGAAGCTGACAAAGACAGGGGAACAAAATTGCTCTGGGCAGAGCAGACAGCAAGAAGAAGGGAATTTCAAATAGGACAAACTTGCTTATGTGCCTGGGCATCACACTTGCTAAGAGAGCAGGTTTCTGTACACAAAGGAGAGTGTTTCACAAGATGGGTTGAAACTTCTTGGGCAGTAACATGGCTTGCTGTATCATCAGCAGGAAGCTGCTGGCTTGTTTTGCCAGGACACTTCTGGGATTGGTGTGGTGGTGGGAAATTCAAATGTACTGGCTTAGTGCTTTATCTGGAAGTACCTGTCTACTGCAGAACTTGTCTGCTTCTTGAATACATACAAGGAAACAGTAAAACAGTTGCCCATGTTACTGCCAAAATAACAGGGGAAAGAAATGTCACACGAGCAAGATATATTCTTGAGATATTAATGCAAATCTGCAACACATACTTTTTTGTTTTGTCCCTGATTACATTTCCAGATATGTTTTTATATTTTGGTTGTGCTGTGTGGTGTTGTCTGACAGCATTATCTGCATATATAAATATGTCACGACTATCATGAAGGTTGTTAATTCTGAAACACCACAGTGGGGTTGTATCGGAAATCTTGTTGAAGACATGGGACTTTTCTGTGTAAGGTTGCCTACTTGGTGTTGCATACCATCCCGAGTGACTTAGAGCCTGTCACTGTCAAATGCTGCTAAATGTAAGCACTGAAAATTTGAACACTATCTGCCAGGCAGTTTCATGTTAAAAAGAGATGTGATACCAGGTATTTTGGCTGATAAGCACCAACATTTCTGGGGATGTGCTGTCTGTATCTTGAGACTAGAAGTGCTGAATGTGGAGACAACATGAACCCTGAAATGTCTACCTGCAAAACTGCATTGTCATCATAGTTTGTAGTCTATGCTTTGAGGACCTCAGTTTCCTTGTTTTTTTTTTTAACCTACAGATGGTACTTGTAGGCAGTTATGCAGCCAGCTGGATGTGAGTTTGTTATGCACTCCAGACCTGAAACAGTTTGGAACGAAATTATGTAGGTAGTATGGTATAGATTATAAAACATTTTTTTTTTTGCATTGGAGTTGAACAGCATTTGTGTGAATACAGCAGGATAAATGCCATTCTGCTGCCTATTGCTATGACAGATCTTGTGATATAAGGACAGTGACTTGGTGTGACATGGGCTTGCATCCAATTTGTGAAATGTAATGCATGTTAAAAAAAAGCATGATTTTACATCCCACTTTTTTTGTTTGTTATAATTTACCCTTATGACACCAGAAAAAATGTTGTTCATCATTTATTTTGCTCAAAACTTATGCTTAGCCATATCTTTTTAAAGTAATTGTTTACTTTCAATTTTTATCCTCATCCCTCTGTGTGGGAATAAATGAGCAGCTCCTGTATCAGTTGTCAGTTATGTGATACAATTTGGGAATTCTGAATCAAGTTTTCCTTGAAGTTTTTATTTTAATCAGTTGCTTTGCATGTCTCAAAAATTATTGCCAACAGCAGTAGACAGAAAAAAATTTAAATTTTTAGTAGTTTTCATATAATTGTTAATGCTGGTGCTCATTCATATCCCTGTTCAGTGGCTGTGTGGTGTCTTTCTCTGAGGCTAAAGTGGCCAGGCATGAAGCTCCCCACTCACCTCTGTGTAGTGCCAGGGTTAAGAATGCCTGTTCATGGTGTGGAGCTTAATTAAACATATGAAAATATTTACCTTTAACCACTGGTGTGGCCACTCACTGAAGCTAAATACCATTGAGATGCTCCCATTATAGTATTTGTCAGCAGTAGAGGGTGTTGAACTCCAAGAGTTTGCTACTAAAGTGTGCTCAAAACAATGGAAATGCCGAAGAACACTAGTTTCTCTTGAGCTGAGACATAACACGATCCGTGTACCTTGGTGATTTGAATAAAGTAATTGTGACCAAAACTATAGGTACTATGGTACAAATGCAGCTAAACATATTTTCTAATGCTTTAAACCTTATTTTGAGTTGTTTTTTGTAATTGTGTGCCTTTCTTACATTTTAAATGCAATATGAAATATGAACAAATCACATTCAACCAACAGACTCACTGAAACTGAGTTTTGTGTGTTTGCAGGTTGGGTTGCAGAGAACATTGTGTGGCATAACAGGTGGCCAAACATTTCTGTTCGTTAATCATCATAGAAGTGCAGCAAACGGTGAGTGTGCTTCAGTCATGTACAGTCTTTAATGCTGTATTTACATGAATGCAAGATGACTCTGATCAAAGACCACCCCCAAAATAAAACATGTCTGCCAAGGGAAAATGTATTTATCCAAATCTAAGATAACGCCATAACTCGATGGAGCAGAGGCATTTTGTGTGGATCTCAGCACAAACAGCGATTATTTCCTTATACAGCATTAACTGACTGGTTTTTATAACTGAGACGGAGTGTGTTTACTGTGCAGTACGTGCTAAATCTTCAACTTAATTCAGGTTAATTTTGATCTACATGTTGCTCTTACCAGAAGGACAAATGGGCGAAGCCTTGGAGTTTTCCAAAAAGCAATGGTCTTTTGGAGTTCAGGAAGCATGGGATAGAAAAGTACTTTCATTTTTTTTAGTCTCTGAAGCGACTCCTAGGCCAGCAGTTGTGTTGCGGTGGGGAGCACTGGTAACTTCAAAGCTGTATGCCATATCACTGAACAAGATGTTGAGTGTTATGGCAAGGAGCACTAGTAACATTGGCTGTACTTCTAACCATTGTATTATTTGGGTGATCAAAGAAAGCAGAATGAGATGGGCAGGCATGTGCCACAAATGGGGGAGAGGAGACATGCATACAGGGTTTTGGTGGGGCAGCGTGAAGGATAAAGGCTACTTGGAAGACATAAGCATAGAGGGAGGATGATATTAAAATAGATTTTAAGAAATGGAATAGAAGGACGTGAATTGGATTAGTCTGAGGATAGGGACAAGTAACCGGCTGTTGTGAACACGGTAATGAACCTTGGGACTGTATAAAATGCGGGGAATTTCTTGACAAGCTGAGGAGCTGCTGGCTCCTCAGGAAGGCCCATGCCCCATCCAACCCGACTGCGGAAGCTTGTTGTCCCTGCAGACCTGCTTCCATGTACAAACCGTAGGCATAAGATGGAGCTAATTCCTAGAACGTGGCTTTGCAAACCAGGCGCAGCCGTTACGATCCTGCTTGGCGTGTGAAAGTGGTGTGCAGGCCCATCATCTGTCGAAGAATGTGTGTATCACACGGGTATCCTGTACGCCACACCCACTGGCCGGTGAGAGGGGGTACGTTGCAGAGTCTGCGGGCAGGTGCTTCTCCCACTCCAGCTAGCGATAAGGGCTGCCACACTTGCAAATGTACACCAGAACACAACTTCACTGCCGCGATCCGTGCACGTCCTTCCAACGGCTGTGTGAGTCCGTGTCTCCCCACTCCAAGCAGTCTCTGACACGCAACACGCGTGACGGAGATGAGAAATGGCTGCTTTTCAACGGGAGATGTTGAAGGGAAGATACATAAGTAGGAGTGTGAGATTAAAGTGGAACTTAAAGGAATAGGGTGGTAGTGTGCGCTGGATTACTCTGGCTCAGGATAGGGGCCGGTGGCTGGCCGTAGGAAACACTGTAATGATGTTTAATTTAATGGTCAGCTTCTCCCTGCGCACGCCGTGAATGCGTTTGCACACGTGGATATACAGCTCCGCTCATCCTTAACTTCGGCACTACATGAAGGTGAATGGTCAGCTTCACGCTTCGACCGCTTTACACCCCGGGACAGAGCCTCCAGTACCAGTAAAACAAGAGCTGGTGTTGAGCGTTTGGTAAGAGGAAATACCTGTTGCTGGTACCAGGAATCGAACCACGCGTGGCGTGTGTTGAGGCAGTGCAGCCTGAGTTCGAATCCAAGGATTGCCATCTCGACATGAAAGTTGGAAACTTTTGTCCTGCCGCCTTTACCTGAATTACTATTTATCACCCATTTTGATACGTTTTTCTGAACTGCGTGAGGCTGCATTCAAGACAGACAGCTGCTGTGCCCTGATATCTCAGAGCATGGGTCTCCAACCACTTCTTCGCAAATGGCCACAATTGTTTTGTGAACTGGCTTGGGGTCGCACTGTAAAAATCACAGTATGTGGCACACCTAACCGCCTAAATTGAAAAATCATACATAGTATGGAGTTTTATTACAAAAATGCAACGTTATTGTATTACGCTAACTGCCTTAACAAGAGGAAATATTACCTTGATAAAAATCTTAAACACGAAAGCATTTCCCTCTCTCGTTGCTCAGGCTGCCCTGCCTCAACACACGCCATGCGCACCGTGCAGTTTCCGGTTCACATCGTGGCCACACAACTGTCCTGCACTAGGCTGGCTTTGAACTTGTGTTTTGTTTATGCATTTATTTGTGTTTGTGTAGCGACGCTGTCAGGAGCGCCGATTTCAGGGTGTCGAATGACTGATAGTATGAGGGCAGTGGTGGTGGCCTAATTTAAGGCACTGGCTCAGTATTTGGTGCAACTCAGGAAAAAAGGCATAGACTGTCAGGGTGGCGCACATCCAGGTTGAGTGCGGAATTGCGAAAATACGGAATGCTGTTGAGCCAGCTTGATCCGTGCACCAGCAAGCTTTAAGATATTCTGTGGAAAGAGAGGGTCACTTTCAGTTCAGGACCTTCCGTATTGCAGGGAGATGTCCTGCAGGAGCACATGGAGTGACAGCTCCGCAGGCCTGCAGGATTCACGGTTGGGATGAAATTAGTCCTAATTTTGTATTGGTCTGTATTGGATTCCCAAGAGTGCAGATCCAACGGGAATTACCGCTTTTCTTTCAGTAACCCTCACGGTGCAGACATTACCACTTTGGATTGCTTGGAAGCGAATATGAGTTGCTTCACGTAAGCTGCATGTGCATTGCTCGATTGGTTGCTTTGTGTTGCCTGATGTACTGTCAGGACTGATAACTTGGGATCGTGTTGTTACTCAGTCCCAGAGCAAACAGTGAGTTGGCACCCAACATCCACACTGCACTGCGTGGTTCTGGTGCAGCCATCCCAAAACTGACTTCAAAAGTGCCGCCAAAACGCGGCCTTCCGACACTATCAAAGTTTCGTCGTAAAGCTGCCGTCCAAACACAGAATTCAGTACACGTACTCAGCTGCTTTCCTCTGCTATGTACTCCGAACAGTCTACTTCGCATCCCGCTACCTTCTTCACTGCGAAATGTTTTACCTGCTACCGGTCTATCGTTACCAGAAGGACGAGCGGGCACTGCTGGGAAACCTCGGAGCAGTAAATTTTGTTTAATAGTAGTAACAACAACAACAACGACGACGACAACAACAACGACGACGACAACAACGACAACGACAACTACAACGACAACGACAACAACGACAACGCCAACAACATCGACGATGACGACGACAACGACAACAACAACACAATGTAGATCCGCTCATTTTATCCCCTCAGTTCTCCTCCCCCCTCCCTCTGCCGATGCCGACCTTTCATCACGCGTGCTGCGTGAGAATAAAAATGAGAAAACTGTCTTGATATTGTGCCACACGTCTCACCGTGAACTGCCTTGATACTGTGCCAGGTGTCCCACTGAATTGTGTCTTGCATTTTCTGTTTCTTCTTCCTCATTTTTGGTACAATCGATTTGAAATATTTCTCAGAAGAGCCAAACACAATGATACTGGTTAATTGTACGTTCCAGTTCAGACCGTATCGGTTTAATTAGTGTTGCCAACAAACATGTGGTGTCGTTTCATTTCCAGCTGTGGATCCCGAGAATGTGACAGGGAAAGTTTATTGGGTCAACCAGGCAGGAGACTTCCCTTTTGTGGGAATGGACACGGATGACTGCACGTTCAAAACCTGCCCCATCCGGGCAGGCAACAGGCAGACCTACGTGTACCAGGTCAACATTTGCAAGAAGTCGCAACCCCCCCCCCCCCTGGTGAGTGGCGCTGTGTCGTGTTCTGTTATGGTGGCGGTGTTGGGGCTTTTAGCGTATTTTCGTATGTAACACAGCTTGCTAAAATTCATCTGCAGTGTACGAGTAATTAAATACTAAGGCGTTACCGGATTTTCACGAAACTTGGTACAAATACATGCCATTGTAGCCTGCCCTGTATTTATTTCCGTAATTACGTGTTGAGTGACGGCGTTTGAAATAAATCCCATCAGTTTCTTTACTTAACTTTGGAATTTATTTCGGGGTAGTGTGTAATCGGCCGTTCGGTCTCGAACCCTGAATATGTCGGTTACGCGGTGTAACTGTTTATTTTCGGCGTATAAATGGGAGTTTGATGAGCACGACACCCGGCTGTAGAAATTCGGGGAGAGAAGAAAATGCAGGAAGGAGAGTGGCCTCTATAGCTTCAGTGCCGTAAGGGACATGTCGCGGGGTGTCTTTGTGAAATCCCGCTGTTGGCAAGGGAAGTTTAGAAGTAAGCCACCCTGAGATATTCGTATATTGTGAGCTTGGGGTCTCCCCAAGTTAGAGCGTTGCAGCGAGCCGTGTGGTCTAGCCAGTTAGGTTGAAACTTTTAGAAAGCTGAATTCTGCCAGTTGGGGCACAGCAAAATTCACGTTTTGGCCAGTGAGAATGTCTTAAAATTAGGAGGGGAGATTTATCTGGGGGCAGACCGTCGACGCGAGCTCGAAGGCGGACACTTTTTTTGGAGCATCGGAGGCGGAAACACGCGTTACTTGACAGATCTGTGAACTTCTGGAATCTCGCAATAAATTTCGTAACCATAAAGTGTCATGTTTATGCACAAAGTAATGCAAGTTTTATGTAAATTTCGTTGGTGCACGGGAATACTGTTAATTTCAACTTAAATGGAGTTTTTATGTGTGAACTTCAGACTTCAGTGACCTACCTGCGGTAGTGATGTGGTTGTGTTCAAGTGCCGTGCCAGATCACAGATTAAGAGGAAAGCTGTCGGCTGGCAGTAAATAATCAGAAATGGCCATCACGTGTTTAATTGTGCGAACTGGTGAAGTGATCGCTGGCGCTGGGCTACCTCCCCGAAATATTCCCAGTGATGATACGGTTTAATCTCTCCAATCCTAAGCTAGTCCACGCGACCGAGCTGAATGGTAACAGCATGTAAATGGCGCCCACACTTGGGGCACGAATGGAAGTAACATCTAAGGCAACGAACTCCTTTTAGGTATCGAGCAAGGAACCGACGGCTGGCGGAGAGTGTTAGAACCAATGAATGTCGAAACATCGATCGCAGGGGGCAGACCTGTCCGAGGGACGATCAGCAGACCAGAACGCATCACTGCACCAACGAAAATCGGCAGCGCTACGAGATCCGTGCGACCGTATGGCAGTCGGAGAATCGCCAAGCGCGGCACCAGACGTCGACAGTAGAGTCGTCGGGCGTGCCGAGAGGTTTCACTGCAAGACTTCAGTGCAGTTTTGTCAACTTTCGTAGTTGCGATTGCACAAGTAGTAAGTCGAGAGTTTCATTCTATTGTGTTGTATTGTGTGTTTGCGCGTGCGTGCGTGTTTCAAAATTTTGTAAAGCATGATGACCGGTAAACAATTACGGAACAGGAATGTTACGGTAGGAGGGAATGCGGACCCGGAAGGCTGCGACCCTCAGAGTGCAGAGCCCGTGACTGAACACAGTGGAGAGCGTATTGCAGTTAGTGTAATTACTAACATAGTGCGTGACCCGGGTGAAGTAGAAATTGCCGACACTAACAGAAACAGCTGAGAGCCAGGTTACTGATTCTCGGACTGTATCTGACAGTATTGTAATGAGAGTAAAACAGCTGCAGAATTTCATGGATAGTGTTATGAAAAACCTGGATAATTTAAACTGGGGGATCCAAAGTGAAGTTAAGGAAGCGAATGCGGTTCGCAGACACTCGACTAGCTGAACGTACGCAGGCAGAAAACACTGGGCTAGCGGAACAGTCAGAATGTGCTAATAAAACCTATCTGAAGATTCGACTAAGAAATTTTGGAAGGAGAATTCTAAACTCATAGAAGAATTGTCAAAGAAACTGGTGTCAGAAATAATGAAAGGTGGACAACGGACTGCGACAGGGGAAAGGCTTGGTAGGAAGACTGGCGAAAATGGTGATGTCGGGGAGTCGTGTGGTGATTAGGAAGCCCTGATTTGAAAAGGTCAGACTTATAGTATGTAGTTAGAAATAATGAAATGCGTGAGGCGAGGCTGAGGTGTTGCTGTGACAGGGAGGTGTCCTGGAAAGAGCATTTGGGCTTAAGGTTGTGATTGAGATGTGGAAACGGCATTGGCCTGAATAGAGCTTTATTTATAGAATATTTTAATTTACTTTGGTAGCCTAAAGCAAACAACGTTAAATGTTCAGTGCTGTTCAGAGTAGAAGGGTTTAGTTTTATGAGAGAATGTGTGATTTGGTTGTGCAAGAATATATAGCCTGATTGTCTAATTGTTAATATTGTGTGAAGAATTTAAATCAGTGTATGGGGGCTTATACGTATACAGTTTTGAGCGCGGGTTAATTCCAGTATGCTGTAGCGCCACTGCAGGCTGTTCCCGATGATCGTAGCGGTACGTTTTGTGGTTAGTCGAAGTGCACCGTGGACTGTAGGCATATTGCACTGTAGGGCTCCAATTAACCCTCACCGTATGGCCGTTCTACATGTAGATGGGCATTTAAATGTCTGTACCGCCATGCTAGCTGCAGGACTGCGGAATTACAACACTGTAAAAGCGTATGCTGGTTACACCTTGCGAGCATGTATGGGAATAAAGATATAGCTCCACTTATTCTTACCTGCAGACTAGATGGGTTTTATCGGTCTGGTTCACGCTGCGGCCGTTTTGCCTCAGGGAAAGAACCCAGTTACGAATTGAATAGGAGACTGGGTGGGCTGGAAACCCACTGTGGGCTTTATTGGCAAGGCTGTAGTCTGTTTTGCATTAGTCTGCACTCTGGCAGCCGTGTGGCTGCTAGTAGCTGCAGTGTGCAGGTGTTCAGTATAAGCGGACAGGGATTCTGACACAAATTTCTCCAGTAACGGAGGCTAGCTGCGTGTAAGGGGCCCAACTGAGTGGGTGTTCTTCTATTCTCCCCCTCCATTCATCTGAAGACGGAAGCAGAACCAGCTTTCTAAACGTCGTGTTTTTAATTTTTAATATTTTACTCTTCGGACGATGGATAAAGTCCATAAAACCATCACCACACAAATTTCTCCCGATAAGCAAGAGAAGGCAGGATGCATTCAGACGTGGTTTGCAAATGGTCCATGTCAGTGGGTCTCAGTGTGTGATCCGTAGATCTCAGTGGATCCGGGACCATTTTCCAGGGGATCCGTGGATGCATTTCTATAATGGTCTATTCGAAGTGCACAATTTTTAAATTAAAGGAATAACGTTTTGTCAAAAATAATCGCGGAACTTGTTTAATTGGCGATGTGTTTATTTCGTATGACCGTTAGAATATCTAATTTAGAAACTTCCTGTACCCACAACCCGAGCGTCAGCCAGTTTAATTAAGGCCAAATCATACAATGCATTGTTGCGTATGCTACTGGTGTGTATGCGCAGCTATGTAAAATCAGTTCTGAGATATGAAATTTTAATTTGAAACAGTCTGTTTACGAGGGAGACGATGTGAGGATCCGTGTTTATTTTTCGAGGTCAAAAGGGGTTCGCGAGAAAAAACGTTTGGGAAAAGCTGCTCTGCGTACAAGTGGCGTCACATTACATTGCGGTCTGGCAGTACATACATTGCGCTGCGGCAAATGCAGCCAGCAGCAGCAGTCTGCAGTGTTTATCAGCTGCGTGAGGAAAGTTGATGTTACGTCTTTATATGCTCACTGACTGCATGAGTGAGCTACCATTTCTGTAATTTATTTGTGTTACAAAGACCAATAAGAGAGGCGGTGTAGGTATAAAGTGACATTGAGGCGCGTTCGCGTAAGCATTGTTGCCTTAGAAAAGTAATAAGCATTACATATTGTCAGTGTGTGTGTGTGTGTGTGTGTGTGTGTGTAGCCTTAGTTATCCGGCATGCATTGCTCTTGCTCCTCATTGTCGTCTGTGGCCTGTCTGACTGTACTATATTTTTTCCACATTATCTAATAAACTGCAGTTTTCGGGAAAAAGTTATTGAACACAAAATGTGTGTGTTGATGTTCTGTACAACCTTTGTCTGAAAAACTTCTCGTTTTAAGAAGAATTGCGTGAGATGTTATACGATACGATATGATTTGGTATTTAACAACTGCGATTGGGTTTCCACCCGGTGGAAGTGGTCCGAACATTTGTACAGAAATAGGAAAGGAACCTCTGTGTACGTAATTAGACACTTTACACAAAACAGTAGAACCACTCAGAACACACAAATAGAAAGGAAATGATACAAAATAATGAAGTATTTGGCAATGTCTTATTCGTGTCCTACCCCAATTTTCCGATCGTGATCATCCCTTCTCAGGTAGCATGGTCCGTGTAACCTGTCCCTATAGCTTTCCACGGCCCTTCTCCCGTGTACGCTTTGAAGAGGGCGCATATAGGAGTCACCTTTGTACGCTACGCCAAGGTTTCGCAGATCGAATCGTTCGTACGATTTGCAAATTTGGTCTGTTTATTTTGCACACACAGTGTAACGCGTTTGTCTGAACTTCCAGCATGGATCCCAGCAGGCAGCTCCATATTCAAGAATCGGACGCAGCAGTGATGTGCAGGCTAAATGTTTCGTATTACTGTTTCGCTTTTTGAGAATAGGCATTACGAAAGGAAGTGCCTTCCAGGCTTTTAGTACTGTGCAAATAAAATGATCAGCCCAGCTTAAATCGCTGTGTGTGATTATTCCTAAATACGTGCAACTGCTCGCCTACGGAATGTTTGGTCACCAAAGGAGTGATTTAGTGGATCCTTCACCCGAGCTGTCGGGAAGCTTACTGCTTCATTTAGTTTTAAATAATGTCTTTGACTTTGCAATAAACAACCACAAAGAAAAAAACCAACTCGATGGCGCAGAGTCCTTGGGTTGCCGGCAGGTTCACAGCTACTCACGTAGTTCCCTGCATTTTATAGAACCCGAAGGTTCATTACCGCATTCACAAGAGCCCACCACCTGTCCCGATCCTGAGCCGGATGAACCGTGTCTATGCTCACATGCCACTTCTTGAAATCCATTTGAATATTGTCCTCCCATCTAGACCTAGGCCTTCCAAGTGGCATTTTCCATCAGGCTTCCCACCAAAACCCTGTGTGCTGCAGTCCCACCCCATTTGTGCTACATGCCTCGCCAATCTCGGTCTTGATTTGATCACAGAATTTGGTGAGAAATGCAGACCATAAAGCTCCTCGTTGTCATTTGTTATTTGTAGCAGTGCGTGCAATCGGCAGTTGTTTTGTAACTGGGAATTTCTGTGTGATTCGTGCATCCGCCAAATAATGTTCGATGCACCTGTAGACCTACACACGTTGCTTTTCTGAACAATGCTCTCTTTTGACGATTGAAGTATAAGCGGCACTTTTCCCCGAGTTTCTTCCTCCTGAAGGAAGGGTTTTACCTTTCCAGTGCAAGCTTTTGTTGACCCAGACGACTAATTTGGTACAGCTGTTTTCCTCGTAAGCACAAGGGAAGACCTAATTGCTTTTGCGTAGGTGCTGTATATGTCGTGAGAATCGTTTTGCCGCAGCACGATGCGAGCGGCGCGTTAGGGCAGGTCAGGCTAGTGCCGGGCGGCCTGACATGTCAAGTATGTGGAAAGACTGAGGGTCCCTGCACGGTACACTGTCGTGCAACCCGCACCCGGCGTCACCCGTTAAAAATATCACCGCGCAGCCATACGCGGCCCCATTATTCTGAGCTACAGCTACACCCTGGGACCAATTCCACGGGCACAAGTTCGTTGCTGCATGCCAGCCCCGTCTCTCGTACACACGACTAAGACCGTCGGTGCTTTCGTCGGTGTAGCCCCGTGTCTCGGATGAAGTTCTCCATCCAGCTCGCATCAGTATGTGTCATTTTGATAAAATCGGACCATAGAAATATGTACGGTACTCTTAGGAGTAAACTGTAATTTGCAAGTATTTCCTTCGTGTGTCGGTCCATCTGTTAGTGTTTTCTACTTGTGTCGCTAGACTTCGACAAAACGCGGCACATTAGTTCTCCATCATTCCGACTTCATTGCGTGTTAATATAATAAAAATTGTGTTGCTGCAATCTTTACATTTCTCGTGTATGTAATATGAATTTGTTCGTATTTTCTAATTCTGTCCCTAGATTCATACAAAACGAGGGATATTATTTCTCCATAATTCCGACTTGATTGCATGTTAATTTAATGAAAATCGCGTTGCTGCAGTTTTATTTTTATCGTGTATGAAATACGAATTTTTTCGTACTTTCTAATTCTGTCGCCAGATTTGCACAAATCTCGGTATTTTATATCCCCGTCCCTCCGACAACGTAGCGTGTTGATTTAATAAAGATCGCTTCGCAGGAATCTTTATTTTCGCTTGTGTGTAACATAAATTTTTTCGCATTTTCTATTTCTGTCGCTAGACTTCTACAAAACTCGGTATTTTATATCCGCATCCCTCCGACAACGTAGCGTGTTAATTTAATAAAGGTCGCTTCGCAGGAATCTTTATTTTCTCTTGTGTGTAACAAATTTGTTCGCATTTTCTGTTTCTGTCGATAGAGTTCTACAAAACTCGGTATTTTATATACCCATCCCTCCAACATGAAAGAGTGTTAATTTAATAAAGATCGCTTTGCAGGAAATTTTACTTTTCTCTTGTATGTAACATAAATGAGTTCGTATTTTCTATTTCTTTCGATAGATTTCTACAAAACTCGGTATTTTATATCGGCATACCTCCGACATAATATGATAATTTAATAAAGATTGCTTCGCAGAAATCTTTATTTTTCTTTTGCATTCAACGTAAATTTGTTCGTATTTTCTATTTCTGTCGAAAGATTTCTACAAAACTCGGTATTTTATATTCCGATCTCTCCAACATTATAGCGCGTTAATTTAATAAAGATGGCTTCGCAGGAATCTTTACTTTTCTGTTGTGTGTAACATAAACCTCTACGTATTTTCTATTTATGTCGCTAGATTTCTACAAAAGTCGCTATTTCATATCCACATCCCTCCGACATCGTAGCGTGTTCATTTAATATAGATCGCTTCGCACGAATCTTTTTTTCACTTGTATGTAACATAAATCTGTTCGTATCTTTGTATCTGTTACTAAATTTCTAGAAAACTCGGGGTTATATCCACACCCATCCGATATCATAGCCTGTTAATTTAAAAAATCACTTCACTGGATTCTGTATTTTCTCTTGTATGTAACATAAATATTTTCTTGTTTTTATTTCTGCCGCTAGAGTGCTACAAATGGCTGTATTATATATCCACATCCCTCCGACTTCATAGCGTGTTGATTTAAAAAAGGTCGCTTAGCAGAATTCTTTATTCTCTCTTGTATGTAACATAAATCTTTTTGTATTTTCTTTTTCTGTCACTAGATTTCTACAAAGCTCGGTGTTTTATATCCACATCCCTCCGACGTTATAGCGTGTTAATTTAAAAAAGGTCGCTTCGCAGTATTCTTTATTTTCTCTTGTATGAAACGTACATATATTCGTATTTTCGAATTCTGTCGCTAGATTTCTAGAAAATTCGGTATTTTATATTCACATCCTTCCGACATGATAGCTTGTTAATTTAATAAAATTTGCTTCGTAGGTTTCTTTATTTTATGTTGTATGTAACATAAACCTCTTCGTATTTTCTATTTCTGTCACTAGATTTCAACAAAACTGAGTATTTTATATGCACATCGATCCGATATCATTGCGTGTTATTTTAATAAAGATCGGTTCGCAAGAATCTTTTTTCTCTTATGTAACATCAGTCTGTTCGTATTTTCTATTTCTGCCGCTAGATTTCTACAAAACTCGGTATTTTGTATCCACCTCCCTCCGACACTATAGCGTGTTAAATTAAAAAAATCGCTTCGCAGGATTCTTTATTTTCTCTTGGATGTAATATATATCCTTTCGTATTTTCGATTTGTGTCACTAGATTTCTACAAAACTCGGTATTCTATATCAACATCCTTCTGACATGATAGCGTGTTAATTTAATGAGGTCGCTTGGCAGGATTCTTTGTTTTGTCTTATATGTAACATAAATCTGTTCATTTTTTCTATTTCTGTCGTTAGATTTCTACCAAACTTGGTATTTTTTTACACATCTATCCTACATCGTAGCGTAGATCGCTTCGCACGAATCTTTTTTTCACTTGTGTGTAACATATATCTTTTCGTATTTTTTATTTCTGTTACTAGATTTCTACAAAACTCGGAGTTTTATATCCACAGCCATCCGATACCATAGCATGTTAATTTAAAAAGATCCCTTCTCTGGATTCTATATTTTCTCTTGTTTGTAACAAATAGTTTCGTATTTTTATTTCTGCTGCTAGAGTTCTACAAAAGTCGGTATTATATATCAACTTTCCTTCGACATATTAGCCTGTTAATTTAAAAAAGTTCGCTTCCTAGGTTTCTTTATTTCCTCTTGTATCATAAACTTGTTCGTATTTTCAATTTCTGTAGCTAGATTTCTGCAAATCTCGGTACTTTATAACCACATTCCTCAGGTATTATGGCGTGTTAATTTAATAAAGTTCGCTTCTCAGGATTCTTTTTCTTCTCTTGTATGTGGCATAAATTTGTTCGTATATTCTATTTGTGTCGGGAGATTTCTACAAAACTCGGTATTATATACCGACATCCCTCACACATCAAAGCGTATTAATTTATTAAGCATGGGTTCGAAGGATTTTTTCTCTTGTATGAAACATAGGTTAGGCTACATTAGGTTAGGTTAGGTTAGGTTGGGTGGGGTTGGTTTGGGTGGGGTTGGGATGGGTTTGCTTGGGTTGGGTTTGATTGGGTTGGGTTAGGTTGGGATGGTTAGGTTACGTTAGGTTAGGTTTGGTTAGGTTGGGTTGGTTTGGGTTGGGTCGGGTCAGGTGAGGTGAGGTGAGGTAAGGTTAGGTGAGGTCAGGTGAGGTGAGGTCAGATGAGGTCAGGTGAGGTGAGGTGAGGTCAGGTGAGGTCTGGTCAGGTGAGGTCAGGTCAGAATAGGTCAGGACAGGTCAGCATATGTCAGGATAGGTCAGGCGAGGATAGGTCAGGATAAGTCAGGTCAGGATAGCTCAGGAGAGGTCAGGTCAGGATAGGTCAGGATAGGT